>JAWNOM010000504.1:0-42993 GCA_035045965.1 Drosophila aldrichi
ATGTAGGTATATACGAGCCCTGACCACTATTAATTCGAACAGCATGTTTTTTTCACAGTGCGCAATGTTTAACACACTATATTGTCAATACTACTAAAGATAACACATACCAATGCATTTCGTCATAAAGAGAATTTTATTCTCTTCATGATGAAAAAAAAAAAATAATGCTCTCTTTGCAACAGCAACAAAAATATGAGTAATTTACTAAAACGCTTGGCATAACAGAGGAGAAAAAATTGACCACTATTAATTCGAACTCTGCGTAAGCTTACCTTTATCTCAAAATAAAAGCAAAAAAAAGCAACCAGTGAAACAGAATAACTATCTAACTATAGTCTGCGAATAATATCGCAATACACCGGCAAAAATTTTTAAATTGCTGCAGATGCAACGATGCAACCACGATGGTACGTGGTAAGCCTATTTGCAACGAAATCCGAGTTTTGCTTAGAGATTTTTTTAAATCTTAAAGAGATCACCAAGCAATTAAATTTGTCTAAATCGTTTATGCATGGGGTGATACAAATTTAAAAAAAAAATTGGGAATATTGACATGAACATTGCGAATAGAGGCCGAACATCAGCAATAACACCCGCGACAAAAGACAACTGGCCAAAATTGTTAAGGCTGATCGACGCCAATCTTTAAGAAATTTGGCTTCTAAGTGGTCGCAGGAAATTTCCAAAGCTGTCAAGCAAAAAAGGACGCGATTGCATTTTAAAAATATTGGATATGGTTTTTATAAAGTATGTGTTGTTATTACCTATGCATCGTACCCAATAACTTATCTTACTCGTGGGCCAAGGAAACACCTTTGCTTACGCTTCCTCAAAAAAGAAACGCTTGCAATGGGCTCGGGAAAGGATGTCTTGGACTCAAAGGCAATGGGATACCATCACATTTAGCGATGAAGCAAAATTTGATGTTAGTGTCGGCGATACGAGTAAACGTGTCATTCGTAAGAGTGCAGAAACATACCCTCAATACTGCCCGAAAGAGTAAAGTTTCCTTCGAGCACTATGGTATGGGGATATATGTGTGCCAAAGGATTAGGAAAGCTTCATTTCATTGAAAGGACGGTTAATGCTAAAAAATACATTCATATTTTAAAATGTAATTTGCGGACATCAATACCACAACCAAAACTTTTCAGCAGGGCGGAGCATCATGTGCACAGCCAAACGCACCAAAAATGGCTGGAATCAAGTGGAGGTTTTAGATTGGCTATTAATTAGCCTAGACTAATCCCAACTGAGAATATTTGGTGGCATTAGCCACCATCATTAAAGAGCAAGCTTCGAAATGAAGCAAAAATGAACATTTCTGACTTGAAAATCGAATTACAAGAGATGTGGGACTCAATTTCTCAAGAGCATAGCAAAAATTTTTTAAAATCAATTCTAAAATGAGTTAAATGCGTAATGCAGGCCATGGGCGACGTAACACAATTCGAATATTAATTAAATTATTGTTTTAAGTAAATCACATTAGGCAGCGTTCGAATTAATAGTGGTCAATTTTTTCTCCTCTGTTATGCCAAGCGTTTTAGTAAATTACTCATATTTTTGTTGCTGTTGGAAATAGAGCAACAATTTTTTTTTCATCGTGAAGAGAATAAAATTCTCTTTAAAACGAAACGCATTGGTATGTGTTATCTTTAGTAGTATTGACAATATAGTGTGTTAAACATTGCGCACTGTGAAAAAAACATGCTGTTCGAATTAATAGTGGTCAGGGCTCGTATTTATGTGCCCAACAGGCATTTGCTTAATTAAAGGCACACAGACATATCAAAATGCCAATGAAGCTGCACCGATTGTTCGATGCCAAAAGATGTTGCGTCGACAACTTTTGTCTGTGGGCATAAATGATTTACGTATGAACAAACACACACACAGAGAAAGGAATAAATGCGGGCAAGAGTCTGTGGCTCGGTTTCATAGTTTACCTCGTAGATATCAATGCCATGGCTGAGTGACCATGAAGTTTGAAAGTAGTCCTCAATGCGCTGCTTCAGCTCCTTGGGCATCTGTAAAAAAACAAGCAAATGTAAATGCAAATAATAGTTATAATGGCTTACGTTCTTTTATCTCTTATTTGCAACAGTTATTTAGCTAATGAGCTGCAATGCACAGATGGACTTAAAGAACATTGCAAGTATATTGGTTTGAAGCATGGGAATATGGAATATACTTTGAATATTTTATTTTGTATATTTTATATTTTATTTTTTATATATTTCTTATTTTAAATTTTATATTTTATATGTTATATTTTATATTTTATTTTGTATATTTTATATTTTATTATTTATATTTTATATTTTATTTTGTATATTTCATATTATATATTTTATATTTTATATTTTATATTTTATATTTTATATTTTATATTTTATATTTTATATTTTATATTTTATATTTTATATTTTATATTTTATATTTTATATTTTATATTTTATATTTTATATTTTATATTTTATATTTTATATTTTATATTTTATATTTTATATTTTATATTTTATATTTTATATTTTATATTTTATATTTTATATTTTATATTTTATATTTTATATTTTATATTTTATATTTTATATTTTATATATTATATTCTATTTATCTACTAAGAGCTCCAATTCATTTATTATAAAATTTTCATCTCAATCAACTTTAAGTCTGATGTGAATTTTTGAGCGAGCATTAAGCAGTCATGCATGCTTATATGCGCACAATCCTTTCGCCAGTTTTTATCTTTCCTCATCTCATTTGCATGCAGTTTATGCACGCGCGCTGCGCAAATGCACTTAATTACGCTGCGAATTGCGTATACGCCGTGTGGCTAATGCAGACAAGCGGAAATCTTCGCCGTACTGGCAGTAATATGATGTGCGCGTGCAAGATTGCACTATCAACAGGTTGGATGCGTACTGTCACGTCTCTCACCTAAACATGCACAGCCAAGGCAGCCAGCTTATGACTTTGCTCTGGCATCCTGCCCACCTAATGTTGCGTGCCATTTGGCCAAAGTGTGCTGCATTCCATTAAAAAATAAAAGACAGCATATGAGCTGTATAAGGAGCTGTATCAGGCAGCGCCAGGAATTCATTTCCTCTAACCCAGGGCCATTTGCGGTTTTCCAATCGCCCATTCAGTTTTAATGAGCACAGCCCCAGGGGACTGAAGCAGCACTCGAGTGCAGCTGATAGCTGATAGCAACAGTTATGAATCACTTGTGATAGGCAATGGCTCTGCCCGGCTAAGCAGCTCATTTGGCTCGCAATCAATGCTGCAAATAATAATCTAGGTCTAGCTGGCTTAAGGTAATTGACTGTGAGTGACTTTAAATATTCAACACTTTTTATACTCACATTATGCAGAGCTACGAAATCCTTCAGATCACGCCATTTGCTCTCGTACAGGGAACGACGTGAATACATGCGCTGTATGATGGCCGTCACATTACCAAAGACCACGGCGTGCATCAAAGCTGCGTTGCCAATGAACATATAAATGGAGTGAATTTATGAATACAACAAGAGACAGTGGGAGAGAGAGACAGCCTGAGAGTTAAAATCCAGCTGATTACCTACCGCCAATCAACATCATTATAATGGTGAAAACCTTCTCGGCCGTTGTATTCGCCGACACATTGCCAAAGCCCACAGAGGTGAGGCTGGTGAATGTGAAATACAAGGCTGTCGAGTAGGTTTCGGCCGTTGTCAGTATGGCAACGGAGGCGTTTTTACGCTCGGCCAGCAGCTGCAGCCAACCTGTGAACAAGACTTTTATATTTTTAATAGGAGTAGAACGAAAAGAAATAGAAGTTGTACAAGAAAAAAAAAATATATACAAATTTATATATATAATATATGTGTTAACCAGGCGCGTAGCCAGAAAATTTTTTCGGGGGGGGTTTTCAGCATATATTAAATACACATATTCGTATTTAATAATATAATGGATGACCTTTATTTCAAATTTTTTTTCTACAAAAGAATGTCTATTTTCCGAATTGTTTTCGCCATTTCGTTCAAAATATCCTCTGGAGTGACTTCAATTTTAGAGTGGATGTTGAGCTTCCGACTATTTCGGGGGGGGTTTGAACCCCCAAAACCCCCTCCTGTATACGCGCCTGGTGTTAACCATATATAATAAACTTTGTTTAGTCAAATCAGGCATTAGCAAATCCCAGTTAGCAGCACACACACACACACACATGCTTTAGCCGCTTATTAAACAGACAATGACTCGACCCAAAAAATATAAAGATAGTAGCAAAGTTGGCTCTGACTTTTGCTAGCTGTCCATCAAACAGTATCAAACGATAAGCTATCGGAGCACACGCAACACAGAATCCGTGTCAAATCCGGCCAAATGCTTGGGCCGCAACGGAAACGTCAAACGTCAAACAGGCAAACGCCGCATGCCAAATGCCAAAATGGCAAATGGCAGTTTGTGAACTTTCTACCAGGCCTTCTTATGTGTGTGTGTGTGTTAGCCAAGTCTAGGAGCCGTGTGAGCATTTAATGTATATCATTTTCACAGTTTATTGATGTGAAAAGTAACGGGCAATTTGTTGTTGCTGTTTGCTCATATTATTTAAAAATAAACAGACACACACATACACTCAAACACACACACATAAGGCATAAATAAATACTAATTTGCTTAAATGCTAAAATGTTTTAGTGCTGATTCCCAGATACCCTACAAAATTTCATCTTTTATAAACAAATATACTTTTATAAACTTTTCACTTTACAACTTCAAATCAGCATACCCTGTCTTCATCACATCTACAGGGCATAATGCCTAATAAATCAAAATACAAGTTCTGTCAGCCAAAAGACTTAGTTTTCGTTAATGTCTGCAGGAATTAGTAAAACTTTGTTTTCGCCACGCACTGCCAAAAGGTGTTTGCTACAAGTTTTAATAAGGTGTGAGCACTGTGTGTGGCAGAGCATCAGTTGACCAGGTGTAGCTGGTGTAGCTGAGTAAAAGTTTGATGCTTAATGGCTATCATTAGAAAGTTTCGCTTGACTTTGCTTTGCGCTTAAGGCTGACTCATTTAGTGGAAATATTGTGTAAATACAATATATTATTATTATTATTATTATATATTTTTAATTAAAGATTAATTTTGAAATTAAATAAAATATTTATATATATATGAATATTTATTTATTTTTAATATATACAAAAAATAATGATAATAATTGTATTAAAAAATGTATTTTGAAATTAAAGAAAATATTTATATATTTATGAATATATATTAACTTTTAATAAATACAAACAAAATTATGATACTAATTGTAATAAATAAATAATTTGAAAGTTAAAAAAAATATTTATGTGCTTATGAATATTTAAATATTTTTAATATATACAAAAAATAATAATAATATGTAATTGTAATAAAAAATCAATTTGGAAATTAACGAAAATATTTATTTATTTTTATATATAAAAAAAATAATAATAATCATTGTAATAAAAAATTAATTCAGAAATTAAAGAAAATATTTATATATTTATGAATATTTATTTCATTTTAATATATACAAAAAATAATAATAATAATAATTGTAATAAAAAATGTATTTTGAAATTAAAGAAAATATTTATGAATATTTATTAATTTTTAATATATACAAAAAATCATAATAATAATTGTAATAAATAATTAACTTCGAAATTAAAGAAAATATTTATATAGCTATGAATATTTATTAATTTTTAATATATACAAAAAATCATAATAATAATTGTAATAAAATATTTGTTGAGAGTATTATTTTTGTTATTGAACTCTCTTGAACTCTTTTGAACTCTCATATGGCAAAGTTAGAACTCCAACATTTGATGATCAAATCCCCGCAGACACTCTCCGGAGACTTACTCAACTGTGCGCTCACGATGAGCGCGCATTAGGCAGTCGATTACGCCCGACTGCAGTATACAAACGGACTCATATTTGCTCTGCCCCGCCTACGAGCTACCCAATGTCAGCTTATAGTATTCGCAAGGTAGCAATAAAAAGTTTTTAGGGCTCACTCACGCACACTTACACACAAACACAGACACACACACACACACATACACCTGTCTACCTACTTAAATTACAATAAACGCTGATTTGATATTGTTTGGCTGTTGCTTTATGCAAAACTTTGCGATTTGTATGTGTTAATAAGCAAACATTTTGGCTGCTGCTCCAAATGGCTTTACACATGAGCTGATTTTAAACTTTTTGACGTAGCTTTCACCAACGGAATACATTAGTCAAAATAGATATACGTACATATGTGTGTGTGTGTGTGTGTGTGTGTGTGTGTGTGGGGCAAGGCAACAATTTCATTTGGCGTTTGACGAGCCAGGCAAACACAATCAACGCTGGCGGCAAACTAACCAAATTACTGTCCAACTAACACACACACACACACACGCACACATACATAGAGGCAACATTCATGTGTGTGCATGGGTGCTGCTGGACTACCAACTGACCTTGGCTTTTGGTCCACTACGACTGGCCGGCTCAACTAGAAGGACCCGCATGCCCCCCCACACCCGTCTACTCACCAATGTTACTCTCGGGAAACCATTCGTACTCCTTCACAGCGATGACATACCAGATGCAGGCGAGCCAGTGTGCTGCCAGTGTAAATGAAAACATCAACAGCGTCAGAATCATGGCCGTATGCTGTGAATATCGATCAATTTTTTGCAATAGCCTGGCCAGGCGCAACAGACGCGTCAATTTGACAAGATGAATGTGTGATTCCTATACGTTAGATAAAGCAAAAGAGAGAGGGAGAGAGAGAGTGAATGAAAGAGAATAAAAAATTGTTTGTAACGTAACGAGATAAATTGTTAGACGAGCTGCATTGTTGTTGGATGCTGTAAACTTAGTTAGGTTTTACGTTTTATGCACACGTCGATTGTTTGCTCAACTATCGATAGAATCGATGTAACTGTAAAATAATATTTATGATTTTTGTTGGCTCGTAAAACATGCTGTCTCCAATTTATGGAAATTTTGTTGTCTTTGCTTTATTGTCATAGAAAATTGAAATGCAATGTCTGAAATTCTGATTAAAATATCAGTCAGGCAGGCGAACTATATATAGTATACCAATATATTCCCCATTCAAACCCTAACATTCTATCCACTCAAAGAAAAATAAACTATGCAACAAAAAACTCCAAACTCAAACAGCAGTAAAAAATTGAGTTTCCAACTTGAGTTGAAAAGCGAAAAAAAAAAAAAAATTGTTTTCAACTCAAGCCAAACGAATAAATTAGTTTTTTCAGAGCAGCTAATGGCATTTGGTGCTAATATCATTTTTTGGACCCCTCGCCAATTACGTTGCCTACTTTCGCTGGGGCGTAAATTTCATTAGAGTACAAAAACACACACTCACACACATACAGACACACACATGTTACACCCACGCAGAAAGTAGCCTAAAATTTTGACACATGCCCATTTATTAGCTAGTATTTCCGGCCAACTTCCGTCCCAACCTACACGAACAAGCAAAGCTAAGTAAAAAGGGATAGTTAAATAAAATCTCAAATAAAAAAAGAAAAAAAAAACGAAAAAATCAAAGGGGCTGTCATCAACAAGCCGAAATGTAAACATAAACAAGCTTATCAAGCCAGCCAGGCCCCACAAAGGACAAAGGCTACAAAGTTGTCCAAATAGAAGGTTGCTGCTGTCATTTCAGCTTTAAGCTGTAAATTCATACACCTAAATTATTGTGAATAAAAAATAGTAAAGTAAGAGGAAGAGGAAGAGGAAGCAAAATGTAACTGTGGCTGACGCAGCGTTAATTCTGAAATGGGCACAGTTTGTGCTTTCGTGAAAGCAACAACAACAAAAATATATAAAAAAAAAATTGCGATCTAAGCATTTAGCGTGCAACAGCCTTGCAGCAAATTCAATAGCAAGAGAGTGAGGGAGATAGCAAGAGAGCGGGATAGCGGGAGAGTGAGAGAGACAAAACTAAGGCAAGGCTGTCAAGCAGCTATGTGAATGGCATTTAAAGCGTGCAATAACAATTATGAGAAATTTACGAGAACTAAACTTGAGTTATACCCTGCAGAGAGAGAATGAGGTATTTGTGTATCTGTCTGCCTCAGGCTATCTCTCTCTAGCTTATACTTTAAAGTATTGCCAAGTAGATATTGCTTTGCTCAAATTAAGCTAAATAATTAATTGAATATATTTTATATATTTTTATTAAAATAAATGTATACAATGGAATATTTTCTATATTTTATAAATTAGTGTGCGAACTATACATTTTTATATAAAATAGATTTATTACTGTATAATATATTTTCATATTTTAATATTGAAATGTTTTAAATATGAAAAAAAAAAAAATTAAATCAATCAATTTAAATACTATTAGAAATATATAAATTCTTTTAAAAATTTGTATAATAAAATATTAAGTTAATAAAAAGGATTATTGTATACAAATCACTTTTATTATTATTATTTTTTTTATTAATTAAACAAAAAATATATAAAAAAAAACATGAAAATAGTATATGATATTTTTATGTTTTTTTTTTTTATATATTTTTTGTTTATTTTATTTTATTTCATTTTATTAATTTTTCATAATTATTTTATTTTATTTCATTTTATTAATTTTTCATAATTATTTTATTTTATTTTTTTTTTTTTGCATATTTTTTATATATATTATATATTTTATTTTATTTTTGTAATTTATATATATATATATATATATATATATATATATATATATATATATATATATATATATATATATATATATATATATATATATATATATATATATATATATATTTATTTATTTTTTTATCAATTATTAAAAGAATTTATTATTATTATAAGAATTTATTATTAATATTTAGGTATTTTTTATGTCATAAATTAAATGATAAATTGTACATTTTAATCAAATAATGAATTAATTTTAATTTAAACATTTATGTATTTATATTCAAGTCTATCACATCGAAAATCTTCCAAGCAATTTATTCGAATGCCTGATTACTTAATTTCAACAAATCTCAGCATGCTTGAATTAAATATGAAGAGATTGATGAAATATGAATTGATTGATACAAGGAATACATTTATAAAATTCAAGGAAAATTCAGTCTCACGCACACAATAATACAGTAATATAAAAAAATAATAATACACACAGACACAGATGAACAGACAGCTGAGAACATGTTGAGGCGCTGTTGCTTTAAGAACGAACGGCACAATAAATGCTTTTGTGTCGTTTTTTTCTATAAGGATTTTCGCATTTACAAAGCCGCGTGGCTAAGCGCAAGTGTGCGTGTGTGTCTGTGTGCCGTTGCCAGGCTAAATTGTAATTCATGTTGCAATTTGTGCTGCGCTTTCGCTTTCATTTGCTTCGCCTCCCTTAGCCGCTTTGACTGGCTTTTGGACAAAGTTTTGTGCCGCCCGCACACACATTTTGCTTACTTTGTCGCGCACAGCAACAAGAACAGCAACAGCTGCCAGAGAAACAGCGAAAGCAACGTAACGTGAAGCAAGCTGCGTCAACTTGACTGTCATGGCAACTTCCGTTTCCGCTGACCAAGCTCGCCCTTCTCTCGCCTTAACTCACTCTCTGTCTATTCTCTTTCGTCACTTTTTTCGTCTTCTTTGGGGATCTCAAAGATAATTAAAACTTTGAAATCAACTAAATATGTAAAGTTTGTAGTGCATTAGCTGGAAATTGGTATGCAGCAGCAGCAGAAGCAGCAGAAGAAGTAAAAACAAGAAGAAAAAAAAAAAACATTAAGTAAATCCAAGTCCAACATTTGTCAAAAGTAGCCAAAATAAAAAGTATATTAATGTTTATTCTTGGCTGCAGCTACTTAAGAGCTTTAAGGCCACACGAAGCAGCTTACAACGCCAGCCAGAGAGGGACAGAGATAGAGCTGTGAGCGGGAGCAAGACAGCGCCAATAATTATAACGCATTTGGGTTGCTTAAAAATATAAAGTTTTGTGGCATTTAGGAGTCAGATTTGTTTTTGCGACCTTCGAAAATGTTTAGATAAAACGAGTGAGACAGAGAGAGGAAGAGACAGAGCAATAGCTAGAGAAGTTGGCCCAGCTAGTTAGCCTTGTTACGTTTTGGCCTTGGCAAGAATTTCCACTTTGATTGCAACATGTTAAGTCTTAGCCAGAAGCCAACGCACCATGCTTAGGTCGACTTAAAATAACTTTTTAGTAGCTGACTCATATTCGCAACAAGTTGACAGCAAAATCAACTTACTAAGTAATTTTTTATTCAGTTCTGATTTTCCTAAGATATTTGATGCTTGCCCGAGCTCAAAAGTATATCAACTTGACTCAACGAGGCAGCTGAAAATTTGTATTTGATTTGATCGACTTCGGCGTTAAACGGCAACTTTTCTGTGGCTAAAAACAGCAGCAGCAACAACTACCACAAAAAGTTTGTTGGCCATGAATGGCATAGCCATGACAATGCATAAAATCAGTTAAAAGCCAGCTTCGAAAATTAAGTCAGCACAAAAAAAAAATGGCAACTTAAGACACAAGTGGCAGCATGCTTGAAATATGCTCTTGGCAGCATTTCATGTTGATTTCTTGATTTTTGTCATGCTCTATATAAAAAGTGAGAAAAGGGGAGTTTTGCACTAACCATAAATCAGCACGATTTCTAGCCTCACATCTATTATTTCATATCTCATTAATTTAAATAAAAATAATATTCAAAATTATTATAGCATAATTTTAAAAATTTTATATGCATATTTCACAGTAAGTCAAATTTTATTCTGATATATGTATTTATAAAAAAAAATAAATAAAACATATTTTATTCCATAATTATATTTGTACTTAATTAAGAAAAAAAAATATTATTTATTTTTTATTTTATTTTTGTTTAATTTAAAAAAATATATGTATTATTAAATTTATTATTTAAATATTATATTTAATTTTTTTCTACTATTTAAATATTATATTTAACGTTTTTCTACTATATTTTAATTTTTATAATTTAATAATAAGTCTAAATTTATTATTGCTATATTTCTAGTTGTTTCATATATATTTTTATTTGTATTTAATTTTATTTTTTAAATTAAGTTATTAAATTTATATTTATATTTAATATATATTTTAAGTTTATAATTATATATCATATATTTTATTAAACTTATTAGTTAGATATTATATTTAATTTTTTTTTTTTTTTTTTTGTCTAACTAAATATCATATTTAATACGGTATCTCATAGCTGTGCAGCCAACGCTGTTCGTTTGTCAAGGTCTTTGGTCCGAGCGGTTGAAGTGGAAAGCTGACTTCGCCCAGCAAAGTAGGAAACAAAACAAACTTGCGAGACCCAAGTAAAGTGCTTGAAAAGACGCGGACAAAATGAAGGAGCAACAGCAGCTAAAGCAGTCGCCCCATTTTCAATACCTGTGCGCAAAGCGAATGAAGCTGTAAATGCCGCAAAATGTAGCATACTTTACAGCGCTCAAATTGATTTGAAGCACATTTGGGTCAGAATAGAGAGCAGCGAGAAGGGCGCACACCTTTAATCCCTTGCAAGTGCGCTCAAGCGGATTCTATTTGCCGTGCCACATAGTAAAGCAGCTTAAGCGAATATAAATATGAAAACTATGCTGAAACGCTAATTACAGCAGTGCTAAGCGATCTAAAAATTTCTATCGCGCTCTATCTCTTGCCTCAACTGAAGACTTAATTAAATTGCAATGGCTATTAAAGCCAACCAGACAAGTTAAACTCGGCCAAGTTAAACTGAGCCAACTTGAAAGTGAACAAAGAGAGAGACCGAGAGAGAGAGAGAGAAAGAGAGAGAGAAGAAAACCAACAAGAATGCTAAGAACACATGCATTATGCATGCGCTGGCACAGTTTTATGCAAATCCTCTTACAGCTATTTACCACTTGAAATTTCGGCTTAAATATTTGATGCCATCCCTGCTGAGGTCTCGGACTCGAGCTGACGAAAGGCCGACGACAGACGACAGACGACAGGCGACAGACGACAACTAGGGTTCATTGATAATCCGAAGTGAAATGCCGATTGAACTCTTAATGCTTTGAGGCAAAAATTCGATTTCTTGTTTAATCTGTCGAGCTATTTTCAAATCAAGCAATTGTCTCAATCGAAGCCAATTAAATATGTTTAGTCATGCAAGAGTGCAGGCTTAACCAAATTATTGCTCAACATGTTAAAATTTTAAGCTAATAAACAAGTGCAGTTAATAAAATTGTTGGTATTTTAAAGTAACTGCATAAATATGTATGATTTTTTTTTTATAATGTTAATATAATCTTTTACTTAATTTAATGTATATAAATTAAAATGATTTTATATAATTCTATATGTAGTTATATTATAAATATTATTATAAATATATATTATTTAAAATTTGTATTCTTTTGTATATTGTTTAAAAAAAAAATAATAATAATAATAATAAATAATACAAATAAAAAAAAATAATCAATTAATTCAATCAAGTAATTATTAAAATTAAATTATTAAAATATAAAAAAAAATAAATTAGCATATTTGATTGAGTTGGCAAACCAAATATTTACGATTTAAATGATAAATAAAAAATATATAAAATAAAAAATAAAAAAAAAACCCAAAGAGTTCCCATTGCTAATGCCAATGTGTTTTGAAATTGAAGTAAATAGAGAAGATGTGAAAGAGCCGAAATAGAGCTAGCTAAAATGAAATGATGACAGCCGAAGGCAAAAAGAGAAAGGATTCATGAAAACCTAAGCTAAGATAAATCTAGCAATAAAATACTAAATGAAATGAACCAGCTGCAAGGCAACTTGTGCAAGAGAACAAGAAAATTTGAATTAAAGAGAGCTAAGAAAGAGAGAGAGAGAGAGAGAGAAAGGGAGAGAGAGGGAGTGGGTAACATTTATTATTTGATGTGCATACAGTAGCTGCTCTAAAACTAATTAAAATAAAAACAAATATTCAGTCACATCCGCTTAGACAAACCAACCCAGCGAGCGTATGCATATCAAATGCAACAAATTTTCTCACACACACACACACACACAACCAGCGACCCACCCACAGTAAAGCACCTGCTAAATCAATTTCCTGTGGTATGCAAATGGCAAATTAAATTTGTTGCAATCCAATGCCAGGGCAATAAAACTATTTGTAAACGTTGGTTGGCAAACAATTTACTCACCTCGCCGTCGTACAAATCGGAGGCGTACAAATGATCAAAGGGCAGGGCAGCCAATAAATCGACGGCAAACCAGCCACGGAAATAATTGATGGCAATCTGTTTCGAATTGGAGACGACCTCACCTTTGCGTGAGACAAAGGTTGTGCGAAAATTCAATAAAATATCTGCAATAGAAAAGAGCAATAAATGAAAGAAGACAACCAAATAGAAAAAATAGAAAAAAAAGGTTAAATGTGGTGTAAGACACAAAACTAAAAAGCCATATTTAGCCTTAAGCTAAATTCAATTCCCAGTCAAGAATACAAAAGGCAATTGATGGGAATCTAAGTATGGCTAACAGGTTGTCCACACTCACACACACACATACATAGAATCGCAATGCCCAAATGGACATCATCATCATCATCATCATGATTATCTACTTTGTTGTATAGTGGTACTCACCCACAATAAATAGCGCTTCAACAATCACATCGGAGACCATCGTCTGTCGATCCGCTTTGGCAAATGCGGCATTGTAGGGCACCATTAATGCCACATAGAAGGTCGCCACCAATATGACCCAATCCCATATGCCTTTGAATACACCATAATGGGGTAAAATCAAGCGTGACTTCTTTATCGATTGCGTTTTGTATTCGGGAAATGGTGCCTCAGTTGAATGCATAAAGTTCTACAATAAATCAATCACATCAAAAGTCAATATCAATAAACGAAAGAGCTAAAGTTTCACCTTAAGTGCAAAAAGAAAATAAAAACGGAACTTAAATTGTTCATTCAATTAACGCTTTGTTTATTGCAAAAGTATTGAGCCATAATATTCTAAAGCAAAAATTAATAAACTTTAATAATTATTAAACTAAAATATTATTATGGTCCATTCTGTTATTTTAAGCAGTTTTGCTTTTAGTTTTGCAAAATAAACATTTAAATAAATCTAAAATATGATTGGTTTTGTTGAAATTTATGTAACAGGCAGAAGGAGGCGTGACAGGCCTCACAAAGTATATATATTCTTGATCAGGGCGACGAGCTGAGTCGATTTAGTACTATTCCTCTGTATATTTCTTCGAAGTATTCCATCTACGTAATTCCTCTACGTCTTTAATGCTTATAATTCACACACTCTACTTCACTTTATTGCGCTGACCCCCACCAGGCCTGGACGACTGAAGAAATGCAGCAGCAGCTGCCCTTTATATACGGCTACAAAGTCTAAGTCGCTCTCAAATGCTTGGGCCGGCGTCAGGTAGCGATCGTTACAGCTGAGCGTAAAGTGACCAATGGGAACACTCTCTGCTGCTGCAAGCACTCTAGCTTCGTTTTACTTATATATAAATACGAAATGCATACTGCTGCATACATATAGACAACTGAAATGAGCTTCGGTAGTTGGGCATACAGACGGAGAGGGAGACAGATATACAGACAGACAATTACTTAAAAATGATTTGTATTTAACAAATAATATTATAAAATTGCATATTTTCTCTTAGTATTTCCTCTCAGTATTTCTTCCCAGTATTTGTATTCAGTCTTTCCTCTCAGTATTTCCTCTCAGTATTTGCTCTCAGTACATCCTCGCATTGCACGACTGACCCTCACCAGCAGGCCTGGACGACTGAGGAAATGTTGCTGCTGCTGCCCTTTAAATACGGCTAGTATCACTCAAAGTCTAAGTCGCTCTCAATTGTTCAGCCCGACGCCAGGTGGCGATCGTTACAGCTGAGCGTAAAGTGACCAATGAGAACGCTCTCTGCTGCTGTGAGCATATAAATACCAAATGAATACTGCTACATACACATAGACAACTTTAATGATCTTCTGCACTTCTTCTCTCGTTGCTTTTACTTTTACTCAAGTACAGTCTCTCTCAAATGTTGAGCCCGTTACAGTCGAGCTTCAAGTGACCAATGAAAACGCTCACTGCTGCTGTGAGCATTCTAGCTTCATTTTACCAGTGGATTTCCTAGTCGAGCAGTCTCGAGCTAGGTCTAGAGCTTTCGTACTTGTTTTTAATCAAAATTAGTTTTATTTATTGATTTTAAAGATTTAAAAAAAGAAGTTGATTTTTTGTAAGTTTTATTAGTTATTTATATAAAAATTAAATGTTATTTAATTGATTTAATAAATGCTAAAAACTAGTTCAAAATAAAATGCAATAAATTATATATGTATATAGTAAAATAGCACAACTTAAAATTCTCTAAATTCCATTTAAATAATACGCCACACGTTGAGTGTGTATGTTGAGCCATTACCTTCAACAGGAAGCAAAGTGGATTAAAAACGATATACGTTTAATTGAATTTGGGTCGAAATGGCCCTGGCGCCATTCTCGTGTTTGTATTAGGGTAAGTGTGTGTGTGCGTGTGTGTGTGCGTGTGTGTTTGCATTTGTATATGTGTGTGCATGGTATTGGTTATCATACTCACATTGCCCAGCTTCAATTTGGTTTTGACACCGCCCTTCTCGGGCTTATAGTGGCCAGATAGCTGATATAGAACCGCACGACTGCGACGTCTGCCCATATTACAGCCGGCAGGTACATCCAAATTATTGCCCTCACCGGCCTCCGTATCGCCGCCATCACCGGCGCCCGGTCCGCCCAGGCCGGGCAGACCGCCCAGGCCCAAAATGCCGGCATTCGAACCGGCACGGAATCGTGCGCCCAGTAGTGCAGCTGTAAGGGCAAAAACTTACAGATTCGCAACGCAAAAATTTCAAATTTTCGATGCAGCAGCCGCAGACGACAGTCGCGATTTATTAATTAATTAACATATGTGAATTATTAAAATTTTTTTTGTTTTGTTTTGTTTAGTTTTTTTTTGGATATTGGATATTATTATTTGGGGTTGGTTTATTTGTTTTAATATGTCGGTTTAATTACAATGATGATGCCGGTTAGAGTAAGAAAAAAGAGCATAAAGAAAGAAAATATACAGATATTGTACAAATACAATTTGAATTAAATTTAGTTAATTAACAAATTTTAATTTTAATATGCTTTTTATTTTAGTCAATTTGTTATACAACTTATTTAGCAAGAAGCAAACACACACACAGATAAACACACATAGACAAAAGTTGAGTCTCGAAGCGACACAAAGCACAAGCTGTAGTGTTTGTTTTTTTTTTTATAATCGAAATTTTAGTTTATCTTTGTTTTAGTTGCTCTCACATTTACCTTTATTGAAGTGCTTTGGAATAGTTTTAGTTTATTAGTAAAAATGCAATTTCATTTAATGCATGCAGCAATATTTATGGGTTTTATACCCTAAACAAATTGAAAATGACAGTGTTGGGTATATTAGTTGTAGGAAAGATCCCCGAAAAAATATACGTATGCTAGATCAGAATAACGAACTGAGTTGTCCGTTTGTCCGCCCGAATATATATTTAAATTTACATATTTTATTTTATGCATTTTAACGCAGCTCGGCCAAAAGTCAGGGTATCTCTTAATGTACTACATTCATTTTGAGATATTTTCTAGTTTTCTCTAAAAATTGCATAAATTTTCATAATTTTTCAACGCAGACAAAGCGCAAAGTTTATGCTTTTAATTGTTTTTCGGCCAACAAATGAAAATATTTATATTAAGAACATTTCGCCATAAAAACATTTCACTAACATTTAATTAAAAGCGAAATGAGAATATTTTATTTGTAATTTCAATTTGAATTCAAGAATACAAGCGAAAGTCAAGAGAAAATATATAATGAGTAGTGAAATAAAAGCAAGGGACATGAGCTTAAATACAATCAGTCACAGCCTAGACCAAGCCTGTGTCTGTGAATTTGCATGGGCATGTAAACACGGCTGGTATGCCAACTGAGTGTCAAGAGGTGGAAAAGTGGGCGGTGCCTGGATAAAAGTAAACCACAATTTCAAATACACCCAGCACAATGGCTACAACCTAAAACAATCTCAAATGGTCTCATTAAATTTAACTCAATTTTGTTTTTATTTCTCTCTCTCTCTCTCAAAGGCAGCGCGTGCTGCTATAAATTACAATTAGCTTGATTGTGAAAAATTTGACTTAAAAAACAAACACCAAAAAGCAACAAAAAAGGAACAAAAATTAAAAAGAAGCAACAACAATAGCCACAACAAATTCGTCATACTAATTATAAGGATTTCATTTTCGATATGCTAACAAAGTGTAAAAATGCTTGACGCTTGCTTCATTAAAAACGTTTTATCTTAAATAACAAAGGTGAAGTGAATTTTTAAACACAATTCGATTAGGATCTGACGGAATGTGAGCTCACAGAGAGAGAGAGAGAGAGAGAGGGAGAAGGAAAGAGAGAGTGTTGAGCTTAGCACGAAAGAGAACTAAGACATGAAAGTGTTTTAAGTTCTAAGCAATATAACACTATTCATAAAAAATCTCTAAGATATACAAAAAAAAAAAAAAAAAACAATAAATAAATAAATAAATAATAATAAATAAAATATTGTAGAAATATAAAAATAAATAATAATAATTATAATAATAATAATATAAAAATGTACATATAAATTTAAAAATATTAACAAAAATTATACAACAAATATAAAAGCTATATTATATTATAAATTTAAATTATATTATGTTATAAAATTAAATTACTTATATTAGAAATAAAAAAATTAATACAAAAATTATGAATAATATAATAATATAATATAATAATTATAAAATTATATTTAAAAAAAAATGTTTATAATTAAACAATAAAATATAATATATAATAAAATTTAATATAATAAAACTATAAAATAAATTAGTTATACCTACATAAATATTTAATATTATAATAATATCCATTCTCAAGCCAAAGGGTATTCACGAATAACAGCAACTACTTTTCGTTGATATCTCTCGAAAAACAGGCGTAACTAATTTGATTTCAATTTTGTAGCCAAAAGCCAGACCCAGTCCCAAACCCAAACCCAAACACATACCCAGACCCAGATCCTTGTACAGTGTGAGGCCCAAAAACCCCGAAAGCGAGCCCATGTACCCTGCGTAGCTGTCATATCGAAATGCCAATTAAGCTGCCAGGCACCTACTCAATGATCCGGGCCGCGGGCTACCAACATTTTTTTACTGTTCTTTTTTTTTTTTGGAGTTACCATCACCCCCTAAAATTGAGGCCGCACGTTTCGTACGCTCCACGCATACAGAAAACAACTCCAAAAGCAACCAAAATAAAATGTATTGAAGGGCAAAACAAAAATATGGCGAAACAACTGCAAAATATGCGCGATTCAGTCGAGTGTGGCAAATGCCAAAGAAAAAATTGGCTTATATATTTATATATATATATAAGTGTCGCACATGCCGCACAGGCGAAAAGTTGTTAAGAGTAGCTGCTGCTGCTGCTGCTGTTACTCCAGCCGCATTCCTGACAGGCCTAATGATGTGTAAAATGACGGTCATTTGAACTGTCGCCGGCCCTGGCTCGCTCTCGAATGATAGTTCAATTGGCTTGCGAATCTCGGCTCATCGGCCACATCAAACGTGGCAAATTCCTTACAAATTTACAGCCTAATTACTTGTTGGCCTCACTCTGTGTGCATATTTCATTTCATATGGCGCTTGGCTCGCTGACAAACCGCAAAATTGCCCACTCCATGTGACAGGCAGCGTGACACATTTACGGTAAATGTCAATGTTTTGTAATTAAATATTATTGCCGATGTGTATTTTCACTGGATTACGTATACGTCGTGTGTAATTCGATGCGCATTTATGTGAGAGAGGATGCCAATAGTAAAGTAGACAGCGTTCGCTAAATAAAGGAGTAAACCAAAATGTATATTACGTATACGTAATATGCTGGATAAATATTCGAACTTAAATCTTATAGCCCGCAATAAAATAGATATACATAACAAAATAATTGTGCTTAACTCTATTCACTTAACTAGCAAATATCTAGCTTAAATGTGAAGCTCAAAAGAATGTATATTACGTATACGCAATGTGTTTTCAACATGTGTACACACGATATTAAATCTTTTACGACTTAATGTGACATAAGTTCGTAATTAAATTCATGTGCTTCAGTGCTAAGTTCTTCTGCAAGATAAACTTTTAATACTTCAAATTATTACGCATACGCCATGCGTATGTGGACAATGTCTGCAATTGGCATTTATATCACACCAGACAATAGCTTAAGGCTATCCATAAAAGAGAAGAGAATTTAAATGCATTGCAAATTGCTGTATTGAAGCAATTGCAAATATTACGTATACGTACGGGATATATTTATATACCTATACGTAATGGCATTTAAATTCAACTATTAATTTGCCATTGGTTTGAATATTTAATGTCTTTAATTGTTTCTTTTCAATTGCATTTATATACATGTATTTATACAAATTTAAATTACTTAGATTGCGTATACGCCAGATAGTCAACATTAATGTGCTGGCTTAGCTAACATATACATATACTTCAAAAAATTATTAAAATTGTGTTAATTTTTTATGAATTTTATGCAGTGAAATTTCTCACATATTTAATATAGCAAAAAAAGTATTGTCAATATAAATTAAATTCAATTCACAATCAATTCAATTAAATATGGTGAAAGAGCAGCCGCCAACAATACGATATATATATTTATATGAATATGTCATATTGCTCAGCTAGACTTCCAAGCATCTGCTGCAAATGCCACTGGACACACGCTGTAATTAATGCAATATAAATTGCAAATTTCCTGCATATTAACCGCATGACATGCGCTCGAGCGCTGTCAAAAGCAGGGACCCCAAATAAGTGTTACGCATTTAAAAAAATTGACGGTCAAAAAATTCCCAAGAAGAGAGAGGAAAACACACATAAGGATATTTTTTTATGGCGAGTTCAATAAAAGGATAAACTTTTATTGGTAATTTTTTATAAAAAAATTATTTTTAATAATTAAAATTGATTTTTATGATAAAAATCAAAAATAATTATTAAAAAAAAATTTTATATAAAAATCAAATCATAAGTCTTATTTTTGATTTTTATTATAAAAATCAAAAATAAGACTTATGATTTGATTTTTATTTTAAAAATTGAAAATAAAAATTGAATTGATATATCTCTTGAAGTAAAGGAGCTAGATCATATATCGGCATATATATATGATCTACGCATTATTACCTTTCAGATGATATATAATATGTATGTAAATATGTACATGTATACGTACATATACATTAATTATATACTTAGACGCTTTCGCAGGCCACTTGCGCTGTACACTTGCTCGTACCTATTCAGCAGATAATGTGAGGGGGAGACAGATGCAGATAAAGCATAATCACTGTATATATGTACATACATATGTTTATATGTATATATACGTATTATTGTCACCTTTCCCTGCTCCCATAGATAAAAAATTTACTTTAGGCGCAAAAGAGTGAAAGAGATAGATTGAACTAGAGCATAATGACATACGCACAGTGGGCATCTATCGGTCAATGCATTATTATGTGCTATTGGGAGGACAAAAAGTTCACATATCCACGATTGTACCGTCTTGCCAAGATAGTTCACTCGGTGCCTGCCACGCAGGTTTCGGTGGAAAGGGCATTTTCTGCGCTTAAGCTTGTGCTGACAGACTTAAGGTCTAACCTAAGTGCAGACTCTATAAAAAAAATAATGTTCTTAAAACTAAATAAATAGTAAACTTATACCAAGTGTTATATCTATGGGAGCAGGGAAAGGTGACAATAATACGTATATATACATATAAACATATGTATGTACATATATACAGTGATTATGCTTTATCTGCATCTGTCTCCCCCTCACATTATCTGCTGAATAGGTACGAGCAAGTGTACAGCGCAAGTGGCCTGCGAAAGCGTCTAAGTATATAATTAATGTATATGTACGTATACATGTACATATTTACATACATATTATATATCATCTGAAAGGTAATAATGCGTAGATCATATATATATGCCGATATATGATCTAGCTCCTTTACTTCAAGAGATATATCAATTCAATTTTTATTTTCAATTTTTAAAATAAAAATCAAATCATAAGTCTTATTTTTGATTTTTATAATAAAAATCAAAAATAAGACTTATGATTTGATTTTTATATAAAATTTTTTTTTAATAATTATTTTTTATTTTTATCATAAAAATCAATTTTAATTATTAAAAATAATTTTTTTTTAATTTATCAAAAAATAATAATTATTTTTTAATTTTTTCCTATAAAAGTTATAATCGTTACGGTCCCTGGTCAAAAGCAAATGCATGTTAAGCAGCTGGAAAGCCAAACCGCATTCCAAGCCCTCTGGCCAATCCACATGCAACAGCTGCAGATAAACTTGAAATTTTGCAATTTATTTTTATTTTTTTTAATAATCTGAGAGAAAAAAGAAAAGAAAAGAAAAGAAAAGTATTTTAAGTGCTCATTTCAAGCTGAGTGAAAACTGTGAACAAGCGATTGTTTGTTTTGAGCTGCCCATCCTGTCAGTACTTTGCATGAGTGCACAAGCCCCCAGAAACCACAGACGACAGACCAAGCCAGACCAGAGCAGCTCAAGACAAGTCGAGTCCCGAGTCAAGAGTCAAGAGTCAAGAGCGGTGATAACAAAGCCGCGACTGCTAAATAATGATGCTAATAAAACTGCAAATGAAAGCTGCCAGAAGATGTCAGAGTGCAAGGCAGCTAAACAATGCCAGCCAAACCCTCCAGACCTACGTTATGTACCAAATAATTTACCCAGTCCGCTCACTAATCCGCATTAGTTGAATGCGCAATGACCTACGCGAATAAATTCACTTCATGCGCACAAGCCAAACAATTCACTTGGCATTTTCTGTTTGCAATTGTTTTAGTCTCTCTCTCACTCTCTCACTCTCTCTCTCTCACTCTCTCTCTGTCATCCTTTTCTTTGAGAATTGTCTGGCTGCACATCAATATTTAAACATGCAAGTTGCTTAATTCACAGCCCTTGCTGTATTATTCAGACTAAACTAATTCAGTAAATTCGGTTGTCAGCATATTTAATGCGTAATCGGGTCGACTGAGCGCAGGTGAGTAATAGTTGGAGGCCTAATTGGGTTCCTGACGACGCTCAACATATTTAATGACAACTAAATAATTGGCATTGGCAAATTAAATATTTATTACATTTCAAATCAAAGCTAAAGCTTTATTACCTGCAAAATCTATTTGAATTACAGAAAATAAATAAATTCAATTGAAACTAAAATGAATTTTGTATAAATAAATTGAAACAAAAATGATTTTGGTAACAACACATGGATAAGCCGATTGTAATTTAATAAATTGAATGAAAAATTAAAATCTGTTAAATACTCAACGTAAATTGATACTGAGTGAAAACTTTGTAAGTTTGAGGTTAATTCAAAGGAGAATAAAATTAAATCAAATTTAAATATTTTTAAATAATTAAACAAGAGCAGATTAGGTTATAAACAGATAAAAATTAAGCGTTAAAAAATATATCAAATTGCAAAATAAAAAATTAAAAAAAAAAAAATAAATAAAAATCACAATTTAAAATCTATTCTAAAATTATGAAATTAAAAAAAAAAAATATCTTAAATTAAAAAAATATATATATAAAATATAAAAATAAAATTATAAAAATTATCTTACAATATTAATTAACTATTTAATTAAAGAAATAAGTATATATATAATCATATGAATAAATATTAAATGTTAAAGTAACAAAAAGCTCTCCGAACTAAAACCTTCTAGTTCACATTGAATTAAAATAAAATCTACATAAATGAAATCTGCATCAACATCAAACAAATCTCATTTTCTACTTTGTTGGTATTAAACCCAATTTTAAATGTCATTTTAAGCAGAGTTAATCCCATTAGAAAAACTACGTGGTGGAAAATTTATCAAATCTCCTTTGGCATAAGGTATTAAAAAAAAACCACAGCTCAGTCAAAAAGTTGACAAAATGGAATTAAAAACACTCAACAACAAAAAAAAGTGCACAGAGTTCGAGTTAAATATTTATATGCACAAGCTCAAAGCATTCCACAAAAAGAAGAACAAAATCAAAAATGCTGTTAACTAACGAAACACGAAGAGGTTAACCAAAAAGTCAGTCAAAAATAAAGTTGATATGACAGAAAACAAAAAAAAAGCAGTAAAAGTGCTCTCGTCGAGACTGCTCGACTAGGAGTTCTACTGAATCCCGCAAATGGCTGATATTGCATTCACTTTCTAGTATTTCTAGTATTAAAATGCTTCTTTTTTTTTTAATTAAATCAAACAGTACAAAACATTTCAATTCATTATATGGACCTATATCGTAACTCTGAAGTCTACAACTCTAGCAGTATTAAAACATTTATCGATTGTTATCGATAAATGAGTTATCGATAAATATGTGATAAACTCGTACTTAGTATAGTATACACAAGTATATTTTCAATCTGCCTAGTATTTCCAGTTCACAAGATCTCTACATTTATACGGACAGACTCGATCAACTCAGCTTGTCATTCAGATTAGCAGCTCTGCCACGCCTCCTTCACAAAAAGCTTATACCCTGATATACCATTTTCAATGGGTATACAAAATGAAACAAGAAAATGCGACCAGCACACAGAGCAACCGCAGACAGGCGTGACAACGTTTGATATATGTATGTATGTACATATATATGACAATATATATAGACATATATGTATGTACATATATAGGTCTATGAGAGTCATTTATATATATATCATGATTCGCCTTCTGACAAGACATTTTGGTAAACCAATTTTTCAAAGATTTTCACATTTTTTTGTTGGTGTTGCTTTATTCGTTTGCGGATTATTTAAGTTGGGGCGCGTGTGATTTGTGCTTTGGCTGTGGCTGTTGCTGGGGTGTATTAACAGTTGATTGTGCATTTTTTGTGTGGGCGTGTCAATTGTTAATAATGCTTGCTTGTTACTTTGTGCGCGCAAATGCATTTGCTATGTGGCTTATATGGTATTTATACATAGATATATAGAGAGTTGATTTATTTCGTGGCATTTAATACTTACCGCTATCACACTCCTCGTTCACATTCATCTCGAGCATCTTGGTGTGCGTGATGTCCTTGTGGGAGGCCAGGAAGAGCACCACCTCGCGCTTCTCATTTTTAATGGGCACAATGTCAAACAGACACCAAAAGGGCGCACCTGGTTTAAGAGATAAATTATGACATTGACGTGTTAATTAATTAAAGTGACCCTGGACACGGCACAGCTCTCTCTGTTGCCAGCTGTAAGCACTGGAAAAAACAGACACTCACACACACACACACACACACATACAAAATAGCTGTATATAATCATAATAAACAGTAAACAGCGCACATTTAAAATGAATAGCTGCTGAGCAGATTTAGTGACCATGGCGAACGTTTGATGTAAACAGCTATTTGAGCGATGCTAAAGACGCCTTTGTCTGCACAGCGGCAGAAGGCGTGGCCAAGGTCTATTATGTTGTGTAGTATTTAAGCGAACATTGCTTTGATGCTGGTGTCCATGGAGAAGATGTTTCTACGTAAACACAAAAACAGACACAAGAAAGTGCAAAATGCTTACCAAACTTAATGAAAAGTTGTCTAAATTGAGTTGACTAAATTAACGGAGCATACAGAGAGAACTATTTGTAGAGCAACAAATATTCCTGTTGAATCTTTAAGAGATAAAACTCTTTCACTTTCCATCTTAAGCATCAGGTACTACTATAACTTTCGGCTTGTTCCTATGTATATACCCTCCATTAACAACATATATCATATTAAATTAAAAGTCCCATCTAGCTATAATATATATATTATTTGGGGCGCTCGAAAATATTCGTTGAATGTTTCGCAAAGTCCGCTATTTTTATTCACACTTTGATAAAATAAATCTAATTTATTTAGGATTAAGGCAATAAAGTCTAAAAATTATTTTTAAAATTTTATTTAAATAAAATTATAAAAAAAATCTTTTAAAAAAAAATACAGAAGAATTTATTTTTAAATCACGTTTGAAATGGAATATATTTTTTTTATTATTATTTTTTTTATTATTATTTTTTTTATTATTATTTTTTTTTATTATTATTTTTTTTATTATTATTTTTTTTTTATTATTTTTTTTTATTATTAATTTTTATTATTATTATTATTTTTTAAATATAATTTAATTTTTATTTTATTTTTATTTATTTATTTATTTTATTTTCATTTTTAATTTGCATTTTCATTTTTAATATATAATGTAAAATTTTATTTTAATAGCCACAAATATATTATATACCCCCGCCAGACGAGCTCACAGCAGTTCACAAAACTAATAGACTCTTTATAAACTCGTTCTTCTAGCAGCAACACAATAAAATATATTTATTTTTTATTTTTTCCATTGCCTCAAAGCGGACAACCAAAACATAAACAGACATATAAACTTTATTACTTTCATTGAAATAACTTTTAACAATTTTATTGAATCGACAAATTTCCAGCTGCATTTGAATGCCATTTTCATTTGTGGTTAAACAATTTGAGGTTTTCCTGCATATTTTTTATTGTTTTTATTTGTGTTAGCAAAACAGTTTAAAACTTTGACCAGACAAAGGCAAAGTTAATTATAATTTAATGGTATGCAGAAAATGATTGCATATCAATTTGATTAAACCACAATTATAAATGGCTGGCAAGAGTTTTAATTACAAATTGCTGCATAATTAATAATATTAGTAATTAATAATAATAAATGGCTATTTAACCATTAAAAGTTGTTGTTCAAAACGAAGTGCAAATGGGAAAACTTGTTAGCAAAGCTCGTGGATAATGTTTAATAGCCAGCCGTAGCCTTTGGCCATTTGGCTGATTAATCGTGACTTCATTAAAGCACAACGAAAAACAAATTGAAATAAAATAATGTGAAACACGCGATGAGAACGTGCAAAAATGCTGCCAACAAATTTATTGTTTTCTGCGCACACACAACAAGTGGCTCAGAGTGTGTGTGTGTGTGTGTGTGTGTGTGTACCCTCTGCTCCTGGGAGACAGCGACAAACCACTGGCGTTTACTGCTGGAAACTAGTTCAAGGCAAAGCCCCTCTAACTCAATAAAGTCAAGCTCATGCGAGCCACGCACCGGAAAATTGATGCGGCAACAGCAGCAGGAGCAGGAGCAGGAGCAGGAGGAGCAGGAGCAGCCGCAGCAGGCTGTATCTTAAATTAAAAGTCAATACGAAGATGGTTAAAAGCGGCTATAGCCGAACGCCAGGGGCAAACACTTGAGCCAACGCCTCCTGCTACCTCCGCCAGACTCCTGCTGACTGCTGCTGGTTTACCAGCAAACAAAAACTTTTTGTGCAATCGGCGCACGTGGACGTGTGCCACAATTGACTTACAGCTTTTCACTTATTACACAATTGTGTTGCTGTTGTTGTTGTTGTTATTATTGTTTTTTGTGGCTGCTGCTGTTTGGCCAGCAATTGTGATAATCCTTTGGCAGCTGTTTTTCAAAACTTTGCACAATTTCCTCTCATGTGGCAGGCCACAGCTTTTAACTTGGCTGCGGTTGTCTGACTCACACACACACACACACAGACACACACACACACAGCTCATGCTTAGATGACACTTGCTGAAAGTGAGACTTTCATGAGCCCGGAATATGTCACAGTGGATTAGGAAACAATTTTGTGGTGGTTTAAGAGCTCAAACTAGGCCTTGAGCTACTCTTACCATGACAAGCGTGATAAAAAATGAGAACTTTATAGACTGCTGAAAGCTTTAGCTTGCATAAATTTGATTGAAGGAAATGTAGGTCTAATGAGTGTGCATTGATGTGAACTTAATGCAAATTAATTTAAAATAATGTTATACAAATGTTTATAGGTAATAAAAAATAGGAATTAAAGCTTTACCTAAATCATAAACAAAAAGTCTAGTTATATGTTCATTGAAAAACTGAATGTTTTCCGCTGCGCTATGCCCTAATTAAAACTTAGAATTAGTTCAGACGGCTCTCGCTCTATCTCTCTCTCTCTCTCTCTCTCTCTGTCTCTTACTCTCTCTCTCTCTCTCTCTCTCTCTTTCTCTCTCTCTGCAGATTGCAGTCAATAGTGCGCGACCATTAAAACTTCGCCAACTATGCTTTAAAATTTTGTTAGATATAGTTTTCTCCGCTCTATGAAGGCCACAACTGCCGCAGCTGTAAAGCTCTCACATATTAGTTTGACTCTGTTTTCAGCTTTAATTAACCCAAAGGAAAAGCAATTTCTAGAGCTACAACAAAATAATAATATATACATATATCTATTCAGCGGATGTGAACAAAAATTCTTATTAAGTCAAACTTCTCTAATCTTTTTTGAGAGAAAGAGCACCAAGAAAAATCTCTCAATGGACGTAATTTCTAAGCAAACTTTTGCTTATAAATAACATTTACACTGAACTAAATAAAAACTCAATTGAAAATCTCTTAAAGCTCATTGAAATGTTGCCAGCTTAGGCATAAATAAATTATGATTTTCAATAGAATATATCCAATTTGCTCTCATAACTGGATTAAATCTCCGCTTAATCACATTGTGCGCTCTCTCAATATCAAACGAAACTTGAACTAATTTGTCTAAACGTGACCACAGCCTGTCGTCAGCTGTTGCAGCAGCAGCAGCAGCTACTTGGTATCCAAACAGCTGGAGCATGTAATTTCCTCTTTGTTGCGCACAAATTACCTCAAATGCTAAATGAACTTTAAACAACAACAACAAAAACAAAAAGAAATGCTTTTAATTAAAAATGAAAACAATTTACAGCGAAAATTTCTCACAATTTTCTGGGCAACTGTTTAGCCGCCTTTGTTGTTGTTGTTGCTGCCTGTGTCTTACCTTCCTTTTTGTAGAAAATAACTTCCAACTTTAGTTCCGTCTTATTTGAAAGACTTTTCTCAATTTGCTGCTTGTGCTCCTCCTTTGTATCCGGCCCGTAAAGGAAATGACATGAACAGCCTGTTTTTGTATTGTTGTTCATTCATTTTCGCATGATTGTTGTTGTCGTCGTCGTCGTCGTTGTCGTTGTTGGCAAACAATTGAATAAAATGTACAAATATATTCAACTGAGTATTGAAGTGTTGAAGCAGCTTGTTTCTGTCCGTCAATTTGACAGTCAGTCAATCAGTCAATCAAGTTCGGTCGGCGTCGCTCTTAGCTCAATTGTCTTACCCTTTTGCATAATTTGCGCGCGTGAATATCCTGTCAAGTCCACGAACCCATCCGAGCAATAAACAATTGGATTGCCATTTGCCTGCGCATTGCCAAGCACAAAATTCGAATCTGCAAAAGAAAATTGAACCAGAGTGTGAGTGAGTGAGAGAGGTAGAGAGTGTGTGAAATGACAGAGGTAATTTATATACATACAAACATACATACATATATATGTATATATATATATATATATATATATATATATACATATATATATGTATGTGGGAAATTTCATCATTTTTTATTTGACTTTATAAATAATTGAGTTCCATAATAATTACTTAACTTAAGCGCTTGACCTTTGTTACTTTTCCACTGCACTTGCTTTCAAATAAAACAAATGAAAAATATTTTCATTTTCCACACACAACAAATTTAATTAAAATACAGCTATGCTCAATTCGCTCTCTCCACGAATTCTTTAAGCTGAGCGTAAAAAAAAAAAATTACTTTTCATGTTTTCTTTATTTTTGCCAAAAAGAAAAACTTAAATCTGAAAACATGAAAATGATTTTACGTATTTTTGTTTACAATAAAAGAAAAATATTGGAAAAAAAAGTAAAGCCTTGTTTACAGTAAATTGATGAATTTTCACACATATATATACAGTTATGATAGCTGAACAAAATATTACGTATACGACGCGTATGCTTCAGCAACTCTTGAGTTCGATTAAGCTAATGCACTTCAATGCCAAATAATTGATTTTAATCAAACAAATATTTATATAATATATAGCTCTATGGGGAGGAATCACGGCAGCTGATTAAAAGTCTATTAAAAGCGCAGCTGTAAATGGGGTGCGCATTCATGTATTTCTATCGGGTCCATAAATAATACTGAGCACACATGCATGCAGCCAGAGCTATGAATAGCTAGAGCATAAATATCAATTTGCATTGCCTAAGCCCCATTCAGAAATGCAATAATCAATCTATACAAGAGCTAACAAGCAGCAAATGCAATGTAAATATTTCACACAGTCAACATGAAAATTGTTAATAATCATTTTTGATAGCATTACAAAGTTAACTGGTCAGAGATAAATCACATTTTTGGCTGCCGGCCACATTCTGGGCACATTAAGCACTTGACTGGGTCGCACTCAGCTTCAGATGCTGCTGACTAGTCAAAAATTAAATACATATATATATACGTATATATATATATAGATGGGAAATTTATGTCCATGGCGCTGCGCACTTTGTCAACGCATTAAACTTGCGTACAACAACAACAATCATACGCCATGTGCGCCCAGCAGACAAATCACTTGCAGACTGTGCCACCACTAAAAATTATTGCCTGTCGACTGTTCTTTACGTGTGAGATATATCAAAATCTGCGAGCGTTACTTAAGGTCACTGGAATTATTAATTAAGCGAGTGCCGCTAAGCTCAGCCAGGACAGACGTTAACTATAAATACAGGTGCATTTATGGCTGGGCGTGACTTCATAGGGCAAAGAGGATTCAGTTTAATAAATAAGACTAAGTACATTATTAATTTACTTAATCTAATTTAACATGGCTGTAAATTAAGTAATAAAACTTGGTTTTTAACTTATTATACTGCTTTAATCGAGAGAGATATGAATTAGCAATTGAGTCTATGAGTAAAGTAAGCAGTGTCGGTAGATCAAGGTAAGATATCTATTCTATAATATACTATGTATATAAAAAAGAACAATTCAAACAGAAATTGCATTACAAAACAACTATTTCGAATAAACAAACATATCTTAAATCATTTTGGGCAACAAAACTTATCAAATGAATAAAAAGTTTCAAGATAACAAGGAAACATCTCTTATCGTTATCTCTCATCAATCAATCTTCTGCCAACTAACCGAAAACTTTATAACTCCCATTGTCCCTTACATATGACAATCGTTACATACATCATAATATAATATTCATGTACACATGCGACCGGCAGCAGCAAAAAAAAAAGCAATTCAAAAACTATTGCCGCACATGTCTTGGCATTTATTTGAGAAACAGGAGATGACAACTCATAAGCAGAGCTTGTTTCACACACACATTGAAATGCCAGATGTGCACTAAATGTCGCCGGCGGGCAGAGTCAAAAGGTTAAGCGATTGCATAATCAACATGTTGATTATGAAACGCATTTACGTATTGTCAGCTAATGTTGTTTCCATTGTTTAAGCCATAAAAGTTGACAGTTAAATTTGCCATGAAGAAGAGAGAAAAAAGGGAAAACAAAATAAAAATATAACACAAAAATTAAAACTGAAAAGCTTATGACAAATGGAAAGCATTTTACGAGTTTCCTTGGGCTGGCGGCGCCTTTTGTGCTTTCCGTTGCCAGGCGACACAGGACACAGAACACAGAGAGCACAATAAGCACACACACACACACATACGCACATATGTAGTTTTAATTTAACAGTGCAGATTTCTATTGGGACACGCATTGTCCTTGTCATTGTGTGTGTTCGCCCTTTTAGCCAATATGCTTGCCTGCTTTTGTCTGGCTCACAGCTTGAATATTTTTGTTCCACTCGTCTGTGGGTTCGCTCCCAGCATGCACCCGTTTAGCTCTGTGAGATTTTTTTATGAGTTACCCAAATGCCGCTTTGGCTTATGCATATATACATAGCGTTATCTTACGTTATGTCAGTGGCCGTTCAATAAAACACGCATAAATAATACATTGAAAATTATATACATACATATGTATATATGTGTACATACATATATAAAAAATAAAAAGCTCTAAGTAAATAGCGTTTAACTTTTGCTTTTTATGCCTGGCTCTGGGTATTCTCAATTCTGTTTCCGCATTTCCGCCGGGAGGCACTTTCATGCCCATAAAGTATTAATCAGTACACTCAGAGCTGTTGCCGAGTCGTCAAACGTGAATATAGCTCCGTGAGAGTGTTTCAACTTGTTAATGGAAGCTATGATGGCTCTATAAATATTGCGTGACAAAATTATAATACTATCTAAAAGGGTGTAAATGTCGGTATATTGAAATATTATAATTCTGTCACGTTTAATGTTTAAGGCCAGGCAGGAGTGAGTAAATGGAACTTCCATTTGAAATGTTTTTTCATTCATTTAAAAATCGATATGGCATTCATTAATTGAAATTTTAAGTTTATTTGTGAGTTGAGACCCGCATCAACATTTAAATGTTTGAATAAACTATATATATATATATATATATATATATTGAATAAATATATATATATATATATATATATATATATATATACTATAATATATCTAAAGCCAGCTCAATTCTATAACTAAAATTTTACCAATATTCCATATTCAATTTAAATTTACTCAAATCTCGTATTAAATCTCTTAAATTCGTCGCTGTTTCTATTAATTTTTTTATACCCTGAACCCATTGAAAATGGGAAATCAGGGTATAATGGTTTTGTTGAAATGTATGTAACAGGCAGAAGGAGGCGTGGCAGACCCCACAAAGTATATATATTCTTGGTCAGGGTGACGAGCTGAGCCGGTTTAGCACTATTCGTATGTCTATTTCTTCTAAATATTCTCTTTACGTATTTCGAAGTATTTCTTCCAAGAGTATTCGCTAAGTATTACCTCTACTTATTTCCTTTACGTAATTCTTTTACGTATTTCCTCTACGTATTTCCTCTACGTATTTCCTTTACGTAACCCCTCTACGTAGCTCCTCGTTATTGCGCTGACCCAGAGCAAGCCTGGACGACTGAAGAAATGCTGCAGCTGCTGCCGTTTATATAGCGACACTTTTACTCAGGCACTGTCTCTCTCGCTACAGTCGAGTGACCAATGGGAACGCTCTCTGCTGCTGTGAGCATATAAATACCAAATAAGAACAGCTACATACACATTGACAACTTTAATGATCTGCACTGCTTCTCTCTTTGCTTTTAGTTTTACTCAAGTACTGTCTCTCTCGCTACAGTCGAGCTTCAAGTGACCAATGGGAACGCTCTCTACTGCTGTGAGCATATAAATACCAAATGAATACTGCTACATACACATAGACAACTTTAATGATCTTCTGCACTGCTTCTCTCCTTGCTTTTACTCTTACTCAAGTACTGTCTCTCTCAAATGTTGCGCTCATGCCTGTTTGTGCGTGCGTGCCTATGTGTGTCTATGTATGTGTGTGTGTGTTTCTTTTGTAAGCAGAAAGACGCGAATAATTATTGAAATATCAGTTCTCCGAAGAGTTCAGGGGATTTTCTAGTGGAGCAGTCTCGACTAGAGCTTTCTTTCTTGTTTTTTTTTTATACAATATAAAACGCTTAGTATATTTAAACATAAAATTTAATACGTTCTCCCTCTCGTCACATCTATTTTTGTACATTTATTTTAATATCAAACGCTTTCCCCCAGATGTTTCGCATTTTATATTTACTTACGCGTGCCATCGAAACGTGTAGCGATTGTGTCCAGGAATGTATTTTGGGGCGCTAACAGCCCCTTGCGGGCTGGCATAGGAATCTTGACGGCCGGTGCGCCTCAAGTAGCGCCGCTACGGTCTGGGCAGAACTGCAAAAATATCGCAATATAAAAGACAAACGACAGACGATTAGTTTAATTGACAAGTTAATTTGGCCGTTAATCATTTTGTAGAACAATTCGTAATCGCAATTGTTATGCTCGGATTTGTTGATGGCTTGTTGGTAGCCACAGCAGATGTACAACTAAAGTCGTTTATCAACTATGCAACAGGCAGCACGAACACACACACACACACACACACACGAACACAGAAAAATTAATTCCATTTGCCACTCAGCGCCCACATTTACAGTTGCTGCCGCAATTTGTGGTTAGAGAGCGGCTGAATAAAAATATATATATAATAAATTGTGTGTAAAAAATAAGTGTTAGAATTTCAGACGAACATTCAAATACTCTGTAAAAACATTTATAAAAAATAATTAAAAAAATAAAAATAAAAATAAAAAAAAAAATGTAAAAAAAAATAAAAGAAGAGAAAATAACAAGAATTAAAAAAAATTAATTAAAAACAAAAAATAAAAAATAAATAAATAAAATAAAAATGTAATACAAGTCAATAAGTGACTTTTTTTAAATATAAATTATAAATAATTTTTAAAAATGAAGTATAAAACTTTATTATAACGAAATAAAATAGAAATAATATTAAATAAAATGAAAAAATTATACAAATAAAATAATAATATAAGAACAAATTTCAAACCTTAACCGCAATAGATATAAAGTGCAACAGCATGAAAAAGTTAAGAGTAACAAGTTATGGCCAACACAAATACGGATAGTTTATGCTTTAGTTAATTAATTGCCAACAACTTTCAATGGTATACATATTTGCTGGGCCATAAAGTTTGCGGCAAGTTTAAAATGCTCGTTAGCCCTTTAACACAATAAGCCAAAGTCGATGTGAAAAACATCAATTTTACTGACGTTTTTAATATTTTCTCTCCTCTTTTTTTTTTTTTTGCACAAGCTGCTGCAACAGCGGTTAGCACTCAGGTGCCAGGTTGGTGTAAATGCTGAGTAAGTAAAAAAACTGAAAGAGAGAGCAAGAACTTCCTGAGTAGCAAAAGCAGCAGGCAACAATAACCGAGCAACCGCAACACTGACAGCTGTTGCGCCTGAAAGCATCGTTTATATATAATATTTTTTATTATTGAATGGGAAAATGAGTAAATGGCATTAAATTTCTAAAGGCGATAAGGGAAATGGTTACGTTTATATGTATTTGTGTGTGGCGCACATACAAAGAGAGAGAGAGAGAGAGAGAGAGAGAGAGAGTGAGAGAGACAGCGTGAGCGCGAGCGAGGGTTAGCCAAATGTTTAGATTCTTATCAGTCAACATTGACATTCCATGCATAGTCCCACAGTGGCAATTGATTAAGGTTTATGGTTATGACCCAATGACATTGGCTGCGAATAAGACAGATTTTGGTGTCGAGAATAAGCAAAGATGTTGCAGAATGCTTAAATTAAGGCTACAATAAAATTGTTCTTATTGTTATGCTTAACTAAGGATTGTTGAATATTGGGAACGTAAAACTTTACAAGCAGAAGAATTTTGTTTGCATTTTATCAGAGATTCTTAGTAGTGCTTCAAGAATATATATATATATAAAATCTATTTAAAATTTTGTTTTTATATTTTCAATATATATAATAAAGAATATGTAACAAATATTTTCAAAATATTTAGAATATTATATTATATTATATTTAATAATATATAGTAATTATTTTTATTTCAAATCTTAAAGCTAAGAAGAATATAAATCTGAAAACACAGTAAAACATTTACATATTGCAATTTACAAAACAAGAGTCAACTACGCTTAGCCTCATCTGTAACTGAAAGTTTCTAATTCAAATTCAACTCCATATTAAAATTGCACAGCACCAATATATTTCGATTTGCAATTTGCGAAATCCCTTACCAAATATTTGCAACTTTAATTATCAGCCATTGTCATTTGAATACGAAGCCCACAAAGTGGCACAAACAATGCAGTGAGGCGATAAGAGCTAATGTGCCATGTGTGCTCGACGCTGATAATATGACGCTGGCTGCCCCTTCTGGCTGCCGCATGCTGTCAGCAGCCACCCACAGCGCCAATAATTGTAATACCTAACTTAACCCCATGGGATATACGAGCAGGTGCAAATTATGGCCACAATTTTCACGAAATGCAGTTACATATAAACCAAATGCAATTTTAATTAATAGACCAAACTCGAATTCCGTGCAACATTTCCTGCCGCACACTCGAATGTTTGACATAAATGTCTAACCGCAGCAATGTCATAACCAACATATCCGCACCAGATGTCGGTGTGTGTAGGTGTGTGTGTGTAAAACAGTTTGTAACTGTAACTAGCAACATATAGAAACTTGAATCTGGTTAACCCACAAGCACACATACACAAGCCCTAACTGACAGCCAAGGCAGCCAAGTTCCATAGCTGTGTGTGTGTGTGTGTGTATATGCAATTTCCGTTTCCGCCTTATTCCACATGATTAGGCTGATGATATGAGCACTCTTCAGCAGCTGGTGCTCATGTGAGTGTGTGGCTGAGCACCGGCTGAGACTGGCAGGCGAATGCCTCACGTTCACGTTTACGTTAAAAGGTTTGCTGGTCAAAAAATCTAGCACAGGACCTGGCAAAGGCAATATAAATAGAAAGAAGACGAAGAAGAAACCAAAAATCAATTCAGCAATTGCAGAATGTGAGCAATTTTTAAAATGCATAGGTAATTCCAGCAAAGCAACATGCATGCATAATTTATAGCAAAGGGAGAGCTACACAAGAGATTTGATTTCCAGAGTCTTTATCAAAGGAAATAGTAAAATAGCAAATTTACATAAAATATGCTTTCTTTTTCATTCAGCCAAAAGACAAAATCAAAGACAAGAATACAATGAAGAAACAATATTGTTAAAAAACATTAAAATTTGTGAAGAATTTCTGCAGCTCTTACAATATTTAAAATATTAAATATATATATTAAATATATATAAATGATGTATTTAAATATATTATATATGTATATACAGAAAATAATAAAGACGAGTTATTAAAACTTAAGATAATATATAAAATATTAATTAAAAACATAAATATAATAATAAATAAGAAAAATTAAGAAAAATCATAAAATAAAGTTTATTATATAAAATTATTTACATATGCAATTTTATAATATTATTTGTTATATACAAATAAATAATTTCTAAGTAATTGGCTGTCTGTATATCTGTCTCCCTCTCCGTCTGTATGCCCAACTACCGAAGCTCACTTAAGTTGTCTATATGTATGCAGCAGTGTTCATTTCGTATTTATATACGAGTAAAACAAAGCTAGTGTGCTTGCAGCAGCAGAGAGTGCTCCCATTGGTCACTTTACGCTCAGCTGTAACGATCGCTACCTGACGCCGGCCTAAGCATTTGAGAGCGACTGAAAGTAGCCGTATATAAAGGGCAGCTGCTGCTGCATTTCTTCAGTCGTTCAGGGCTGCTGGTGAGGTTCAGACGTGCAGTGCGAGGAATACTGGGAGGAAATACTGGCAGCAAATACTGAGAGGAAATACTGGGAGCAAATACTGAGAGGAAATACTGGGAGCAGATACTGAGAGAACATACTGAGAGGAAATACTGAGAGCAGATACTAAGAGCAAAGACTGAGAAGAAATACTAAGAGAAAATACTAAGAAAAAACACTTAGTTAGTAGAAATATACTTAGAAAAATACTTTCACGAAAAAGAGAAATGAAAATGCAATATAATAAAAATTTGTATATATATTTACATTTTTAATGATATTTAAAATACTAAAAATAACTAAACCAAAATCAAAGCATTTCTCTACTAAATATACATAAAACTAAACCTGTACATAACAAATACCATAATAACAATTACTTACGTAGAATAAATATGCATCCCATAATAAACAAAAATGAATTTACTTTCAACCAACTGCTGAAGAGTTAAGCAAACTACTTAGCCTATTGACCAGCTGCTCGTCAGGCTGCCGTGAGCATCTGGCCACTTTGAAGTGAAGTAATTTAATAACATTAAAATAGATTGCACAAATAAATATGCAGCCACAGTTCAGGTGCAGGTGCAGGTGCAGCTGCTGGGTCAGGTTGAAAGCTAACTGCTTCGGGTGCCTCCACACATTTACTTTAGCCAGCGGACAAAACAAAAACGAAACAACAACAAAAAAATAAAATAAAATAAAAGCGGGGAGCAGGAAGCTAAAATGCTCTTGTAGCATGGAAACGCGTTTGGCATTTTTAATTCCAATATATTTATACAGATACACGAATATATATATAAACATATATATACATATATATATGGCAGCAAAAACTGGGCACGTGCTACATAAAACGCGGCACGGAATGGCGATAATACATTTCGCAATTTTTTTTTATTCATTTCTTTTTTTTTTGTTTTTTGTGGCTTGAAACTTCATACACTTCGCTGGACGCAGCAGCAAAAAAAAAAATGGGCAACACAATACGGCACAATGTCCATTAGATACTCTCTTATACACAGCAAAATATGTAAATATATATGTAAACATATTTAAATAAACGAATTATCAGGAGATAAACTTTTTGTTGTGGCAGCTTAATAATTAAATAAGACTCAATTATAACAGCTAATGCAATAGCGACATCTCTATCACGTTTCATGAAGGTGACGAAAAAAAAAAGGCATAGGGAATGAAATTTAACAAAGTATATATATAATTTAAGATATTCTCTTGTTTTTTTTTTCGATTTATTTTAAAGCCTCATTCATGGCATTATATATGGCATAGCAAATGACATGAAATGGCTGTAGAGAATTTTCTGAGATTGCTTTCAGCGTAAGGTTCAATTCTAATGAATTCGTCTGGCATCGAGCTCTATCCAAATGCTGAGCTCCTTAGAGTTGCCTTGGCTTTGTAGCTCAATAAGAATATAGAGAGATTTCAAAGCAATATTAGTTGAGCTCATTGCTCATTGAACTCTATCAATAAGGTGGCCGTCATTGAGGGAGGGCTGTGTATATTATATAGATTTCAAAGTAATTTTAGAAAGGCGCTCAGTGAACAATGACCGAGACAGCTTTCTATACTTTTTATTCTATCTATTCATAACCATCAATACTTTAATTTCTGCATATTAATTTATAACTATAACTACCCCATACATAATCCTCACCTTAAACCATCAAAACTTATCTTAACCCTTCACAATTAGGGTATGCATAAAGCGAAACATGTACCCGAAAATTTGCTCTGCCCGTTTTTATACTCGTGTGTATAACTGTATTTTATTACGGCCGTTGGCTCAGACATGCCACTTGCATAGTTGTTACCCAGTGATTTGTTTTCCGGGTATCGAATGGCCGCCAGAACTACCGGACTACTCGTCCCTTTGTTGCCGCCTCATTGAAGCTGAAAATAAGTTGCGATAAACTTCATTTACGAACTGATTGCCATTAACGAGATGCGATTCTCTCTCAACAGAAAAGCGAGAGCAGTTGTCACATTGACAGCAGGCACTGTTCAGCTCTATGAATGCCAGCTGATGTTCGTTGAGCAGCTAATTGACAGCCATTGATGTAACTTAGCACTGAACAATGAAAGCGCATAAAAAAAAAAAAAAAACTAAGTAAATAAATAAAACTTAGCCACAGGCCGCTTCTATCCAGATCCAGGTTTAAGACATATTCAAGCAGCTGCTCAGTAGCATAGCAGCTTTATAATAAATTTGGACCACACTTTAAACAAGCATCGTTATTGACCTTGGCCAAGTAAGAAAAAAACATACACAATGTACACAGTAACACAAGGTTATGCCATACAATCAGAGTTTAGCAACAATAAAACATAGAAATTTGCAAAAAAAAAGTTTGCAGTGAAAAAAAACAACTAAAACTTTTTATATACAATGTAAACAATTATGCATTAATTGTTGGACTAATTACCCAATATAAATAATTATAGTTTTTTTATAAAAAAAAATATATATTTTTTTTTACTATGCATGAGCGATTTTTTTGTATAACTGCCTAACAATAATTATTTCTCAATTTGTACACAAATTGGATTAAAATACAATTGAGCTGCTAAACATATGTTACATTTACAAGCATACAAGCTTAAATGCAGTTAACTAGCTTGAAAATAGGGTAAAAGTACTCTAGCAGGGAATGTATTAGCCTAGCTACAGTTAAAGCTAGCTTTAAAGCTGCAGAAGATAAAACTCGGCCAACCTGCAGCTGATAGAACTCTCAGTCTTTTTATAGAAAAAAAGTAAACTTTGAATATTTTTTTTTCGGAATACTCTTTGAGATTTTCGCAAAAAAAAAAAAACAAGTCTTAATTCACCGTCCATTTGTTGACTAAATCGAAAGTCAACAACTTCTGCTGCATGTGATATGGGCTTTCCATCTCTTGGCATTCACTGGCTAGGAACTGGGAACTGAAAGAAACAGATGCACAGCAAGACATTTCCTGGAATATTGCCAAAAAATCAATACACGGCTTGCCAGTTTATGAACAAGTTTCATTGCGACTTTTGCCCAGAACTTTTGTACCTGTATGGGGGAAACATTTTTTGCACTGAGGGTCAAACAAGAAATTTGGTATACGAAAAAGGTTATGCAGGCAACAATTTTCTAGTTTGAGAGAAAAGCTAATCAAATTAATTATACAAAAGTGGCATACACTCAGGTTTGTGCAGTAGACCAAAGAAAATGTTAGCTAGATTTTCAATAAAAATTTGTTGCAGTCTGGAAAAATTTAAATTTGAAATAAATATGTAAATAATATAGAACTATATAAGAAAATATATTAGAAAAATATTCTATAAAAAGTAATATATAAAAGAATAATAGACAAATAATTTAAAATTAAATTTAATTTAATTTTTTATAACATTTAAACATGAAATAAATATGAAAATAATATAGGAATATACGTGAAAAAATGTTAGAAAAATATTCTATAAATAATAATAAACAAATAATTTGAAATTTAATGCATTTTAATTTTTTATAACATTTAAAGATGAAATAAATATGAAAATAATATAGAAACATATTAGAAAATATATTAGAAAAAATATTCTTTAAAAAAATAATATATAAAAATATAAATAAATATGAATATAAATACTCAGAGGGCTTTGGATGGCAGTGACTGACTAGTAGATACCCTGAAGCTTACACAAAACTGATAATGTAATCATTCTACACTTCCAGAGATTGCTTTACATATAAGAATATATACATATATATATCTATAAACTTGTTTTCGTTCGATTGCTCATTAGTCAAGCCTCAGCAGGTGGCAATATGCGCGGAAATTATTTAGAGATTTGGATGAACTCATTGAAATTTACAATCAGTATTTGCTATTGTTTGCTTGTTCAACAAGTTCAGTGTAAGATAAAGAGCCGAAATGTTCCCAATGCGCTGGGCAATTGTTGCCTTGATTTGTGTCCATCAACTGCTGCAGATGGCTGCGGCCAAGGTGCGTATACGTAATGCGCGAGAGCTATTATTTCTGTTTAAATGAATACACATACAATGCCATTGCAGAATGACTTTGAGCTGCATTTTGAGAATTTTACATGCAAAAGCGACAGCACCTCAAAGAGAAATCCGCTGCAGAGCGTCCACTGTGGTCTCAGCAAGAATCCCAAGCGGCGAACCCTGCACATGGAATTTTCACTGCGGGAGCCGATGCACGAGCATGATTTCCACATCGTCGTCATCCTGCCCCGCCGCACCATGAACTTTGTGCTGATCAACGTGACCACCGATGGCTGCCAATTGTTATCGAATAAGAATCAAATACCGCTACTGCGCATCTCACGCCAAATGCTTGACCGCTACAGCAATTTCCCGACCCAGTGTCCCTTTGAGCGAGCCAAGCCGTACTATCTGCGCGGCTTTCGTTTGGATTTGAGTTTAATACCCGCCGTGACGATGGAAACTCCGGTTGCCGTACAATTCAGTTACAGTTGCCAGCATATACAGTTATTCCAAGGCCACATCACGGCCCATGTGCAGCGCACCGTCAATGCCAAGCAGAAGAAAAGCGGCTGATGTGCAGACGATTGATTGAGTGAGAGATGTATTTTTCATGTATGCCCACAGAATAAAACTACTTTCAATAACAACAGTTGGCCTTCAAAGGAATTGCATAAAGACGAAGTGAGAACTGTAAAATGTCATAGACTGAATACCAAATCAAATTTATTATTCAATTGTAGTCAAATGGAAACCTAGTTGAAAAAAGTTTATAAGAAGGGCATATGCTAGATTTGAAGTTGAAGAATAACTACATATGTAATTCCCAAAAGGTCTTTCATCTATTTCCCATTATCAATCGCAATTCAAGACAAAATATAAATAGTCAACACAGCCAGATGCTTCATCTTTTAATCAGTCTTAAGCAATTGGTCTATAATGAAAATGTTTACCAGCTGCACACACTCTAGTCCAAATTAATCCATTCGTTTGAGCTAATCAAAAAGTAAAGCCTGGTAAAGTAACTGCCGCTGCTGTCTGGCTGTGCCAAGCGAGACAGACCAAGACGAAGTTTATGGCAATTCGTTTCAGTTGCCATCTTTTATGATTTGCAGGGTATAAAACGTCGACAGTTGACAGCAGCACACATGGCACAAGCACAAATGATATAAAAAAGAAAGAATAGAAATATGCCACCTGTCTGACGTTGACAATGCGAACGCACAGTCGCAACACCTGCTGTTGCAGCAGTTAGATATGCTCTATCTCTGTCTCTGTCTCTGTCTCAGTTGCTGTTGCTCTGTCTCTGTCACAATGCCGCAATTTGTTCCAAGCCATTCAACAAATGTTGTTCAATTACCTTTCTGCACACACCCGCACCCACACACACTAACACCCACCATCCACACACTCACATTGTTGCAGCCGCTAACAGAGCCATTGTCTGGTCTGCTGCCACATGGCGTTTGACAGCAGCCAATGACAATTGCCAACTGGCAAACGGGCAACTAATAACATTTCCAACTGCCAACAACTGCTGCTTGAACTACGTTTGCTAAATGATTTGTTACAGTTAACTTATCTGACTGCACTTCCGTCAGCTGTTACAGGTAAAACAGTGAAAAGTGTGTTTTAATTAGACATTAGAGATTTGTCCGAGTCTCCCCCAGTGCACGGTCTTAATCTATTACTTAGGTATTTAAGCAGCCGCCACGCCCACAGGTGTCAGCATCGATTTTCCCTATTTGGCATCTGCAAATGGAGCCCAGCCCTTTGAGACTGCCAACTGGTCGGACTTTGATTGCCTCTGCGACTGCCTGTCAGGCCGCCAGCTTGCCAGCTTGGCTAACTGCTTTTATAATACCTTTTGGCCATTTTGTAGTTCATTTATGAAGTTTGGCTTAGCTATAATTTGCTATTTATTATGTATATGATTATTTCATTATGCCTTGCAATTAAGGTAAACGGTTTTGTGTGTTTGCTTAAATGCCTGCTGCCTGTTTGTGTTTTGTTGCTGTTAGATTTATCAAGCTGTCGAAAGTTGGTGTTATATATGTAGATATAGATTTAGATATAGATATACACAGATATACAGATCACAGATGCAGATACACAGATGCAGATAGAAATACGAGAATATAGATCAGCAGATGCAGATACACAGATAAAGATACACAGATGCAGATAAATAGACACAGATACACAGATATAGATACAAAGATGCGGATACAGATACAGATACATAGATACAAATATAGAGATACAGATACACAGATACAGATACACAGATACAGATATACAGATACACAGATATACAGATACAGATACATAGATACAGATACATAGATTCAGATACATAGATACAGATATATATACATAGATGCAGATACACATTTACAGATACTCAGATACAGATACACAGATACATAGATACAGATATATAG
>JAWNOM010000505.1:0-34748 GCA_035045965.1 Drosophila aldrichi
GAATTTAAATTTCTATAAATATAAAGAGGTTTATACAGAAATTTCTATTCATTTATTGCAGAAACTTCTATAATAACTTGTTAAACATTTAAAAAATTATTATTATAAAGTACAGTAGTGGCACATGTCCTACTGTTAAAATTTCCTCCAGACTGTTCGAAACAATATTTGAATAACCCAACATAGAAATGGATAAAGTACTCAATAATAATTACGTCAGATTTCAGTTCTCTAACATCTCTCCCTGCCCATATACACTTTTGACTTCACAGGCGAGTATTAACACGACACGCTCTCATCTCTAACAAGCAAGCATTGATAGGTCTCTCAGGCAGTCTGAAGCTGTGTGTTGGTCTTGCTTTCGTGTGATGCGCTGAGCACTCAGCTAATGTGACATGCGACTCAGAACGGAACACAAATCCGCAATCGCTGACGATTGTCTGTTTGGAAAGATGCAGAGCAGTTTTTTTTTTTTCCTCAATTTTTTGGCACAGCCCCTGGTAACCCGAGCCATTGCCCAGAACCGGAGCTCGCTACCACAGAAGTTAAATGCATTTTGATTTCACCACCGAGCCAAAAGAATAGAGGCAAAAAATCAGATGAAACGACCTTTTTTGTGTGCGTGTGTGTGTGTGTGTTGGGCTGCCCTTTGATTGATTGCCATCAAAAAACGAGAGAAAAAAATCCGCTTTTGGCATAACGGCAAATGCGATTTGATTGCCGTTGTGTATTTGGGCCCTGCACAATGACAATAACTATTAATATATGTTTTCGACAATCCCTAATCCGGCGAAACAACTTTTATGCGCAATTGCATCATCGGTTTCAGCCCCGACTTCCAGAAAATTGCAACGCGAAATGGGATAAAAAATGAAAGTTTTTCCTTCCGTTTTTTTTTTTTTTTGGCAGTTTGCGTAATTTTGGGTTATCGTAGCGGCATTTGATACGTCTGTTTCGCCGTCCATTTTTGACAGCTGTCGCTTGTCTGCATTTTCACCTTAATTAAGTGATATTAATCGTTCTGAGAGAGAGCAAAAAAATATAGAATTTGAACCCTAACAACAATTTTTCAACACTCTCTCTCTCTGAAAAGGGGGCGCTAACATTTTAGCGGGTGGGCGTTGGGCTTTGACCTTAATCCGTTAGCTGACAGCCAGCCAGCAGCCGGTCGAAAAAAAAGGAAAATGGAAAAGCAACAGTCATTTTGTGGGCATTAAAAGCTTTTCACAATTTCACTTGCCTTGGCGTAGGCCCCGTTTGAGTGGTTGGGCCACACGCATAATTTTCATTTAGTGCCCCTTTTGTGTACCCTTTTATTATGAGTATTTTCCCTTCTCTCTCTGTCTCTCTCTCTCTCTCTCTCTCTCTCTCTCGGCTGCTGCTGCTGCTGCTGCTTTGCGACCCTTACCAATATTGTTAATGGAGCCGATTGTAATGGCCCAACTGGGTATGTGGCTTTCGGGTCAGCGAGTGGGCGGCCATATGGGCGCATATGAAGGTGTTTTTATCTAAGCCTAGCCAGGCCATAAATTTAATAGCTAGTGCACTGTCATATAGTGCTCTGCGCTTTGACCCAATAACCCTTGCCCTTACACGAACAACAAATTAGTAAGAGAAAATTTAAAATTCACTTAAAGCAGAAATTTAAGAGAAGAAGTTTGAAATCTTAAACAATATGAGCAAATCAATATTTCTACATATACAAAATAACTCCAATCAACTCATTGCATCAGCTCAGTTCATAAACTCATCCGCCGTACATCATATCTAAATCGTAACTTAACCGACTCAAACTTCACTTTAGAAGAAATAACTGCGCCAATATATAAATTTTCAAGTAATTTCAGCTCTTAACCTTGGCCACAAGCCCTCGACTGAATTGACGGAAAAGGCCTGTCTGAGCCACTCGGTTAACCTTCAAGCTGAATCCTAGACAACATCTCTGCTCCTTAAGCAGGGAAATAATAAAGCATTAGGCCTAAGCTCTCTCACTCTGTTTGTCGACTCGGCTCGTAATTTTAGTGCCGCATTTGTCTGGCTGAACTCTTAACATTAAGTACAGAGCTCTTGAGCGCTAAGCGTCCCGCAGGAACCGAAACCCGTTCTTTCAGCTCACTCACGAACCCTTGGCTGACCTCTCACACGTATGCGTATCCTTTAAGTCGACACGACCCCTAAGTCGTGGCACCAGAGCAGACCGTCAGCCATGTCCCGTCGTGTGCTCTAAATACACACCCATAATTACGAGCTCATCATATCGTGCGCATAGTTACGCTTGATCGTTTTTAAATTGCGAGCAACGCACTTCCGCCCAGAAACAGAAGCCGTCTCGAAGCGGATTCAATGGGCGATGGCCCTGTGTGTCGGCACTTCAAGAAGTTGACATAATTATGCCAGCAGCAAGACACCATCGGGACGTTTATCGTTGATTGTTCGGGGTGCAGCCCGAAGGAGTCGGGGCAACCCTTAAGCCTATCGGATCTATATCTTGCCACTTGGGGTGCCAATAGTAATGAACATTCCATTGCGACAGTTGTTACGTTTGTTGCTCAAGGAAATGGGCGGGACACGCCCCTCTGTCAGAGATTTGCATAGCTGTCAAATGGAACTACTCAAATTCCGCTCGTCGTACAGTTGGGTCATTTGAGCAAAGCGCAATCTGGAAAATCATTAGGTGCATTTTCCAATTGATTTCACGCGCTAACCACAAGAAAAGGCAACAACAGAAAGGAGAAAAAACCAAATAAAATAAAATAAAATAATACCAAAAAGAAAACAAAGCAACTCTCAACCAAAATCAATAAGCAGCAAAAGGCAACAAAACAAAACAAAACCGAGAGAAGAGGCAACCGCAACACGAGCACGAGGCACATTGAGATTGCAAAGAGCCAGCCATGTAATGCCCATGCATACCAAGCCCGGACCCTAGCCGACCAGACCCCATCAGAGCAGACAATTGTTTCATTGTGACCAGCTTGTCACGTAGCTGCAGGGAAAGGCAGTTGGCTGGCTGGCTGCGTTTGTCGTCTGGCTGTCTGGCTGTCCGTTGTCTCCTGTCTCTTGTCTCCTGTCGCATTGTTGCAAAATTGATGAGGCGCAATGGATTTGGTATGCCCGTGCCTCAGCTGAGACCCGTCGATGATGCCATCCCAGTTATCCCAGCCATCCCTAGCCGATTGCCGAACGGCAGCGCCGATAGCAGCAGCAGCAGCAGCGGCAGCGGCAGCAGCTACTGAAAGAATTAAGTAAAAATTATTGAAAATTGTGACGAATAATGTATGCTCTTATGAGGCTAGTTATATAAAGGAAATAATGATATACATATTTATAAAAAGCAGAATGGATATTGTATATGTAACATATTAGAAAGAGAGAGACCAGATGGTATTGAAAGAATCAGAAGAAAGAGACAGAACACCATGATCTCTCTCTCTCTCTCTCTCTCTCTCTCTCTCTCTCTCTCTCTTTCACTCTCTGTGTCTATCTCAGTATCTCTCACTCTAATATATAAATAAGTTTTCAGTTGCTTTCATAAAAATAGTAATAACAAATATTTTAAAAACAATTTAAATTTAATATTAAGATTAATATTGTTATTAATTTAGCTGTAAATATTTAGTATATTACTAAGTTTTTTAGCCAAAGCATTACTATTGTTATGAACCTATGTAATATAATATATATCTATCCAAGTACATGTATCTACTGATCGAGCCACATGACATAATTCTATATTAGCTCACATGCAAACAAACCCGTATATTTACTTGAAATGTTACTTATCTCATGCCAGCACACAACTACCTCTATCTAAGGGCATAAAGTGCCGAAAAACTTCGCATACAAAGTGAAAATTGCTTTTGGGCAGCATCTTTTTACGCCTGATTGCAACTCAAAAGTGTTCCGACTGACGCCGAAACAAAGGCGAGCAATGTCTGTGAAGTATTTGAAGTGTGTGATGTGTGTGTGTTCTTACCTAGGGGTTTTCCTATTGATTTGAGAGAACTCCTCCCCCCCACACACAAACAGTCCTAATGGCCCTCTCACTCCACACACGGCAAATGCAAACAAAATGTGTCGAAAAGAAAAAAAAAACATGCATAACACCAAAAGTTGAATGATTTACGAGTGGTTGGCCAAGCACCACCCAAAAAAAGTAAAGGATGGGTAACAGCCGAATGCTGATAGGCTAGAGCCTGCAGGCTGCAGGATGCGTTTGTCAAGTGATTTGCATAAATGCTCATTAAATCATTTGGCTGGCCAATAGTTGTTGTCATGTTCAAAAGTTGTTCGTGTCCAGTCGCAAAAGAAAAACACACAGAGACGCTTCCCCCGTTTGTTGCTGTGCCTCACATGGAGCGATTACAACAGCAGCAGCAACAGCAGCAACAACCATTTGCATGAATGTCAAGTTCAAAATGATTTACTGACTATTTGGCAGCCTCCTCCCGCTGACCCGCTCAGAGGTAATTAATTGGCCAGCTGGAGCTCTGGCTGTGGCTGTAGACAAAAAGGGGTTTAGCCAGGGTTTCAGCCAAAGACAAACAACAACAAAAATGAGGCGGCTGCTGCTGCTTCTGTTGTTGTTGTTGTTGTTAGTTGTTGGCAAAAGCAGTAAGAGATAAAACAAGTGAATGTTTTTTTTTTTTTATAGTCATCCAAAAATACTCGCATATGCTGATTTTGGCCCTAATGAGCAACCACTTTGGCCAAGCAGCCAAGTAGCAGCAGCAGCTAAACACTCATTAGTGGCAATAACACGACCTATTGTTGTCAGCTCTGCTGCGAGAAAGTCTAATGAAATTTCCTATTGATTGCGGTCAGTAAAATTAAATTTGTTGTTCTGATTGCAAATCGAAACAAAAAGTGTAAATTGAACTAATTCTATAGTTCGATAAAATAAGACAGATAAAACTGTAGAGTGGAAGTGAAATAAATTTTATTATTCATTGTTATTATCAATTTATTTTTAAATATTAATTTATAATTTAATATTTACAAATACCTAAAATCTGTAATATTTTATAATTAATGAAATGTGGAAAAAATAATGAATATTTTCGAAAGCTCTTCAAAGTGAATAAATATTATATTTCAGAATTTAATTTTCTTTTCGCCTATATATAAAATACGTATTGACAAATACCTAAAATGTATAAGCAAAATAAAAACCCACGGAATGTGGAATAAATTAAAGAAGTATTTCAAAATACCAAAACTCAACTGTGTAATCAAAACTCTTCAATCAAAGCTTCAAAACTACTTTTGAAGATGAATGTCAGCAAAAATTGAAAAAGATAGATATAGGCATATGTGGAAATAGATATGTGAAAATAATATTTAAATGCGTTTCGTTTGCGTGTTCAAATTTTTTATATACTTATGCTTAATCAATGCATATTTCGTATGAATATCAAATATACTCATGGATATATGGATACACTCAGAAATGATTAGTTAGATTAATCAATTGAGCAATTGAGCAACAGATATTGGCTTATATAAATCAATAGGAATTGTATTACCCTAGAAGGATATTTAAACCAAATATGGGCAGAGCTAATGAAGACAATTGTTAAGCAGCTGTGCGCCCTCTGACGATGACAGCTTTGGCAGCTCAGCATTCGATACAATTACAGCTACAGATACAGATACAATTTAGTGCTCCTGCAGCGAATGAATGGAGCCCAAGTGCATAACCTCAAAGGTGCGGCAGCTACAAAAGCCCCGCATATCAATGACTAATAGTCAGGCCAAGGCCTCAACTACAACAAAGAAGGGGGCAGCAGGAAGGAGGACAGACGACAGCGGGCAGACAACAAAACTGTGGATAAGAACAGGACATCTGTCACTCAACTCATTCAACACATTCAGCCCATTCAAGCCATTCAATGCATTCAGCCTGTGACAGTCGCTGCACATGACTAATTATGGATTGCAGCTTGTCCATGACCGAACTGCTGCTCACTTGGACTTCGACTCGAGTCGACTCAACTCCATCTGAACACCTTTTGGCCAGAGCTAATGATGCCTGACAGACGCCGACGCCGGAGCACCTTATAGGTTGACCAGGTAGCGTAAAATATTTGCCATCAAAATAGATACGAAACATATACTCATAAGATACCCAACGAACAACTGTAACCAGAACAGCAACAGCAACAACAATGCTTGCAAAGTAAATTAACTTTTGTCGAGGCATATTTGTGCGCCTGCTACCAATATCTGAGGGGGCCAATCTTATGGCCCGGCCATGTGACTCAGCAGCTGCATAAACAAATTGCAGTCAACATTCATAATTTCCTGTTTAAATTAAAAGTCGGCCAAAAAGAGACCAGCCGACCGCCGTTCGGCTAGTCACATAAACCATTTCCTAGTGACAAAAAATTACAGTCAACAGCTAGCTAGCTAGCTAGCTAGCGAGCGAGATAGACTTAGACTGAGACAGAGATAGAGACAGAGACAGAGACTGGCCCAAGACCACGCACAAAATCTCAAAGGCTGGCAATTAAATGTCACCTTCAACAACACAGAGAAACCCGGTCGGTGCCCACAGCAGGCGATCTATCAATCCAACTATTCGAAGCTAACTATTTTCAAATATGCAATTTTCAATGTGCGTTTATTGATTTTATTATTAGCCACAAAAGCCAACGACGCAAATGTAAATCGATATCGATACGACGACCAAAAATTATGCATTTGATGCCAATTTGACGATTTGCCGATACGTTTTTATGATCTACACATTGGTAGCGAACAAAAGAGGTAGATTAGCTATATGGTATTGTGTGTTGTGTGGCTTAAATAGTAATATGAAAATTTATAGATTTGATAATATGGGAAAAGAAGCTGTAGCTAGTATAGATGTAGCTAAATAGATGAGTTGGTTGATAATGTATTTATTTGCAGTTCTTAAGAATTAATTAATTAATTAATGAATAAATACTGAAAATAATTTTTTTTTAAATATTTATTAAAATAAAAAGAAATAAATAAATAAAATATATAAATAAAATAACTTTTATTGTCTATATAATTTTCTTCATTTGTAAATATATTTTATATTTCTAATAAATATTATTCCTATACTCGCTTCAGTCTCTGTAGCATTAGCTATTTAACTACTTCTTACAATGAGTCTGTGAACGCTTTAAAATATATTTTCCTATACTCCTGTTATGTTGTTTTTATTTCTCTGAATTATTTAATAATAAAAAATAAACTAAAATAAAAAAGTTAATAAAATATACTTAATAATATATTTATTCTATTCTATGAAATGGATTATTATACAAAAATTGAGAGAAGAAAATGTAAACAATAAATTTTCTTCAAAGTACTCAACATATCTGACTCTTTCTACTGCTTATCCACTCGTATGTCTCACTCTCTCTCTTTCTCCCTCTCTCTCTCTCTCTTTCTCCCTCTCTCTCTCTCTCTCTCTTTCTCTGGTTTCATATTACCTACTACAACTTTAAATTCTATTAAATAACTTCATATACACCAAATTAGGTATCGCAATAGCAATAGCAAGCACTCCACGTTTCTCAAATTCCTTATCAGCTGTGCATTTCACCGATGCATTACGAGCATTTATCCTGCGGCTTTCCGGTACACGGTGTGATTACCATCTGGTTTATGGCCAACTGAAGCGGCTGCCATCGTCTTGGCCGTACCGCCGACGCATAAGGCGAACGTGCAGCAGATTCATGCCGTCTGCCAGGCGAGCCCCGCACCTCATCCCCTCAACTGCATGAGCATTCCTTTTGACAATATTCGCCCTTTTACTAGCTGCTGTAGCTGGCTTGTCTTATAATTATGGTTCGTTAACCTGTTTTTGATTTTTGTTTCTTTTTGTTGTTTTTTTTTTTTTTTTTGGCCAGTCAACGCCGATCAACGTCAACGTCAACTGTAGAGCAAACTGGCAACTGGAAAACCAGGCAACGACTATCGGCTGTCAATTGAAGAGTGTGGGGGGGGACAGGTCGCAGGGAACTGGCGGCCACATATGAATGTCGTTTATCATTAATCAAATCAATGATGCGGGGACATTCAATTCTAAATCGATCAAAATTGCACCATTTTCACTTTATTTCATTTGTTATTTGTTGTTTCGCCGCCACCCGGGCACGCATTGGATTATTGAAATCGCGGCTTGGATTGGATTGAGTTGGGGCTACAGATACTTGAAGCTGTCGATTGATATATTGCGCCCGCAGGGAGCTCCCACGTTTAAGTCTAATTGTGGCATACATCGAGAGCAAAACCATTAGAATTGTTTTGCATGTACTGATCGATAGTGAAACTTTGTATAAATACATACATATATATACAGACAATAAATATATCGATGGTTGTGGTTATTTATGGGCTGTTCGGCATTCTGGCATTCTGGCTGATTGGGTCAGCATGTCCCGGGCGCTGTGGTGCATAAATTTATCTCTCAATTGCAAATCGAAATTTGCAACCCCCGCGGCTCACTCATCGCACCCTTCTGAAACCTTAATCAGGAGCAGACACACACACACACACAGACACACACACACACACAGACACACACACACTCCTGATTGCAATCAAGTAGCGCTCAGCTCTATTATCTCTGCGGTTGCCTTTTTCTTATCTCTGGCAAATCTATACCAAACTTAATGCTTCATTAATTTAGATTCTATATAGCCATGGCACACACTTTCAATTAGAAATCGTTCGTTCGAATGGACTCACATATCTAAACGAATCTCTGCATAATCGCTAACACGTGACTGGCATATGAATGATGCAGTTTGCATTTGTGCAAAAATTTGCTGAGAAGTGATGACAGTTGAAAAAATCTATAGAAGGAAAAGCAATTCCCTTTGGACTTCAGACTTTGTTACGTTAATAACTTTAATATTATCTTCTGTTTGTGAGCGCTGAAAAGGGGTAAGACAGCTAACTCTTTGGATAGAATATTAAAGCAGTTCAAAGATAGTTGAGCTCCTGTATTTAGATGGAAGGAGATGGAAGGGGGGTCTAGTATAAACATTACTACTTGGTTACGAACTGACAGGCGGTGCATAAATCGCCTTTACCTAATTCAACTTAAGCCTAAAAAAATCTCAGAGTCTTTTTTATTCGACGTTATATTAACTCACTATAATTTGGGATATTTCAACAAGCCAGACTAAAACTTCTAGTCTTCTGCTATTATTATTTAGATGTTTAACTACTTAACCAGTTCGCTTGACAAATTATTAGAGGCAATGCCTGAATGCCTGTGTCGCCTCATCTTGCATCGACACAGATTGAGTCTTGACTTACTTTGAAGACATATACAATAAGCAAAATGCTGAAATGCTGAAATGCTGAGCAATGAGCAACACACCTGAGCACACCTGGGCACACCTTTTAATTAATTAGCAACAAGTAAGGAATTACAAAATTGTTGCTAGGCATTTGCTACCGTAGTCAAAAATAAATGTCATTAATTTATTTGAATTTAAGCAGAGCTCACTTGATGAGTGTGTGTGTGTGTTTGTGTGTGTAGGTAGCTTTTAAACTCTGAGCGTAATTAACTGAAGATGGCGCTCGCTCCCAATTCTCTGTAATAGAATACGTTGGCGTTACGATAACAACGAACAACAAACAACAACAAAAACAACAACAGCAACGCCTCAAGGCCAAGTCAAATGAACTCGAATGAACTTTTCGATTGGGGCAGGTCTTCAGATGAAGATAGAGCACAACATCTAAATGAAATTTCATTTGCATATGCATATGCGTGGGTTGCCCAATTTTCGGTTTACGTAACGACTTAGAACAACATTGGGGGAAATGTACGAAATCTACGAAATGTTATCGTATGCAAAGTAGGAAGTGAGTGAGCAAATTATGCAATTGAAGCTTGATTTGTTGAGCGTGCGCCATCACGAACTGTTTGCATTTCTTTGCCGCTCTTCACTGAAATGCTAATCAGAGTTAAGTGTGCTCTTTTTGAGTAGTTACTTTTCGAGAGAGTTACGCAAAATTATTGAATTGCCAATTGAATAAATTTGTTTGCTTGAGTAATTTAATTTTGAGTATGGTAAACTGTGTGGGCTTGAAATTATTGCAAAAATATATTTGATTTAAATTTAATTTTGTTTAAACTTCAAGTCGATTGGTCGATCTTTGTCAATTAGTTTAAGCTTTACATTTTTCGCTTGAATGTTCTATAATAATTGACATTGAAAGACTTTCCAATGAAAATTAAATTTATAAAATATTCTTTTATTTGGTTTGCGCAGTAAGTTTCAGCTTTAATTTCCTTTTTCTTAAATATAAAAAAATATATCAAATATAATTTTAATTTTTATAATGTTTATTTAAATTCAAATGGCCCAAAATTAATTTCAATATTTTCTTCAATGGACTACAATATATCGTTTTTATATGGTATTATATATGATACATTCCAAACTCTACCCTTAGCCAAAAAAATATAGTTTTTACATTATATTTCCATAAATACGCTGAGGGGTGTAACGCAGCTCATTAGGCATATTCATAGAAAAAATGTATATGAAATTTATGAAATATTTTTATATAGAATTTTTTTCATATGATTTTGCATAAAAAATGCATTTGAAGAGGCTCCTGCCGCGAGGGGTCAACTGTACCACCCCGTCAGGAGCAGCAGCAACGGGGGTAACAGCAACAACAACAACAACAATGGACAAAATTTAATAAAGCAAAATGAAATCAGAGTAACTATTCAGTCGAGTCTGAGATATACAACATGATTTGATTTGATTTTATTTTTTTTATGATATTTGTGACAGAAAATTTTATGCATTTTCCAACTAATTTACGGCCAAGGATTGTCCTTTATGCTGAAACTGGGGCAACAGCAGCTGTTGCAAGTTCAACTAATTGCATTTAATTACGCCAAGTTGTAAACCAAAGACGAGGCAACGACACACACACACACACACACACACATAGACATAAAATCCCATCCTGTATGTCACAACAAAAAAGGAGTATGCGAACGACTGCGTTTTCGGGTCGTTCGGTCAATGATTTTTATGGCACGAGCATTTTTACGAGCAATTATACAACATGGAGCAACGCCAGGCTGTGCGGCAGGATGGGCAGCTGCTTAGGAGGCGTGTCCCTGACACGCTTCGGCAACGTGCAACATTGAAGCGTAGCGCGGCGTTGCAAATGCTGCCCTGATGGATTACAACAGTCCTCCCTCTCTCTCTCTCTCTCTCTCTCTCTCTCTCTCTCTGGCCTTTGCTGTGGGACACCCCTTTTGCCTTACTTCTGATTTGTGACAAATTGTCTGTGACATGCGTGGCAGGACTAGAACTAGGCATTGCGACTGCGCAGCCGCCACAAAGCAGTGTCTGCCGCGCCACTTGAAAGTGTCGCGACGCTGGCACAACAACACATTCGTCATTCGTAGACGATTGACAACAACAACAAAAACACCTTTGAGAGGCGTGCGCCGCTATCTGTCAACTGTCATTAGTGCTATCTGTCGAGCTGACAGGCGGACGTGCATGACGGACCGACTGACGGCAGATTGAATGCTGCTGCTCTAGCTGCTTCCCGTTGCCCTTGCCCCTGGCCAAAACCTAACCCAGTTGCATAGTTTAAAGTAGTTTTTACTCTCCACAACCGTTGAGAGCGAAAGTCGCGTTGCGCTGGGCGAGGCAGCTAACTGACACATCATTGAAACATCAGACATCTAACATATCTCCCCCTCTCTCGCCATCTCTCTCTCTCCTACTCGGTACAGTCGCTAAACAATGAGCTATAAATGAGCAGCTCAATGTGATGAAGCACTTAGCATAGCCATAAAACAATCTGGGGAATACCTGCTGTACATGCACAGCATTGCAAAAAAAAAAGTAGCAAAAACTGACGACGACGTCTAATTCATAAACATCATAAGCATCACAATCAACTTAATCATCATTACGATCTTCATAATAAGCATTAGCCAAATAAGCCGAGCTACCGTAAGTCGGTCAAAAACGTAGCCACTAACATGTGGGATGAGTCGTAAATCATAATTTTAAACAAAAACACGCAAATATATTTATGAATATAAAATCATATGTATGTATATGGCTAGGGTTGCCACCGCCATCTATCTGCCTTGGGCTGGTGACAATGTCCACGAAACAACAGCACGTGACCTTCAGCCATTGATCATAGCTCCAAGATTATTAAAAGTGTTAAAAACATATTTACATAATTTTCACATTAATAGCTTTCAGTTTTAATCTGTTTTACTTTAGCATTTTGTGTTTTAAGCGTTTGCTTCGTATAGCATTTGATTTTATTGTTGTTTATTGAGTTTTTAACATCAAAATTTGCTTGCTAAAGGGTATAATTAAGATGCATATCTCGCTTGATTGTATTGAAAATCTTAGAGATATACAGATTAGAAGAGTTTGCAGAGACTCTTGTGCGATGAGCTGCGAGGTGTGCTTAAAAAGTATAGCAAATTGTGAACTTGTGAATTTTTGTGTCTATTAAATTTTCATATTTGTGGAGTTATATTTGCACTGAGGTTAAAAAATCAATAACGGATATGATCGATGACGATTAAAATGATGTATTATTATATATTCATGTATATTTCTAATTAAATATTTATTAAACAATATTTATATTTATTTATCTTTCATCAATATTATTATTATAATTTTTTTTATATATCTATATTTTATATTTATATGATTAATATTTATTTATCTTTTTTTAATGCTGACAAATTTTATTTTATAATTTTTTATATTTTATTTTTTATTTCATTTTTTTTTTTTTTAGTTTTCAAATTTTCTCATCTCTACAGAAATCATATAACAATATTAAGTCTAAAATTTCAAAAATTACTCTCTGAATGCCTCTTCTTAACAACTCCAGTTCAACTCACCTTCAACACACAGACACACACACACACATACGCAATAAATTGTATATCCCTTATACAACCTTGTCTCTCCGCTCTGGTTTTATCTCTGCATGAACTGAGCGTGCACGCCCCAAGCAAAACAAATATAATTTCACAAAGTAAATATGAAATTATGAGTGCCCATCAGGCTTCTGGTTTCGATTTCACAGCCGCAACAACGCAGATGGATAATAAAAAAAAACGCGGCACATTTTCAATAAAGTAAATAAATCAATCAGCACAAATTAAGCGTTGCTTTCGTTATCAACATGCCCGACTAACCGACTAGCCCGATAATAAACCTTTCTCCACCCTTTGCCCAACATAAAAATGCCAAAAAAAAAGGAACGCAAAAAAAGGTAAAAAGGGTTACAAAAAAAAAAGCAACATTATATATAAAGCCAGTTCTTGTTTTTTCAGGTATCACAAAATTAATTAAAGACGCGCGCTGAGTGTATGAAAAAAAAAGAGAATAAAAAAAAAAATAAAAGTGAAAGTTCAATGGGATGCGATTCGAATGAAAATAAAGCAATTCCAATGAGAGGTCCGAAATTTTGGCGTGAAAAACATTACGAAAATGCGTGAAAATCGCAAGCATTGACTGATGCAAAGGCTTAGATACGCTTCAGTTGTGAGAGAGGGAGAGGGGCCCAGGGGTTGCATCTCTAGGCAGCTGGTTATATATGTATGTGTGTTGCCCAAACTCTAGCCGCTTTATAAAGCGATTACGCTGTCTGCGCCAATGTGAAAGGAAGCCAGCCTTAGAGAGTGACCAAGCGTTGGGCCACAAAATTGAAAATCCTGTTTACTGGCTGGCATGTCAAAAACATTCCGCCCGCTCACACGCCCACCCCGCTTACAGCAGCAGCAGCAGCAGCAACCGTACACAAAGGGCATGCAATTAGGGCGAGCGAGGGAGGGAGATAGGGAGCGAGGGCCACACAGGTCCCTGCTCGCTGATTGCAGACCTATTGTGTGCGATGGGATAGCTTCTCATTTTAATCCAGGGCCATTGTGTGCACTAATTTTGTTGTTTGTATGCACTTATGAATCAATAGAGCTGCAACTGCATTTTGCAACTGGGAGCCGTTCGGCCGAGTTCGTAATGAAGTTGTCAGCGACGCCTGCGATCATTTAAATATTTCAGCAAATCGCCAATCGCTGGCGTAATTTAAGCCCAAATTGACCCAAAAAGCACGCACATTGCGAGCCATGTGAACACAAGGCGAACCCAGAGCCAAGTCGAAGTCGAAGTCAAGTCACACCAAGTCGAGTCGCGTCGAGTCAAGCCCAGTGCGAGACAGTCAAGTCGTAAGCCATGCACTTTATCTATTGGAACTATGCATGGCAAGTTGCATAAATAATCCGCCTAGCACTTCAAATTGATAAAGACAATTTACAATTTACAATATGCATGGGCGCCTGCCAGCCCCAAGACTCAAAAAACAATTTCAATTTAACAACGCAAACAACCACAGCAACAACAACAACAACAACAACTGCAACAGACATCAATAATCGGCTGGTGTGGCACCAAGGGAGCTCATGGGGCAGCAAACCCGACAACAACAACCCAAACAAATCAAATTGGAGTCATTTACCCGTCGACACTCTCAGCAGATGCGAAGCTTTGGAGTGTGGCATAGACAGTCAGACAGAGAGCAGAAGAGAGATGGAGAGAGTGTAAGAGAGAGAGAGAGAGAGAGATAGCTAGTTGTGGGCACAGGGCGCTCCATTGGCATCTGCTTGAAGCATAAGAGAGCTGTTACTAATTCGTTGCGCCGCAAGTTAAATGCGCTTTGAAAAACATATTAATTACAAATTTCCCATGATTTTCACGCATATTCATAATATCTTTAGCTAGCTTGAGCTCGCTTTACAGCTTCATGTCAAAGTTCATTTGAGTTACAATGAAGTTAAATTGCGTTGCCTTTCCCCATAATTATTTTTCTTGTCTTGTCTATAGCGCAGCATGTGAAACATTTTAAGTTGAATTTAATGAAGCAAATGAATTTATTTTTAAATTTTATATGAATTTAATATTAAGATTGTATAGTAAAGGATTTATCACTAAATACATATTACTAAATATTTATGTTTAAAAACAATTTATACAAAGAAGTGAAAATAAATTTATGTCAAATATTTTACAGCTAATAAAAAACATTTGTTGAAACGAAACTCTTATAAAAAAAAAAGAAAATAAAACATAAAGATATTAAAAAAAAAAAAAAATTATTATAATTATATAAAAATAAAAGTAAAATAAAATTTAAATAATTATAAAAATATAAATAATTATAAAAAATTTAAACTAAGAAAAAATAATATAAAATAATATATAATAATTTGAAAACAATTGCAAATTTGTAATATCACGCTTTACTAGTATTTCTTTCAATTTACGTAGCATCTATTTTTCATCTCCTATCCTCTATCAGCTCTCTCCAACACTTTCCGACCTATCTTTCTCCTTCATCGATTCAGCATACCCAATCATATGATATTGCCTGGCAGAACTTACAGTTTGATTGGGATGCATGCAAAATGTTCGTCTTGTTCAAATTTGCACTTTGCGAATTGTGAATCGACCCACATACGAGACGAGACGATGTGAATGCTGGAGCTGTTCAAGTGGAAATTGCTTGGCTCACAGTCTTTATCCCTCCCTCTCTCTCTCGCTCTCTATACCCCTTTGCTGTCTCTCTTAAGCTTCGACTTCGACTTCGCCTTGGTCTTTGGCAATCAATCAATCAATTCAAGTGGCACAGGCCTCCGAGCGGCGCATATTGGGAAAATTATGAAATTCTGTGAGGCGGACATCCTGCAGTGAAAACGAGCAACCAGTTGTGCAGAGATGGTAGTCATTGCCAATTATGTCATGCTGGCAGACACACACACAGATGCAGACACAATAAGACACGCGTCGAGCTGTAATCAAAACTGGTTACCTTGACAATGCCCCTTGCAACGGCTGCAAATCGCAATTATGCCTCCGCTTCATGCACTGACCGACTGACTGACTGACTGACTGACTGACTGACTAGCTGACTAAGAGTTTGTCCAAGTCTGGTTACTTCAATTGGGTCAGGGGGGGGCCATCTAATGGCCACATTAAATTGGATTAACACATTGCCAATGCACGGGGACGCCACCTAGCGGCCGGCAGCGGCAACAACAACTAGCAATTTGCTGTAATTAAATCCAGAGTCGGACTCAACTCAACGGCCATCCAAGTCTCGCCTTGCACTTAAATGGCGCATTTAATGGTGTAATATCATTTGTGCGCATTGCGCTTTTAATTTCTATTTATGTCTCTTTGGCAATTTCTCTTAATTGCAACAGCAGTCACAGCAGCTACTTCAGCTACTTCAGCTATGCCAATAGCCAACTGTAACAGACTCCGACTCCGACTCGAACTACAACTGACTCACTGCGTGCCAGACGTAGACCTGACAACGGTTTGATAAACTGCATTCAAGTCGACCCACAGTTGACGCCTTTATCAATTTTAGTGCTCGTTTACCAATCGAAATGGGAGAGTATATGCGTTTAGTGCCAGCTGCTCTAGAATTTTATTATAAATGTGCTATTCTTAATAGGTGTATATCGTATATGTGATTGAATTTTATATGGCCTCAGCCACTCTGGCGTAGTAATGCATTAAACTAAAACTAAAGCTAGAATCTTAATAAATTTTACTCTGTACTATGCAGATCAAGCATATATACGGCATCAGATATATCATATACAAGTCCATTAAATATGGAAAATTTTTAATTATTTCTGGGCATGGCATATCTGGAATTTCTTTTTATTATAATTGATTTTTTACGCTAATATTAAGAGGTCTTTATATGTCTACATTATAAATTGCATATAAAGATGTTAAAATATGCATAACAAAATATATATATATTGTTATCAAATGACAGAGTATTATGCAGTCAGTGCTCAAGCAGCTGCAACATTCTCACTTGTTGTTTTCTCAGTGCCCACCAAAGTGTCAAATGTGCCCATGATTAATGCTTCTAGAACTCTAAATTCTAAATTCCAAATTCTCAATTCTGACTGCAGAATTGTGATTTCTCAGCTGACCAGTGGAGGGCAGCCGGTTGGTTCAAGAAGTTAACCAAGTCACTTTTCTACTTTATCAATGTGCAGTCGAAATATGAAAGGGAACATGTGAGCGTTTATCTAAGGCGTGCGTTTAGTTTATTTTAAGTTCAAATAAACTAATTTATCATGCCATTAGATAGTCCATGCCAGCCTTGAAGTCACTCGCCGGGCCAAGCAAATGCGTAAATAAATAATTGGCCAAAACACACACAAAAAAGGGGCGACCCAGGCGAAGCCTTGACTTGCAGCTACTATAGAATGCATAAACACGAAAACTGATTAGAGGCCCACAGACAGAACAAATAGTAAAGACTTTAAAGCATAAGGCGAACTTGAGGGGAGCTCTTAGTGTTTTTTTGGGTTAAGATAATAAAAGCTAGACAAGCCTTTAAGCTTTGGGATAGCAGAGGAAAATTTGACACAAGAAAATTTGGATGGTTTATACGTACCTAAATTAGATCAAAAGTCTGAGAGCAAGATAAAATCACCAAATTGAACTATGATAATAGCTCTTTCAGCTCAGTTCAATCATCTGGAAAAGAAAAATATATATATGAGAAGAAAAATATTTTTTATTCCGGACAAAATGTAAAGACTTTAAAGCGAAACGTTCTAGACTCAAATGATTCTTGGCTAAAAATATGAAACTGAAGCAGTGTTTAAATACTTTTCTAGTATTATAATTTCATTAAAAAAATATATATATTTATTATCTCATATATTAAAAAAAAAATGTTACATTTGCTTTTGGTTTTTTTTTTTTTTTTTTTTTTAAACTAATAAAAGATCTACCATTAAATTGAAACATTCCCTAATTTATTATAAATGAGATCATAGCCAGTTTAGAGTTAAAGCCTATTAACAATTTGATTTATTTTTTGCCTAAAATATATTGTCAGATACTTGAGCTTTAACTGGACACATCTTTAGTATTAAGAAGAGCAACATTTCAACAACATTTAATTTAGATTTACCTAACGATTTAAAGGCATGCCATTAAAAGTTGAGTGCTTAGAACTGAAGCCGTGCTAATTGAGTTTTAGCAAGCAGATTGAATAATCTGATAATGAGACGAGAATTATGTCAGCAGTTTAATGAAATTTTACTCTACTTCTTATAGCAACGTTAAATTTTTAATAAAGATTAACCAAAATATTTTCTATTTTGAAATTGACAAGAGAATGTCAGTGTAAAATTTTAGAAGTATCAATTGTGTAAGCTGAAGAATACGCATAAAAATTAAAAAAATGATTAAGCTTAAGCTGTGAAGCTGTGTTTAGGTAAATGTATTTATTATTTAAATATATTTACCTATTGAAAAATATATTTTGGAATACTACTATTTGCAGAGCAATATCAATATAAATAATATAATCACGCCAATTTTTGTTAAGCTTTTCCTTCTACACGCCCATTTTCAAACCACTTTTAAGACGCCCACTGCCTCCATTCCTGCCCAAACTAAAAAAAAAATGAAACCAATTGGCTAATTATCTTAAGAAGACAATAGAGCATCATCATCATCATCGACAGTGCCATCAGCCAAACGAAATGAGATGAAATTTTCCACTCTGGCTGAAGCCAAGCACACTTGACATTTTGGCATTAGCATTTACATAAATCATATTGGCGGCGGGAATTGAAAAAGCCAAAGCTTAAACTTAAACCAAACACGACATAGCCAATGCGATTTTATTCGCTGTTGTTGTTGTTGTTGCTGACGATGATGACGATGACGGCATTTCCATCTGGCGACTTGAAATGTTATACACAATGCTGAGTTTCGTATTACTTGGCAATTTGTTGCTGCTCCCATGCCGAAAGGTCAGCAGCAGAGGGGATACCAAAAAACAAATACATAAACAAAATTCGCAACGTACATAAAATACCCTATAAGAAATATGGCTAACGATTTGACTTGGCCCAAGATCTGCAGATTTCGAATAATCACAAAAAATATTAAAGAAAAAACTAAAATCTTTAAAAATTTTCCGGTCAGTATTTTTCATTGAGTGCTTCAGTTTTTATAGCACTGCCGAAGGGAGTATATTTTAAAAGGGCTATCCACCAAGGAGTAGTCGACAACAATAAACATAAATAAGGGCAACCAGAGAGACTCAGAGACGCCAAGGAAGTCGCTAGCTCCTTGCGTGGACTTGACTTCCTGCCGGCTCGTTATTGACTTTAGATTCGCGTCCACCTGACCGCCCCGCCCGCGCCACCTCTCCTTCTTGACGTGTTGCTCAATTCATGACGGCAGCTGTCGGGCCACAGGCAAAGGGAGGCATTAGGTGCGGCCCCTGCGGCCAGCGGCTGCTGCAATCAAACTGAACACAATATGGCGAATTATGGCGCTTCCTCTTGACCTTTAACGCTTGGCAGCAGCCTCAAGCAGTCCCCCCTTCTCGCGCCCCCTCTCTAGTTGGGCAGGTTATGCAATTACGCGTCACATTCACATTCTCAATCGCTGTGAGGCTGCGGAGGTTGGCACCAGGAGCTGAAGCTGCCGTTGCTGGTGCTGCTGCTGCTGCTGCTGCTGAGTCAGTCTTTTGCTGCCGTCGTCGCACTCATAACTGCGTGATAAGCATTTTGATTTATGCCATTGAGGAAGTAATACACACGCACACACACGCACACTTGCACACACACTCATGCTATTTAGAAAGATAAATAGATACAGTCTGTTACAAGTAATCCTTAATTGAACGTTGCAAGCAAACTAATTTTATGGCATATTAGCAGACCATTAATTATCATAGCGTTATAAATTTTAATGCCGATTAATTGCTGCCAAAACAGCGGCAACAACAACAACAACAAACTGCAAACACAACAAGCGCTTGTAACACACATGAAAGTTGTTGCTGCTGCTGCTGCTGCTGTTGTTAATGTTGCTGCTGCAATTGCTTTAATTCATTTTAAAGTTGCCAAAAAACCAAACAACTCTCCAATGCAGAGCAATGCGTGCCACTATATTGCCAAAATGTCTTCCTGTTATGCGTGGGTTGACTTCATCGTTCATGATGCTGCTGCTGTTGCTGTTAATGTTGCTGTTGCTGCTGTTGCTGCTGTTGCTGCTGTTGCTGCTGCTATCGCTGTTGCTGTTGCTGCTGTTGCTGTTGCTGCTCCTGCTGACGCGGATGGTTGTAAATGGCAAAGTCATCAAATTGCCGCACGCGTCATATAATCAAAAAAAAAAAAAAAAATTGAAATCAAAATCGAAGAGATTTGAAAAGATTCGGTCTAGGCCGAAATTGGGCTTATCTACAGTTAAAATTATTAAATAAATAATAATACAAGAATATCATCCAAATATAGTTCATGAATTTCATATATAAACTTGACATTAATAATAATTTATAACAAACTTTACAAATATATTCTCATATTCTTCTTTTCCATAATCATAATCCAATTAGGAGCTCTTCTTGAATAATTAAAAAAAATCATATACATTTTAAGCCATTCTAAACTGACAATAGATCATTATAGCTAGAATAAATTGAAATTATTAAAAATACATTAATCACTTAAGTTGTGTACAAGGTGACGAAATGATCTTTGACGTTACCATAAAATTTATATTATCTTTTTTTGCATTCTGAAGAGGCCTTGGCTTGGACTTAAACTTTGCCGAACTTAAACTTGTTTGCAAAATTACATAATATATACATATATGTGTAAATATTTTGTACAGTATATTAACTGAGTGCGAGAGAAGAAGAGAGATATTAGAGGCAAATCAATCATTAAATATTCCTGATAAGAATTTGTAACCAACTTTAAATTCAGTTTTCAATGATATTTCTATATAGTTCTATATAGTTCATTTAGTTCATTATATTTTTATATGCCACTCTTTTTCATAATTTCTTTTCTTGAGCTCATTGCCTATATATTATTATATATTATTATATATTTATATTATTTTCTACAATTTTATAATATATATATATTTTTTTAATTTTTGTCAATTTTGCTTCCAATTCACAGCTGGAACTTAAACACCCTACCATCTCGGTAGCGTATTCTTAAGTCCAAATTATAAACACATAACTCTTTTTTCAGTCTTCAGAGTTATCAACGTAGCCGAAAAGTTATTTATGTTATTTTGATTGCACTTAGTGAGTGTATTAATTTGATTATAATGGTTATATATGCGGCATAAATAAACATTTTTCTACGCTTTTCGATTTTCGATTTTCGTTTTTTTCGCTTTTGCATTTGAATCGAATATTTATGAGAAGTCGCAATGAAGCCTCTCCGGGAGCCGCAAGCGACATTTGCAGCCCATAAATGTCGCGCAAAAGTGTCTGCACACATTTCGGGTAATTTGACAATTTATTGGGCACCCAAAATAGGTAAAGCTGGCTCCTCTTCCGCCTAAACAACAGCCCACACACACATCATCAACATCTACAACAACAACCTCAGCTCGTGCTCCAATAAACATAATCGAGTTTTTGTTGTTGAGCAAATTAAAGTGAAATGTTTTGGGAACTCGATCCCACATTTTGTGATCTGTTTGCTCTGCTTTATGTAATGAATAGCCGTAACAACAATTTTTGAGTAGCGTCTTTTGTTTTCTGTGTTGGCCAGCTAGTTAATTAAGTCTTTTAAATTTGTTTTATTTGCTTTGGCGGTTCACTCAAAGCACATTGTGGGCCAAGCCGAAACGGATTTCAGTTTGGATATCATTAAAAACCCCCAAAAAACAAAAAAACAAAAAAAGTGTGCCCATAATTAAGTTTTATCTTGGCTTAAAACAGAGCTAATGGGCTAAGTCAATATATTGTTTGGCGTTTTTTTCAAATTCTGGTATTAACCCATTGATTATTGCTTTTTGGCGTAACTAAAAGCTTTTACTAATTATACAATATATATAAGTAAATACATCATCTCATCTCTTTAGCATCTCATCTCTTTTGCCTAGTCATCTTTCATAGAAGAAGTCTGGCTGTTGGCTAATTAAGCATGGCAAAAAAAAAAAACAAAAAAACAAAAACTGTGGCCCTTGGCAGCTGCTCACTTACCCCCTGCCGGGGTCACAGCCACGCCCCATAGTAAAATGCGAAAATTATGATTGCGCAAATTATGACAGCTCAAATATTTCCTCAGCGAAATCTATTTATTAGCCGAACCCGAAAAAAACTAAAAACGAAATGAGAAACATAACAAAACAAATCTATAATTTTGGCTCCAGGAAAAGCGGGTCTAGGTCGGCCGAGAATTTTCCCATTGTGCCATGCAAATTTATGACAAAACATTTAAATGCCGCCTCGCGGCCGTGCAGAAAGGTAAACAATGGCTGAGTAGTGCAAGTAGGGCAATGGGAGCAATGGGCTGGCACGTTCCATAATAATTTAATTATAATTTCGAAAGCGTGCAAAATTTGGAAATTTCACTATATTGAAAAATTGCACATACTGAAGATGGAACAGAAGGGTTTCAATTTTTGTTTTTTTCTTTTTTCAGTTGGTTCTATTGCTAGGGGTTGCTACCCTTCGCCCTGTCTGTTAGCCACGCTTGTGTGCTGGTTAAATTAACGGTTCATGTGGCTGACAGTTCATGGAAGGCCTGTCGACCAACTGTCTCTACAAGAGTTCATATCTCATGGCTCGATGCCCCGATCCATATCGCGCCCACGCGATAATGTCAATCAAAAAACTGTTCAGCTCGGAGAAAATTGTTCAATTAACATTGGCCGACAATTACACGGCGACCCACGAAGATTCCCCAGGGCCGATAAGCCGCAAGCCCTGTCCGACATTGGGATAGGTTTATATGCATCTCAACATGGGCAAACGCTAACCGGTTCGCCAGCTCGCTCTGCCCTGCTCTCAATGAGTGACGTGTGACCAGCGGTCAGCGGACGTCAACAGCCGCTGGGCAGCGACGGAAATTGAATTAAAACAAAAGGTTACCTTTGGGCAGGGATTGTGAAGTGTGTTCGTCAGTTGCGTGTGGACTTAATAGGATTTACGTGCTAAGCGTAATTAGTGAACAGAACTAGTTCCAGCGGGTACAGTTGCCAGTTGCCAATCCTCGAGGGTCTGGCACAACCACTCGATAGCATTTCGTAGTTATCGTTATCGAATGCACTCGACGCGCCCTCATAATGCCCCGTGTTTACACATTCAAGTGGTTTTTGCATAATTTGCATTTTTAATGAGCTCGCACATCAAATTTTTCCACTTTTGTTATCAGCTAGAAAAACAAATAAAAATTAAGTGAAAAAATGTATAGAAAATTGTATCGTTTTTTTCTTGTACTATTTCATGTGCAGCGCATTGATTAGCTAAGCAAAACGGTAAAACAACAACCCCTCAACGGGACAGGCAAAGGGAAAGGGGTTGGCAAAAGGGTTACGCACGTTTTTGGGCAGCTGAGCATTTGCTGGAATCCATTCATCATTTGCATAGAAGGGGACTGAGAGATGCAGGCTGACTGACAATTGCATAGCACTCGCAACTCTTCTATTACCAACATACACACACACACACATACACATAAATCATTTAGTCTGCCCAGCTACATTTATACAGCTGAATGTGGCCTGAGCTTAGGCGTGAGCATTGCCTGTCTGTGTCACTTGCCTGCATTTCGAATGCCTGGCCTACAAAGCCTATATTAGAGCTAATGCATAGTTTAACAAGTAGCTGACATCGTGAACTAACTAAGGGAGTATGCCTTGCTGTCATATACTAATTAGATTTGTGATATGGTAAAACGGACTTGGCCTTAATTAAGGGCATTCCCTTGCTGGTAAACGTAGACTGAAATTTGAAATATTTATAACATATATTATTATAGCATATAGTACAAACATATTATAGTATATATATATACAATATGTACATAGTACATGTCATAAATAAAATATATCCTCAAGAAAGTCAAAGAATTCACTTGTAGAAAATGAGAATTCATACTTGAAACACTTTTGAATAAGATGTCAATATCTCAGCGATATTAGTATTATATGATCGAAGATAATGATGTTAGTGAACACTCTCAGCTATATATGAAAGATATTTCAGAATATAATAAACAGAAGGCTATCTTTGGTTCATAGGGTTGAGATTGGTATAAGTTTTGCATGATGAATAACTTAAAATGACAAATGTGATCCCTGCTCAGGCTGAGAAGTACTTTCCAGAATTGCTATATATAGCTTTGAATAAAATATATTTTCTCCTTTAAATAATTATTATTACACAAAAATGTAAATTTTATATACATATCATATCTGCCCCAGAATCTCAGCTATTCAAGTTATCTCTTCCATAAACAGTTTAACTAAAGCAGAATTATTGCTCTCAGACCGCTTTAAATGCATTTGCTGGACAAATTGGTTGGCCATTTGCCATTGTTGCCAATATATGCAAAACAAGGCACTCAGCTGAGTAAACACAATAGAGCAGCTTAGCCGGCTTGGTTAAGCCACAGAATGTGCCTGGACTAGTAGTGGGCAATCGATATGTGTTTACTCTAGGAAATGCAGCAAATGGCACAGACAAAAGCCGCATTCATTAAGTTATGAGCAGATGCATATGAGTGCTAGTTAGTTGAGAAAATAAACAACAATATATATTGCAAAACTAAATTCCGATAGTGAAAAGTGTACAAAATAGCAGAGTTTACATATTAAAGTGCTAAGTATAACTGTAGAAATGTAGAAATAAGTAAAGATCTTAAAGTCTAAGATTATAAATTCTTAAGTTCTCCTTATACGATAGTTCATACTTACTGTGGACTAACTTTCCTTGAATAACTTCCTTCCTTAGTAAATGCCTAACTTTTCCCTGTGCTGAAGTCAAAGCTAATCAGTTCTTAGCTAAGGGCCTTTTCCATCTACCTTGCCAGCTTTTCATTGTATGCCTTCCTTCCCAACCCCTTGTATCGATCACAAATACCTGTCCGAAATGTCAGAAATGTATTTGAGTTAGAAATTCTATATCTTAAATGGGACAACTCAAGCTAATCTAAACGAGTGCATTCTATGCAAACTTTTGCGCACACACACTTCCGATTTATAGCTTTGTCAGTTAGAATTCAATTTAATTTTCAATCACAAGACATTGTTGTTTCAGTTGCTGTTGTTGTTGTTGTTGTGGTTTCCCTGTTGCTGCTAAGTAGCTGCACGCATAAAACTTCAAATTGAATGCGTTACGAACAACATGCAACCGGATTCTGAAGCAGAGCAGCCACCTAGACATAGACATCCTGCCCCCTGCCCTTCTCCCCAGCACTGGCTAAGGAAAACAAGAGTTCAGCTAACCAGAAGGCAACACGCAAGAGCTGCAACGGGCACAGCCGAAGGCGAACAAACAGAGCTGAGTTCTAGGGAGCAGCAGAAAAAAAAAAAAAAAATCAAATTTATATATAACCAACAGCTCGAAGCGTGAAGCCCAAGTCAGGGTAACAGGACGAGACCAGGACGAGCACCGTGGCCACGGGACAAGGCAAATAGAGAAATGTAGGTAAATATGTCGACACTTGGTCTGGGTCGGGGTCTGGGATGCGGGACGTGAGACTCGGGACGCAAGGCTCGAGGCTGTGGCTCGTGGCACGTGGGTAGCTTGAATTTCTGATGCATTTTCGATTTTTACACGCGCGGCTTTTCCCGCTATGCTACCCACAACATTTTCCACTTTTCTATTTTCTTTTGTATTTATTGTTGCAGAAATTGCAACTTTGTTTACTTAACCAATGCGCATTGTTGTTGTTGTCGTTGTACGCAGTATTTATTTTCGATTACTTTTCAATTGCTGTTGTTGTTGTTGTTGTAGTTGTTTGCATTGTTTGGCTGCATTTGTTGTGAGTGGCGCAGTAGTATTAGCCAAAACTGTTTTCATGCTCAACAATAAAGAATAACAGAAACAGAAAAATAATTCAGACTTGAATATTGGCAAAGGACTGCGAGGACTACACAGGCTGTTCGAGGTGCTCAGTGTGGCATACAATAATAATTATTATAATTTGAAATTTTTCCACCTTTTCATTTCAGTACTTTGTTGCTGTTTAGTATAATTGCACTTGGTAGCTGAAAGGACAGCCGTGAACTCTGGACAGCAAGTGAAAATTAAAATGTGTCGGCATTTTGAGCAGCGCGATGTAAACAAGAAGAAGGCACAGTGGTTCACATATGATAAACATTGGAGATAAAATTAAAGGTTAAATGAGATTTTCAAATTATTGTAGTATAAAAAAATAAGATGGAAGAAACAGCAAAAACCAACTAGAATGAGCTTTGATTTTAACATAGATTAGAAGAAGAACAAATTCTATATAATTTGAATAATATTTTAACGGGAAAGTAAAAGAAAAGTTCGTCTAGTATATAGAATATATAGTATTTTTTAGTATTATATATCATATTTAGTATTATAAATTTTTTATTATATATATGTATATATATGTATATAGGTATATGAAAAACTTAACTAAACATGATATTTATAAAAGACTCCGCCTTCAGAAATAAAATTTTTCTGCCAATATTTGGCATTATAATACAACAGCTTAAATATGAGTAAAATTCAGGAGTACTACAGTTTACTCACCTGAAATAAAATCCTGAATTATTTATACCAAATTATATATTTAACTCCGACTTCTTTTCATTTCAAGCCAAACTATCTCTCTACAGCTCTACAGCTCATGATTTATGTAAACTTATTTGTTGTTTTCAAAACTCTGCCATAAACAGACATTGTCTTCAGTTTCCCGAGCTTTCACTAGCTTAACTCGGTTAAATAAATTCATTTAATTTAGTTGCTGCGCTGTGAGTTTTGTGAATAATGGGCTCTATATATTAGGCCCACGGTGCAGTGCTTGACAAGTGGCAGGCCAACAGACATGGCACACACACACACACATATCAACCTGCAGCTGGCTGCTCGTTGGTCCAGGAATATGCGACACTTAAAGCGTCAGCGTCAACGCAGGCAACTGCAATCGCAATCGCATTTAAGGACTAAAACGTTGGCGAGTCCTGACGTCGACTAACTTCGTGGTGCGACGGAACTGTCGCATTTCCGCATTGCAAATGACTCCGTTTCTTTGCCATCAGTGCGGGCATTGCGCGCGAGCTTAGCATTTTTGTAATTAAGATAAAAGCGACAAAGACAAACAGAGTAGAGCAGAGCGCAGCAGACGCACATTGCGGTGCCTAGACATATCAAAAACATTTGAGTGTTTATGCAAAAGTCCAGAACAAAGGAGACCCACACACAAAATGAGCAGCAACTGCAGCTGCAGCTGAAATGATTTCTAGGCTTTGTCAAATTAAATAAAGGAAATACGAAAAAGCTACGAATTGTCTTGGTGAAGACTACAGATAATTATTATACAATTGGTTCGGGCATTAGATATGTTTTCTAAGTTTTATAGTTGAGAAACCTAAAATCCATAAGCCGAAATACTTTGTCTAAAGTCGGATATTATTAACTTATTTATTAGATCTCATGGGGAGAGAAGTCATAAAGCATAAATCCTTAGAGCTCCTAAGTGAAACTTCCTCAGTCCGATGATTTTAGTTGTAATTCCATAATCATTGTCTATATTCCATAATCAGAACTGCATAGTCGGAATCCCTTCATCAGATATACAAAGTAAAACATCCTTAAAACCTTCACATCCTTCGAAAATCCTGAATGAAAAACTCTGAAATGAAATTCCTTTAGTTAGATCTCCTAACTCAGAACTACCAATTATGGATTATTAATGTACTGAAACCGTCGCAGTACTTTAAGCATACCTACAATAAAACAGCTGAAAAAAATGAAGATAAAGAATTAAAAACTGTTGCAACATTATTCACCACAAACTGCCCTTTAGTAAGTTGTTATAGTATTCTAATTCCTAGTGAGCAGCTCATCAGTTTTATAACTAAATTGAAGCCCTTTTTTAATACTTTTTGTATCTCTGTTGAATTGTTAAATGTAGCATGCAAAATTGCATAGAGCAAACGTCAGCTTAGCATCAAAGGCAAAGTTGGGCCACAAAAAGTGAGCAGCCACATGGACACGCCCCGCAGAGATGCAAAGCAAACCTCAGACAGGCAAAACATGAACTACAACAACAACAACTGATAACAGCAACAACAATAGCTGCTTCAGCCTGGACAGCTGCACAATAAACCCAACCCCCAATCTAAGGGCTCGACAACCCGCCAATCCACCAAACATCGAGAGGCATTACAAGCTCATCAACGTTTAGGATTCGTTTTTTTTTTTTTTTAGAATTTATTTCGAATCTAGGCTGGACCAACAGCCCTTCAATTGTCATTCAAATTTGAACCCGTTTCGCGTGCATCGCCTGATATTTTGTGACATTTCCACATTAAAAACGTTTTTGAAAAAAATCAACGACAACAAACATGAAGATTTAGTTGATGCGAGGGGATGCGGCGACAGCATCCGTGCTAAAATCTGCGCTCAAAATTGAAACACTTTGACCCGAACCCAACAAAAATCTGAAGTGCCGCATTAGAGATTAAAGACCAAACACATGGCACTCAGATGATGATCTTTTGTGATGATGACGATCTCGTGTTGATGTTTGAAATTTTCAGAGTTTTTCTATAAAAATTGTTGTCATATTTTGACAGGCCCAAAATAAAGAGAAGAAACTGCGCAAAACTTGAGATAAGATCAGATTTTTATTAAATTGCAATTTTAATAAGGGAAAAAGAGAGAGAGGGAGAGAGAGAGAGTGAGTGAGTGAGAGGTGTGCACTGTGCACTGGACTGGGATATTTCTGCATGTTGCAGCCGTCAATTAACGGCAATTTATAGCCGCAAGGGCACGCTGCACGTTGTGCTCAACTCTTTCAAAACGTAACAATTAACAATTGTTGTCGCTCCAACAACGACAGCAACAACAACAACAACAACAACAATGCACACGAGCTGCGCCTGCGCAACAACAACAAACAGCTAAATCAAACAAACATCAAAAAAACGGAAATATTTCCGATGGCGCGAAATGGAGTGCGCTTTAATTTGCATAAATTACGCCAACAGCTACAGCATCTAAGCCAAGAGCATGCATAAAAGGATGCTGGCTGGCTGGGCCGGCAGAAAGGGTTGCCACCACTCGGCCTCGATGTGTGTGTGCCGTCGACCGTCCGTTATCCCGCCCGCTCGACAGACCCACTCAGTGTTCAAGGGGCTGCACTTGAAAAACAAGCAAAAGTACAGTAGAGACACGAACTGAACGAACTTGAAATACGCTTACTCTTGATATTTATATGTGAAGAGGAAGATAGAGGGCGTGGCTCAAAATTGATCATCAAGGCAACAGAACCAACTTAACATATACAGAGCATATTCTCTGGGTAAAAATATTTAATGAGCATTAAAATTTACTTAAATATTTATTTTTGTATTCATTTTTCATGTCATAGTATGCCAAAATATATATAACTACTCTAATAGTAACAATAAATATAAAAACAAATAAATAAAAATGTATTTAATTTTGTATTATTATTATTATTATTTTTATTTATTTTATTTTATTATTATTATTTTTTTTTATTATATATATATATTTTTTTATAAGTAGGTATTTTATTTACGTCTTCAAAAATAATTTCCTTTTATTTAATTTTGTATTATTATTATTATTTTTATTTATTTTATTTTATTATTATTTTTTTTTTTTATTATATATATATATTTTTTTATAAGTAGGTATTTTATTTACGTCTTCAAAAATAATTTCCTTTTATTTAATTTTGTATTATTATTATTTTTATTTATTTTATTTTTATTTTTTTTTTTATTATATATATATATTTTTTATAAGTAGGTATTTTATTTACGTCTTAAAAAATAATTTCCTTATCGAAACAAAAAAAAAATGTATCTAAATTCCAGTTCATTTGTTAATTTCTTTATATTTAAAACTAAATATTTTATTTATAATTTACAACATATTTTTCTTATAAATAAAAAATAATAATAAAATATTCAGCTAATATTTTTTTTCTCTTCACATCATATATAAAATTGTCAATTTTTAATTTATAATTGGATATTTTATTTATAAGTTCATTAAAAATATTGCCTTGCCTAGCATTAGGTATTCCTAGAAAGAAACTTATAAACTATAACTATAAATATATAAAAGAAAAAAAAAGAAAATAAAAAAAAAAATAAATAAAGTTTATATAAATTATTTTATTATATAAACATAAAATCGTTTATCAAGCTTAAATCTAAAAGCTTGTATAAATAACAAATAGAATTTAGCTGAAGCCTTACTCAGCCAAACCTTTCCATCTTGCTCAACTCCCCTTCCGATACCCTCAGAGTCTGTTGCAATTGTACAGACACCCAGGCTGGCACTAGAACACATGCATATGAGCACTTGGAAGCAATCCACGTTTTTGTTTAAAGTAAAATAAAAAAATGGATTTTTTTGTAGCTGTTCAGTTGCTCGTCGAGTGGTTAATTGCATTTATAGGCTGGACGCGCGACCAACCGCTCGAAGGTCCGCTCGCCCGCTGCTGTCAAAAGGTGGCCTCGAGGCGGATGCTGAGGCTCGCTGTATGTTGCTGATGATGTCGAGGTGTGGCCGTTGAGCTCAGCCGTGAAACTGTAATGTACATGGCAATTCCATTTAATATCAGAGTAGACATCCAGAAGAGTTACGCAAATAGCCAAAGGGCAGAGTTTGAGGCGGGCAGCAGACCAGCCCCGACGTAGCCAGGCCGTAGCCAAGCGTCAATCGTTTTAAAACCCGCATAATTGTCAGGATTTGCACGCCATGTGCGTGGCGGGCGGATAGGGTTGCGGTGGGCGGGGCACCGACTGCAATGCGCAATTTGAGGTTAGGCTAAAGCGCGAAAATCGCCAAAACTCACCATTAAACTGAAACTAATCCGTAACGGGTTTCGTTTGATAATGAAATGGGGTTCGTCGTAGGCCTTAAGTGAAATATCTAAAATTATATGCAAAATCAAATGGCAGAAAACGATGGAAAATAGAGAAAAATATAAATATATTATACTGGAGAAAACAAACTAAAAAGGAAAAAATATTCTTTAGCAAAAAATTAAAATTAAAAAAATATAAAAATATCAGGAACTTTTAAATATTTCGATAACTACAAAATAATAATTTATTATTTATTTATTGATTATTATTATTTTTTTTTTAACTGAAACTAAGCAGAAAAAAATGGTAATATTTGTTTTAATAATACATATATAGAATATATTATCATATTATATTTATATTACTATTATTCTAATTTTTATCATTATTTTATATTATATTTATATTATTATATTATATATTATATTATTTATTTTCTCAATAATTTCTAATTTCAATTTAGAAAAAAATGTATAAATTTATATAAAAAAACATAGAAAATTTAAATTTCTCTTTAAATAAAATTCATAAGCTCCGTTTCGCCTCTCTCAGGTTTAACTGAATTTCACTATGCGTAAAGCCTGTGAAAGAATAAATTATTTATTTATATTGTCATACTATCGAAATTGGCCTGCTCTCTCCTCGCAAAGTCTCTGGCACGTTGCCTTCTTTTTGGTCTCACCTTTCTATAAACCACATCTGACAATTATCGTGTTTTAATTACGCCGTGAAGGTAGGCGATTGCCAGAGATTGGCGCGCTGCGCTTTATTGAAGCACCCCAGGTGCCAGGCGCACTCATCCGCTTGCCGAATGACAAAACCGCAAAAATTGTAAATTGTACAAAAAAAAAGCGAGCTGAAGAAATTGAAAGCGAGACAATCAACGCGCACTGCAGGATACCTGTGCGAAATAAAAAACACGCACAGGATTACAAAAAAAAAAAAAAAAAAAAACATTAAAATGAAAATGTCAGCGCGAGGAAATTGTTGCCCCTGTCAGGCAGGGCAGAGCCGCACAGATAAGGACTATCAATAAAAAAAAAAAAATGGGAGAAATTAAACTAAAATTAATCGTTTGCACGTGCATTGAAATTGAAATTCAATTGAAGACAAAAATCGAGTCGCAAATGTCACCTGGAGCTAGAGCAAGAGCTAGAGCTGGGTCTATTGCCAGACGATTTGACAGCGAAATTGATGATGATTCAAATTGAGTCGGTTGGTAAAAGTGCGCCAAAGACTACGAATTATTGTTAATGAACATTCGTATTAAATATCATCATGATGATGATAATCATGTTGTATGTAGACTGAGGACACTTGATATGTCTATCAAAGCAAATTATTGAAGCTTGTTGTGCGTGAGTGTCTGAATGGAGTGTGTGTGTGCGTGTGTGTGAGTGAGTGTGCGCATGTGTGTGTGTGTGAGAGATGTGTATATCATGCGTGTCTCTTCCACATAATTGCACAGCATGCGACGCAGCGCACAAAAGAAAGTTTTCAAATTGAGCAAACAATTTCGTATTGAAAAAAAAAAATAATAAATAAATATCTTCGATGATGTCATATAATGAAGACAATTTTAAATGGAGCACCAGGAGGAAGTGCAAGAGTGTAAATAATTTAAGAAATTCATATTGATAAATGGAATTTAGTAAAGCAAGATATGCATTAAAAATTTAATTTGTCAATTTTCAATGATATTTTAAAGTAATCTGAAAGAGCAACCGAGTAGCATTTAGTTTACCAACACTGGTTAGTACATGGTATACTAATGGTGTTTTCTTTACCTGTTTCTCAACACTGTTTAGCAACAATTAACAAAAAGCTGCTTCACTAACTAATAACTAACTAACTAATAATTATAAACAATATCTATTCACGCTGTTTATTTATACTATTTTCTAACAAAGTTTACTAACACTGATGTACACTATTTATCAATATTCATAACCAAACATTAATTGCCCAGAGCTGACCGAGAAATAAGAAGTTTAGGTTAAAAATCAAAAGCCTAAATCATGTTTGACAAACAATTTAGCAAAAAAAAAAAAAAAAAAAGAGCAGAACGATTAAATGACTCTTAAATTGTGACAAGCTGTCGACAAGCTTAAATTTGCTTAAAAAAAAAAAACTATAAATTGAATAATGCATATTTAAGTGAGTGTCAAGCTGAGTAAAAGTAAGAGATATCTACATATTAAAATATAATTTGTTGTCGATTAGTTATTTATGAGCAAAAAGCAGGCCTCGAGCCAATCAACCTAATGTGAATTCAATAATTAAGAAGCTGATAAAACAAATCAAATTTGACAGCGCGTTTTAGTGTTTGTCAAGCAGAGAAATATTCGAGATAAATAATATGAATATAAATCACAGTTAATTTGCATGTTTGAGCTATTTATAATGTTTGAAAATCGGTTTAAAAATTTGATAAAAACAAATGAAATAAATATAAATCAAATCAAATTTGCATGTTTGATTGTCGTGTGAAAAGTTTTAAGATGTGAATAGATCAACCAATTTTTTTAGATATTTTTCTAAAGCTAAATGATAATTTAAATAGAATATTTAACATATGGTTTAACTGATTTAACAAACAGTTAAGCATGAAAATATTAGAGAATAAAATATAAGATTTTATAAATACGATATATGTATTTTATTTATTTTTAAAGTCCATTCATACAATATATGAAACACATAAAATATTGGAAAACATTCATAAAAATATCCTCTGCTCCTCCGCCCCGCCCTGACAGGCAAACACTTGAGTTTTAGCCAGGCAAAACAACATAAAAATTGTCAAACAACAAGCAAAGTTGAGTTGAACCACCGAACCACCCGACGCACACCCGGCCCTTGTCCGTTGGGGGGTCAACAGGCTCGCGTTCCGTACAGAGGTCACTTGATAAAAGGGACGTGTAAAAAAATAAATATATATGAAAATCAGCGGAACATGGAACGATTTCTAGTTGGATGACGAAATGATGATATATGTATGTATGTATGTATGCATGTGTGCACATATGTATAAAATATATGAATAAATATCGTTGCGACAGACAGCTGCCTGGGCATTATTGCCATCTCGCTCGCTCGCCCTTCTACTGCTGCTGCGCAGGCGCACAGCATGTCATAAAAAAGCACTTGAGGCTAATTTCGCTTTGGTTTGTTCAGCATTTGCCAATGGCCAATGGCATGATTTTTTTAATTAAGCTAGCAACATGATTGTTAATAGTAACAACAACAACAACAACACTAGCTACAACAACAGCAAATTGTCGCTTTACAAAAAAAAAGCTGTTGGCAAGCAATTTGTTGTGCATCGAATGAATAAGTGAGTGAGTGCCTGAACGAGTGTTTGACTCGCAGAGTGAACAAATGAATAACTGAACGAATGACAATTCTCAGTTGCCGTTGCCGTTGCTGCTGTTGTTTCTGGTGCGTCCAGTGCACACGCATATTGAATTTCCAGAGAACATGTTTTTTAATTTTCATGCCAGAATAATTTTGAATGGCGGAAAAACGGTTGGACAGCAACAGAAAAAGAAATAACAAAAAAACAGAAAAGACAAACATTAAAAATCTACATAAAATGACTGACTAGCAGATGCTCTGTAGAGAAAGAAAGCACCAGAAAGTGTGAAGCATAAGCAAGACAGAGACAGAGACATTAGAATAATACAAAGTCAAAACCCAACGACAGAGGTAGATCACAAAGAGTAGACGGACAATTATATATCTCCTTCCCCTTATATATCTCCTGCCCCCCTCTGCCACACAAACTCTTCAAAGTCAATTCAGAATACC
>JAWNOM010000506.1:0-23817 GCA_035045965.1 Drosophila aldrichi
GTATAAGATTTGTAAATTATAGAAGTACATAGTTTCTTTTTTTTTGTACATAGTTCCAAGTCTTGTCGACTTTTATATATAATATATTCAGGAATATCATCAATATTTACCCGCATGCATTAGAACTTTTTGAATTCTAAGCTAGAGTCTAAATCTAGCAGATATCAAACTTGAGTTAAAAAGAAGCGAATCAATTAGGCTGCAAATAAAATTTTTGTTGTGCCTAAGCAATTATCACGAACCTGTGAAACTCTCTTCAAAAATTTAAAAATAAATATTTAGATGTACATATACATAAATTCTTCTGCTGCTCCGATGGGGCAACTAGAGTTAGCAGGTGACCTCCTTATATTAGATTTTGATGGTTTGCTTTCCATTTGTTTTATTTTCTATCTATCTTTTTTTCCCCCTTTGAGGCAATTGCGTCTGCCTCCACTTTCACAGTGCGCAGTCTATCCTTTCCTCCACATAATAATACTTGCAGTCTTGGGCAAGCATTTCTTTTGTAAAAACTTAAGCATATATAAATGTATTATAATGATATATGTATATATAGTATAAATCTTCAAAATGTTGCAATGCTTCCAACTGGAATATATATATTTATATATTTTTTTTTCGTTTTGTCGTATGCAAATGTTTATGTTTTTGTTTAAGCTGAAAATAGTGGGAGAAAAATGTTCTTAAAGTTTTTTTCTTTTTCTTGTATTTTTGCTGTAAACGTGAGTTAGGTGCCTAAGTATTTTCCTTTTGTTTGAATGGGTTTTTTTGACACTTATGATTGATTATCCAGCATGTGTCATTGCCTCTATTTATGTAGCGTATAGACTTTAAAGTCGATCGTAGGCTCGATTCTTGGATTCTGTCCGGCATAGTTGCGATATGCATTCTTGGACTCATTGAACTCTTAAACTTTTCCATGCCTTATCCGCAGTCGAACTGGATCACTGCACGCATATCATATAAATATATGTACATATGTACTTATATACAATGTATTGCTCGTACTTCAGACTCGTGCTTAATTTTCGCAACAATGAGTGTGTAAAAAGTCATGTCTGAAGAAATTGTACAAAAATGATGTCGTGCTATCGCCAATCACAATATAAATATATAAGTATACATAATAACTGATAAAAGTCAAGACTCTACTAGTTAAGACTTATCTCAGATCTTTATCATAGCGCAAAGCTCATAATTTACTTAAGTTTTTCCACTTAAAATGCAATTGCAAAGAGAAGAACTCCATTAACTTTAGTATATGCAGCTTGCCTATAGCTAACTATTATAATAGCAAAATTGTTATACGAGGTGCATTCAAAAAGTAAAGTAAAGTGTTTTTTTTTTTCTCAAAATATATTCATGAAGTTTTAAAAGGTTTTTGTTGTATAAAATACTCTCGAAGATTAAATTTTAATTTGAAAATGCTTTTTCAATACACCTCGTTTGTAACTTATTATAAATAACTATTCAATCAATTTAAGTATACGATGTACGTTTTAAAAAAGAAAACGTTCTTGCTTAATATATTATATGTGTTATTCCATTACATAATGAAATTTCAGCACTGAAATGTACTATACATAATTCTTTCATTAATAGTTTATAATAGTAATTACTTGTGCTTATCGCATAATACAAATCTAAATGTCTTTCTAGTGTAACCATATCTACAGAGCTATCAGCTATCAGATAACCCATCCGGGCACACATAATAAAGAACTCAGTTGAGCGATAGCTACTAATCGTGATTGAGGATTAGAATCGAGTAAATTATGGCCCACTTCGTGATATGATTAGCGCTCCATTTACATATAAATACACCATATATGTATATATGTACGTATATGTATATATCTATCTATATCTATATAGAGCCACTGCCGCCTTATCACTACCTTTTCCCGGTTTGTAGTGCCTGGTAATTGGATTGTATTTTATTTGAGAATCGTGTTGCTTATAAATCTTTTTCCAGCTGTCGGCTTTCGGTTCGAGTATTTGTTAAACACTTTGGTAAATATTGAGACATCATTAAAATTGTCTGCCGTCCGTATTACTGGAACTACGTAAATACATATGTATATACCTACAGATATGTTGTAATTTATGAGTGCTAATTTCTCTGTTAAATAGAATTGCAGATGAGTGACGTCGATTTGATTTTCATTTTACTTCTCTCAATTCAACCAAAATCCCATCTTCCTATAAACTGAATTAACAACTGACAGCGGAGAATTGGAGCAGGAATTAAGAGTTTGATATATAGGGGAAATGGGTGTTGGGACCGTGTGTTGATTGATATTTTGGTAATTATGGAAGTTGCGACAATCAACACATCAGCAATACGCAATTTTTTTTTTATTCTTGCTCTTTTAATATTGTCATGAATTGGTTAGCGATCAAAAGTAAATAGTTAGGAATGCGGCGAGTGGAGCTTAGCTGACTGCATAATACTCATTCACGATGATTCGCCGTATAATCTTTTCTTATCGTAGCTTAACAGAATGTCGATCGAGTATATCCAAGTATATATTGATGTGCAATAGGCAAATAAATCCAAGACAAGCAAGGTCTTCCATAAAACCAATATACTCCCTTATATTTCTTCTCGTTATGAAGCACAATTGTTAACTCTCGCACGCCCCAATTATTATAATCTATACTGTACTGCGTAATGTGTTAATAAATTGCTAAGTTCATCATTGACCAAATAGTTAAAAAAAAACATGTTTACATTAATTTAACCTTGGCATTTCGTAAATTGAAAATAATAATAAAATAAAATACAAAGACAACCAAATTGAGAAAAGCAACATTCCCAAATTGAAATATCTCAAGAATCGAGCCATATCAATTTGTTTGGTATTTATTATGTTCGTACGTACGAATGTTTTCTGAATTTCAAATTAAAAGCCGAACAATAAAATCAACTTGAGTACGAATGGTTAATTGCTGAGCAACTGTGCTTTTATGACTCCTTCCTCGGATTTAGCCACGTTGACTTATCGCAAATAACAAGAGGAATTTCTTAACTTATCAAGACATAATTTCATTTAACAAATTATGATGATATGACGCCATAAACACGAGGCTATAATTCAAATGAAAAGTACATTATATGTACTTACAATAAATTCATAAATATTTATATGAGATTATGCAAGCGCCAAATAGTTTCACAGTTTTTTCCCACTATTAATCGTTGAATGAAGTTTTTGTTTTTGTTTTTTATTTTTTTGACTTTGTTAAAGGGGCATGTCGAGGGAGAAGGGAGCGTGGGTGAGCATATGGAGTACATATGTATATCGAATCGACTTCTACTTATCTATCATCTATCTGCTTTTGTTTGTATGTTCGCTCTTCTGTGTTATCTACTCTTTGTTCCGTCTTTCTTTCTGTCTGTCCGTTCTTCTACTTACATTTCCGTTTTCCGCCTATTCTTCTTTCTGCCGGATCCTTGCTTTTCCTTCTCTTCTCAGGTCTTCTTTCTCTCCTTCTTCTAACAGGCCGTCTGTCTTTCTGTCTAACTGACTGTCCTCTCTGTCCGTCATTCAATCTGTCCTCCTTTCTGTCTGTCCATCCATCAATCTGTCTGTCTGTTATTTTCTACACCGTTCGTCCTTGTACTTGTTCATTCCATCAAACTGTCTATCTATAAGTCTCACAACCTTGGCATTACAAGTGACTGCCCCACAGCACGCGATGATCAAGTTTCTATCCAATTTGTATTACATAATCGATCATTTTGTTCAATTAATTCTCTGAAATCAATTAAAATTGTTAACAAACTTCAGTTTCTTAAGCATAACTCGAATGTCTATAGAACTAAATCCTAAGCCTCTCTCCACTTTTCCATTCGAGAGGGTGCAGGGTATATTCTAGTCGATCCCTGCTAGCTAGACCATTTTAACTTGATTTATTTATTCTAATTTCGATTACGTGCCTGGCACACATTACAGCTTCGCCGCTGACTAATTGAAATGAATATATATGTATATACGCATATAGTTATATAGGTGCACTGTGGATAGTTAGCAATCAAATTAAATTTGTCATTTAACAGCTGAAAATTGATTTGTCTACTCTAATTGAATAACTTTCGAAACCACCCAAGCAAATTGAGCGATTTATACACATGCTAACTTTTTTAGTGCACTTCGATGGGCACTCACAAATTTGCATTGACGTCAACGAAACTTTTGTAATTAACGGTATTACTAATTGGGAGAATCGATTAACTAAACTCGATCCGAACTCTTTACTCATTTGCAGACTTTGTGTTGCCACAACGTGTGATATTGGCCATAATGGGCTTTCTGGCCATCCTGAATGCCTACACGATGGGCGTCTGTCTCTCCCAGGCCATCACGGTGCTCGTCACAAGAAGAACAGCCTCAGAATCTGTAGATGGCGGCCCAGCGATCTGTGAAGCCGATGATTTGGATAATGGCGCCGCCTCCGGTAGCGGTATATACGATTGGTCCGAGGAGCTGCAGGGCCTGATTCTGTCCTCGTTCTACATTGGCTACATTGTCACCCATGTGCCCGGCGGCCTGCTCGCCGAGAAGTTTGGCGGCAAATGGACTCTCGGCCTGGGCATTCTATCGACGGCTGTCTTCACGCTGCTCACTCCGCTGGCCATTGAGCAGGGCGGCTCCGACTGGCCAACCGTGACGCGCGTCCTGATGGGCCCCGGCGAGGGCACCACATTCCCCGCACTGAGTGTCCTTCTCGCTGCCTGGGTGCCGGCCAACGAACGTGGCAAACTGGGCGCCTTGGTCCTGGGCGGTGGCCAGGTGGGCACCATTATGGGCAACCTGCTGTCGGGCGTCTTCCTCGACATGTACGACTGGCCATTTGTCTTTTACTTCTTTGGCGGTCTTGGCGTCGTTTGGTTTGTCATCTTCGTAAGTATCCTCACATGGTTTTATTAAATTTTCATTTTCAAGATGCTTAAAGAAATTTAGTGGGAGAAGAAAGTTTTAATTTTTTCTTTTAAATATTTTTTTTATTTAAATATTTTTTTTATTTTGAATTGGATTCTTATAATAACTAAGTCAAGGACAACAATTAGAATTCATTAATGTCATTTTCCTTTGTTGGTTTTTATGAATCAAATTAGAAAAGTTTATTAAAATTCCTAATCTTTCTAGTTTGACCCAATATTTTATACTATACTTCTATTTTGCGTGCTTAATCTGCTGTTCTACAAGTTCATTAGAATATTTTATACGACACTGCTTATTGTATCATACATCTTTATGTAAATTTTGTGCGTTTGTTGTTTTTTTTTTCTGGTATAAACTAGTTAAATTCACTTTTTCATAGTTTTTAGTATTTTAATAAATATTTATGAGCATATTTAAATAAAAATGTAGTACTTAAACAGTTATCTGATCTGCCTATAACACAACTGTACTTAATTTACTTGCAGGTCTTCCTGTGCTTCAGCGATCCCAGCAGCCATCCGTTCATCAAGCCCTCGGAGCGCGAATATCTGAACAGGGAGATTGGAACAATTGGCCGCAACGACAATCTGCCGCCGACACCCTGGAAGGCCATCCTCACCAATCTGCCGATGTTTGCGCTGGTCAGCGCTCAGATCGGTCACGATTGGGGCTTCTATATCATGGTGACGGATCTGCCCAAGTATATGGCCGATGTGCTGCAGTTCTCGATCAAGGCCAACGGCCTGTACTCCTCCTGCCCTACGTGATGATGTGGATCGTGTCGGTGGGCAGTGGCTTTGTGGCCGACTGGATGATTCGTCGTGGCATCATGAATACGACCACGCACGCGTAAGGTGATGACTGGACTGGCTGCCTTCGGCCCGGCCATCTTCATGGTGGGCGCCTCCTATGCTGGCTGCGATCGTGTCCTTGTCGTCGTCCTCTTCACCATCTGCATGGGCCTGATGGGCGCCTACTATGCGGGCATGAAGCTGAGTCCCCTGGACATGAGTCCCAACTATGCTGGCACTCTGATGGCCATCACGAACGGAATTGGAGCGATAACGGGCGTGGTGACGCCCTATCTGGTGGGCGTGATGACACCAAATGCCACACTGCTCGAATGGCGCACCGTGCCCTGGTGGCCTTTGGCGTGCTCTGCGTTACGGCCATCGACTACTGCATTTGGGCATCCGGCGAAGTGCAGCCCTTCAACGATGCAATGATCGAGCCACGTAGCGTCGACTTCGAGGCCGAAGAACGCAAACCACAGCCCAAATCGAAGGCCCTGGAGCAGAGCTCCTAGATCCAAACAGATCCAAAGTGCCATAGCCTAAGTGCTCCAGTTCCAATCCAAACCATGTATGTGTGATGTTTTTGTCCACCTGTTGAATTTCGAGAATTTTGTTGTTATGGAACCGCCAGAAGACATTGTTAATGTGCGATCATCTATTGCAATTGCTAGTTTTATAGTATGCCAAAATGTTTGTTCCCCAGTGCGCTGTCTAAGTATATATATTTATGTGTCTATATCTATAGTAAGTTATAAGATTTTAGCTGCAGTTGTAGTATTTCCCTAAAAGACTCCCAAACCCCAATTCCATGTAATCTATGCCTGTTATACGTAGGATAGTTCTGCTTATCCAATCACTCCGCAGTCCCGCCCACCCACCTCCCACCAGCACCTTCTGCAATTTACTCTGCTTTACTATTATTTAGTATTTAAACGAAACAGCAAAAATAAATTCAATTTTAGTTTAGCGAAACAAAACAAAAAAAAGAAGTAATAATAATAATAATAATAACACAAAACAATAAACAATAATAAGATAGCATAAATTTCAATTTGCATTGCGAAAGATAAAACCGCATGTGAATTACCTTTACGGGAAAGATACAGAACAAAATTTTTTAATTGTTGATCACTATGTTTTACGCGATGCCTTTAACTTTAACGTTAAGACATAATTGTTTTTATAATGTTAGTTCAAATAAAGTGCATAAACTAATTCAATAACTTGCGCAAGTTTTTATTATTTGTGAATATTATTATATGTATGTATATATCTTGAGATTAATTTATTGTGTTCTCGTTAATAGAACTTTTGAAAAATGTAGGACTGCTCTACTACTGCAACTAGAAGATAGCCTAACGTGATCTATTTAAAATTAAAATGTCCTATAGAAATATAAAGTAGTAAAAATTATATAATTTCCAGAAAATAAATCTTCTTGCCTTAAAGCGTATTGGAAAGGCCTTTAATTAGATCAAATTATAAAATATGTACTTATTTTTCTTTGTTATCTCTTATGACATTTTGCTCAACATTTTCACATAGTCTTTTATAGGCAGTTATGACTGTATTGTATTTTTGTACAAGCAGCTCAGTAACACTCAAATGACATCATGTCTGAGTTGTGATTTATTTCACATAAATTCTAGAATTTTAATTAAGTATTTGGTTTTTTTTTTATTATTTTAATATTTGTATTTATTTTTTTACAAAATGCCACAAATGCAGCCAAAATTACGCAAGTTTTTTGACTGTGAGTAGCGAAGCAGGAATGGGGCTATATAAAGCTTAATCGTTATAGATCTGCAGGTGCGACAGCGCTTGGTACTCTGCGCCTTTGCCCTGTTGGCCATTGTGAATGCCTACAGCATACGTCTGTGCCTGGACTTCTCGCTGAGCCGCATTGCCAGGGATCGCAATGAATTGGCCGCTGTCCAATTGGAAAATGCGCCGCGTTCGTGGCGACGGACTCCGAAGGCGAATTCCGATAGGGCGCACAATCGAGATGCGGCGAATAAGGTCTTGTCGGCTATAAATGCCTTTGCGGCGAAATTTAACCCAACGCCAGATAATCTATATGCGGCGAGAAATGCTCCGTAAGCCGAGAAACAGTCAAAGGGCAAAAGCTGCTCATAAGGAGAAGCCGGCTCGTCCGACGCGACAATCGCGTCGTGTGGCAAAGAATGCTCCGTCGCCCTCGTATCCAAGGCAAAAGAGTGGCATGTCATGTGATCCACAGGTATATCAGTATCCACGGCGAAAACCTGATCCAATTACCGTGACCAACAGTGCCGACATATGGACCAAGGAGGTGCAGGTGCTGATCACAATATCCTTCTATGTGGGCTACATGATCACCCACATTCCGGGCGGCCGACTGGCGGAGCGTTACGGCGGCAAATGGATCTTGGGCGCTTCGATACTATCGTCGGGTATCTTAACCCTGCTCACGCCCACAATTGTGCGCAATGGAGGACCCAAATCTGTAATGCTGCTGCGCATGGTGATTGGCCTATTCGAGGGACCCACGTTTCCGGCTGTGAGCGCGATGCTGGCCCAATGGGTGCCGGAGAAGGAGCGTGGAATGCTGTGCAGCTCAGTGCTGAGCGCCGGCGAAATAGGCATCATATTTATGCACCTGGTCAGTGGGTTTACGATCGACGAGCAGGACTGGGCGGTGGCCTTCTATGTGGTTGGCAGTGGAGCGATTCTCTGGTTCATGGGCTTCGTAAGAGATCTCTGCCTGACTAGCTATAGATAATGTGATTGATCCTTTGCAGGTTGTGGTCTGCTATAGCAAACCGGATGACTCGCCGTACATACAGAGCAGCGAGCGGGAGTATATCAAGAGTCAGGTGTGCGAAACACTGGAAACGGAGCCGGGGGATGCCAATGAGGCTGTGCCCTGGAGCAACATACTGATGAATGCACCCATTTGGGCGCTGATTGCGTCCAATATGCAGCACGATTGGAATCAACAGGAGTTTGCCAAGGAACTGGAGCAGATGCTGCTTGACTTGGAGGCCAAGGGCAAATCCTATTGGAACGAATTGGAGACCAGCCTTCGCCTAATGGCGCCACATCTCTACAGCTGGCTGGCATCCCTCACCTCCGGCTCGTTCAGCGACTATCTGATCTCTGAGGGCATACTGAATCGTACGCAGACGCGTCGCCTCATGTCCTGGCTGGTCTTCATTAGCGTGACCATGTATTTCATCCATGACAAGGAGAGCTCGGCCCGACCCTGGAGCATTCGTGGCCTTTGGTGCCTATTATGCGGGCATCAAGCTGCTGCCCCTAGACATGAGTCCCAACTTTGCCGGCACCCTGATGGGCATCTCCAATGGATTAGGTGCGCTGCCCGGACTGGTGTTGCCCGTGCTGGAGAAACTGGAGGAGGAATACGCCATCATTGGCAGCATTCGAGCCACCCTGTGGTTTATTTGTGCCGGCTATATATCGGGCGAGGTGCAGTCCTACAATCAATTGGAATCTACGGCAAATCGGTCCTGAGCCCAATTGTTGTGCTTTTTTTTTCTTTAGCAGTTAGAAATGTTTATAATTTTGTTAAAGCTAGGCTAATATTTAACTATATTATATAGTTTTCGCTTAGGCAATACTATACATATATGTACATATGTATATATATAGAAATACACGAAAAGATACTTAACAGTTGTGTAATATGTTTCATTAAAGATGACTTTCATTGCTAAAACTAAAGCACAATAACTAAAATAAGATTTTCCATATCTTTTTGTGTCTCTTGTGGATATATAACAGGTATGATTATTTGATTTCATTGATTAGTGTGTCTGTCTCTGTCTGTCTGTCTGTCTGTGTGTGTGTGCGTTGATTGGGATTAGGTAGCACACACAACGTCAGTTGAAACGCATTTAAATGCTTGCTTATTTGGCTGCCATCGTCACGCCATGTCTGGTGGAGGGGGTGGTGGTGGCGTCCAACGTTTGCCGTCCCGTACTCGTCTACTGGCGTCTCGTCTACATGGCTCACTGTTGCATGAAACCGGATTGGGCCATCGCCGACACGGAATTCATGTCGATGCCCAGCTTGCGGGTGACATTGATTTGAGCTAGCGCCGCATTACGTAGCGAGTACACATGGACCAGCTCCGCCTGGCTCTTGGCATAGAGCAGCGCCTTCTCAAACAGTTCAACAGCACGTCGCAGCTGGGCGCGCTGCACCTCAACGGTGCCGAGCGTCTCATACGCCAGCTCGCACTTGGGATCCACTTCGATGGCACGATTCAGCAGCGATACAGCGGCATCGATGTCGCCGCGCCACTGCAGCATCATGATCGCCTGATGGACGAGCAGGGCGGGATTTGTGGGCGCCCGCTTCATGGCCATGTCGTAGAAGTTTTGCGCCTGCGTGAACTGCTGCTGGTCGGCCAGCACCTGAGCCATCAGACTATAGCACTCGACACAGTCCGGGAACCTTTTGATAGCCAGCTCAAAGTCCTTTATCACGCGCTCCAGGCTCTTCTGATCGCCGGACATCAGTGCCAAACGATACTCGGCATAACATTTCTGTACATTGGCAATGGCATGATCGGGCGCCAGGCGCACAGCCTTGTCGAACTCCACCAACGCCGCGTCGATCTGCTCCAGCAGCAACAGTATCTGTGCACGCTGATGATATACATCTGGATTGTTGGGCAACAGTTTCTCTGCTTCCGCAAAGTCAGCCAGTCCCTTGTCACGCTCCTCCGTCTGAATGAATAACGCAGCACGTCTAATATACGCATAGGTCCGCAGTGTGATATCCGCATCGGCTAGAAAAGAGATGGCCATTAGAGAAGGAGTGCATTATTTAAATCGAATCGGGAGATCGATTCAATTACCATTCGCCAGTATGGCATCAAAGTCGAGCTTGCTGTCGGCAAAGGAGCCGCACAGCAAATGGAATGTGCCGCGCATTAGCAGCGCCTCCACCTTGTACTGCGATTCCGCCTCTGAGGATTCAATTTCTTCGGTGCATGCCGCAATGATCTCATCGTATTTCTGTTCGTCGAACGCACGTCGAGCGCGTATGAAACCGCGCGGCGGCGCATCATTTTCTGTTGGTTCGGGCAGGACGATCGTCTGCAAGGGATCGGCTATAAAGGAACGCATGTAGGTGTTAATGAAGCTGGACGAGGGCACAACGGGCACACGATCCCGTAGACCCTTTTCGGCGTCGATGCGGCCCGTCTCCTTCAGCACGCGATCGGCGAACATGATGGTGTTGTTGTTCTGAAACATCTCCAGTATACAGGTGGCTGTCACATCGTCCAGGCACTCGATCATATCCCTGGTGGCCTCATGGGCACGCGCCCGCCTATAGTAGGCCTTGGCATAGCGCGGATTGTATTCCAGCGACAGGGTACAATCCTCTTTGACCTTGTTCCACTTCTTTAGCATTTCGTAGGACGCAGCACGATTCTGGTAAAAGATTGCCATATCCGTGCGATGCTCGGTGGGACACTTGTCGATGGCCTTGTCGTAGAAGCTAATTGCCTCATCGTATTTGCCATTCCTGTAGCAATTGTTGCCCTCCGTCTTGTAGTTGTTGGCCTCCTTCAGCGGCGACATCTCTTCGCCCAGCTCGGCCGATTTCTTCTTTTGCTCCAGTTCCGCATCTGTGGCGGTGCCATCGATGGACAGGTTCTGCTTTTCGATTTTGCCCTTCTGTCGCGTCTTGCCGGCATCACTGGACTTGCCCGGCGTCTTCCCGCTTTTGGCGCCGTCGCGCGAATTGCGATTCAGCACATACATGCCCAGGCCGATGGCCAGGGGCGTGCCCAAGATGAGGGCCACTTGCCATTTGTTTAGTTTGACGGAGTTGATGTTCAGGAACGTTGCCATTTGTGGGCCTTCCTAAATGTGTGTGCAGCTTGTAGAAACTGCAAAGAGACGAAAACATTGTGTAATAATCACTGCCCGACCGTCTTATCATACGCACTGGGGGCTCTGAGCGCTTAGAGCGCGAATAGCGGCGATTCGCTAAGTATATACCGGGCGGGGGGCCCACGATTTTGGCAGCTTTAGCTTTGCCCTTCCCCTTATTGATTTTTAACACATGGTTGGGGGGATGGAGTGTGGGTGGGCGACTATTGGTTACTCACGTTTGTCTTGTAATTTAACACTGCAATGAATTTTGCAAATATGAACTCTTGCTTGAATGCTTTTTAGTGAAAAGTAAATAAAAATTAATATTATGGAATACAACTAGCCTGCTTAGAAAATAGAACACATCGAACTGCCGAACAGCTGCGTAACAGTTGAGCTGTTGAACGGCTGTTAGGCACATGTGACAGCTGGATGTAGCGTGTTGCGGAAGCTCTCTGCTATGAGACTCTCTTAAAACATTCACCACTAACAGAATGGCACTGCGATAACAGTTCGATTCATATCAGAGCTAACATTCTTATTTGAATTGGTCAGAGACAATATTATTAGGCAATAGAATAAGAATATGCATATGGATATATGTATGTATGTAACTATAATTAATGTTTTTACTTAACGCCCTCACAGGAAGACACATTTATTGCGTATATGCGAGGCTAAGGCCAGAGCATTATTTCCGTTTCGATACTAATCAGACATTTTACATTGAAGTTGAAGATTACAAAAACAAAGGAGAATATGTATGTATATACAAAGCCATACATACATTCATATGTACATATGTACATATGTATATGCATGTGGTTGACGATCGCAAGGCACAAAGCTGAGTTCAAATGAGTTCAACTAAAAGGCTAAAAATATGTACACATACATATGTACATATGTATGTATACTTATGCACTCGCCCAATGCGGGAGGGAGATGCAATCGGATGCAACACAAATGTGAACAAAGCTTTTTTCTGACTGTGTGCGTGTGTGCGTGAGTTGTGTATACGAAGCCCACTTCCAATGCAATAAAATAAATACACAATAAAATCTCTATATTAGTTTTCATTTTTATTTGATAAGTTATACCTAAAGCAAACTTCATAATTTGAAACGTACTAAGCTTAAGACTAAATTATAAGTCCGTAAGTATATGTATTAAGTTTAGGAAATTGTAGAAACTAGAACTATATTCAATACGTAATTCCAGTGCTTTTTTTTCAGCGACAGCCGACAGTGCCAGCTGCCGCCGAAGCTGCTTCAATTCTCTTCCTCCCTTTTCCTCTTGGGTTGCTTTTAGTTGCTTTTAAACTTCTTCCTTATGTTCGTTCCTTTTTTCTTCGTTTTGCAATTTCAATTAAGATTTTTTTCTTGTTTTTTTTTTTTGTTCTTTCTTATTCACACTCCCAATTCTCTCGATGTGCTAGTGTCTTTCTTTGTACACCTGGTGTATCAGTTTTTCAAAATCTTTTTGTTGTTGTTGGTGTTCATAAGTTTGGTTAAAAGTTTCCTCGAGTGGCCCGACGGGTCAAAGTGGTTGGTATGCTCGCTGGCCTCCTTCTTGGAGCGCTGTTTGCCGCTGTGGCCCGAAAAGATGTGTTTGCCATGGTCAAAGTTGTAGTGCTCGTATTCATCAAAGTATGCCTCAGACATGTTGCTTGTTTCTTCTTATATATGTACGTATGTATGTAATTGAGATCTTGTTTATAATCGTAGGTATGGCTTGTCAGTTGTTTCTCTCTCCAGATTTTTCTTTTGGGATGAAAGTTTTTATTTTTGTTTATGCGTTACTTCCACTAGTGTTTAGCTACGACGTTGTCAAAGTAAAGTACGAATGGAAACTGAACTTTTTGTCGCATACGGCCACCTGCTTATATACTACCCGGCCAGAGCTTTTTCTCGAATCGCTGATGAGCTGCTCTCTCTCGCTCGCTGATTCTCTCACAAGCGCCTGCCCTGTTGACAATTCAGCGATGTGTATATCAAGTTGAATTATTATTTTTAACATTTTTCCATTTACCTGATTAATTTTATTTAATTTTTTTTTTAAATCTGTAATAATTCAAATTCAAGCAACAGCTTTTTCAATTTGGGCATGGATTTTTCTAACTTTTAGCTCCTTACGAACAGTTTACATGGCCAAAAATGAATACATTTTCCGATTAGTTAGTTACCCCAAAAGTAAGCTATCGCCTACTAAGATAAGCCACAAATTCATTTTGAGTTTTACTTACAAATGTGAAGTCTGGAAATTTCTATATCGTTTGCTATTGGGTTGTTTGTTGTGCTGTTCGTTGTCTCTCTTTCGCTCGTAACAGACGTATGCGCTAAAGTTCTAAGAGAGAGAATGAGAAGCTTTCCACAATAATTGCTGCGCAATTTAATTTTTGTTGTGTTTATAAAATGCGCGGTAAACAAAAAACAAAAACAGAAACGCAACGTCAAACACATTTTTCGCCTCGTACATAAATTATTTTAAATGTCTTTCATAATAGACACGTTTTCCAATATATATTATATGTACATACATTCATACATATGTATATAATATGTGTGTATGTACATATTTCAGTGCGAGTGTATGCAATTGTTCTCCCTTGACGCCACGTCAGTGTCCGGGAGAGTGCACATGTGTATTGTATGTATAAGTGGATCTGATGCTGCATCATCATTATGATCGGGTATCAAACACATGTTGCATTTCCAAGTCACTGGCCGGCTCATTGCCAAAAATTTTCCGTTACAAATGAAATGTCAATACATACATATAGAGAAAAACAAACTGAATGCGAATCCTCAAACACAAAGACCAGACGTGTGTGACAGCACGTAAATACAATATGTGTGTACAAATATACATACATAAGTATGTATGTATGTATGTATATAAATATATGCATGTACACATACTGTATGTAGTATGTACATATGTATGTACATATGTATTTTTGCGTGTTAGCTTAAGAACGAAGGCCTGTCCCCACGTCAGCTGACGCTCTCTTGTCCGCTGACCTACTTTCCTCTTTTGCCCATAAGGTTTATGTTTAGAAAAGAAGCTTTTAATTTGATTAGTAAGACCACTTCTTTGTATACATACATACGTATGTATGTATATAAATGCATTTCTTACGTATCATACGTGCCGGTGATAAGCATTGTCTACCGCTATCAGTTGGCATATTACTCATTCAACACCTCGGGCTTTCTCGAGCTATACCGAATCAAAAGTTCAACGTGCTTAAAAAAAAAACAATACTTCGAGAAATATCGTAGTAGAAGATTCCCGAAGCTCGGCAGTTGTTGTTTTTGTTCTTCTTAATTTTCGAATTGATCAGTGTACTGGCCTTGAAGTGTTGTAAAAGCTGAAAATGTTGATTAGATAGTTGTCTACGCTAAGCTTAAAGCTTGGGTGTGTGTCTTAGCTAACGGCGCAGAGTGAGAAAATTTTAACATTGTTTACAAATTTTAATAATCAAAAGATTTTAAAGTAAGACAAAGTTGTTAAGGTAGAGAATTTTACACAACCCGACAGCGTTTTACTGAGCTGCTGCGACGCTCTGGACGTTTATGTGTTGCCCCTTGACAGCCAGCATGTCCGTGACTTGATCAATTAGATTGATCATCAATTGGCTCTCGCTATGATTGAACAGCGTACTCTCTGTGCGTCCCTTCAGTATGCATTTGCGCATCTCCTCCATTTCATAGCACATGCCAATACGACTGTCGAAGTACGTTGGACGATCAGTACTTGGCAATTTGAACTTGATTTCCTTATTATTAAATAACAATAATGTGGGACACCAGACGTTGTTCATCTGAAATTATTGAGAATAAGAAGATGAGTTCTTTTTTGTTTTTTGTATATTATTCTAAGAACTTACTGTGACAGAACCTTTGGTGCCGCGTATGCTGGCCATATTCTCCAGATTCTTCTCGGCGCTGAGTTCCAGGATAGCGCATCGATTGTTCTTAAACCACAGCTCTATTTCGGCGGCCACATCAACGCCCCCATCATTGAGCTTGCCCGCAGCCTTCACAAACAGCGGCACCTCCCGATAGATCCATAACGCTAACTGTATGCAGTCAGCCGCCCAGTTCTTTGTCACGCCCGCATAGGTCGCCCCGCTGGTTTGGGCGATGGGCAGGCGCCAGCCCAATTGACACTTCACGTCATAGACTCTGCCCAGCTTAAATTTCATGATCTCGCTGCGCAGACACTGATAGGAGGGCAGACAGCGCGACCAGACGCCCTCCATTAGAAACAAACCACGTGCCTTCGCTTTGCCTACAAGTTGAACCACTTGCTGCTCATCCATGCAGAGTGGCTGTTCGCATAGGACGTGCTTGTCATGGTTGAGCATCAGGTGACACAGCTCGCAGTGCATGCAATTCAGCGGAGATATATAAACGGCATCTGTAATATGTTAAAAATATGACTGCTGTATCTGTATCTGTATCTGTATCTGTATCTGTATCTGTATCTGTATCTGTATCTGTATCTGTATCTGTATCTGTATCTGTATCTGTATCTGTATCTGTATCTGTATCTGTATCTGTATCTGTATCTGTATCTGTATCTGTATCTGTATCTGTATCTGTATCTGTATCTGTATCTGTATCTGTATCTGTATCTGTATCTGTATCTGTATCTGTATCTGTATCTGTATCTGTATCTGTATCTGTATCTGTATCTGTATCTGTATCTGTATCTGTATCTGTATCTGTATCTGTATCTGTATCTGTATCTGTATCTGTATCTGTATCTGTATCTGTATCTGTATCTGTATCTGTATCTGTATCTGTATCTGTATCTGTATCTGTATCTGTATCTGTATCTGTATCTGTATCTGTATCTGTATCTGTATCTGTATCTGTATCTGTATCTGTATCTGTATCTGTATCTGTATCTGTATCTGTATCTGTATCTGTATCTGTATCTGTATCTGTATCTGTATCTGTATCTGTATCTGTATCTGTATCTGTATCTGTATCTGTATCTGTATCTGTATCTGTATCTGTATCTGTATCTGTATCTGTATCTGTATCTGTATCTGTATCTGTATCTGTATCTGTATCTGTATCTGTATCTGTATCTGTATCTGTATCTGTATCTGTATCTGTATCTGTATCTGTATCTGTATCTGTATCTGTATCTGTATCTGTATCTGTATCTGTATCTGTATCTGTATCTGTATCTGTATCTGTATCTGTATCTGTATCTGTATCTGTATCTGTATCTGTATCTGTATCTGTATCTGTATCTGTATCTGTATCTGTATCTGTATCTGTATCTGTATCTGTATCTGTATCTGTATCTGTATCTGTATCTGTATCTGTATCTGTATCTGTATCTGTATCTGTATCTGTATCTGTATCTGTATCTGTATCTGTATCTGCATCTGTATCTGTACTTATCTGTATCTTTATCTGTATCTTTACTGTATCTTTATCTGTATCTTACCCACATCTGGGCAACGTGCCAGATCCTCAAAGCTGGTAAAAACATTGGGCACCTGATAGCGATTGGCAAAGGTGAGTGCCTGTGATCGATAGGCGTCCATGCAGGCGGTGATGCAGTGGCTGTCCGGTGGCAAAACCTTGATTGCGGTGGCAAAGTCTTCGGCCAAGAGATTGACGGGCGCAATGCCCCAGCGTAGTTTCCGTTGCGACTCGCCTGAGTTCCATTTAGATTCGCTCCGGCTTGCGCTCTGGCTACGAAGTGCATCTGGCTTCATATGGTGCATACAACGTCCAGCCAAATCTGCGCGCGAGGTGGGGCAAAGTGTGGAAAGGTGGACAGATTAGCTGAGCAATTGCCATCTATAGCAAAAACTACGTCGAACTGTGGAGCAACTCGCGTAAAACGCATTTCATTCATATAAATCGCAATTGCATGGTTTGTTTTATTTGCTTACACATTCACGCAAATGAAATGAGTATATTGGTTTTGTGCAATATCTATCTTGTTGTTCGAGAGAATGAAATTTCGTATGTACATATATAGTTTAAGAAAACAACATAAAAATATGCGTGTATAGGAGATAAATAAATAAATTTTGATCTCAGCGTCAGCAAATAGCTGATAACAGGAAACGGCGCGGCTGATAAACAATTCATACACATTTTAGGACTTCTAGTAGCATGAGTGTTCTGCAGTCGGTAATGCCCGACTGCAATGTTCTTACTTGTTATCTATATATATAGTTTTTTTTTTTTTGCTTTTTCCACGAATTGGCGAAATTGCGGGTGTTGCTGTTCGTTGTCTATCCATCCCCAACAGGTTACTAGACGAAGTCTCTGTCTCAGTCGCAGTCGTCGTTGAAGTCACCGTCGGGGAGTGGCAGACAGAGAAACAGAGAGACGAAGGCGACCAGCCCATCTATGTCGAAACGAAGACGACGATCGCATTATGCGGCACTGTTTAGTGCGCGCCAGCCTCAGTTCCTCCATAATTAGTCATATTTGTTTAGCATCAAAAGTTGTGAATGACTTCGCCAGCCTGGCTGCCAGTGGATCAGCAGCTCTTAGCCAGTCAGTGATGAGCCGTTGTGGACGATTCAGTGTGGCCTTAATCCAATCAGAATTGAATAAGTATGTATATGTATGAAATATTTTATGTGATTATAATGATATCATAATAAATATTATGATATATTTTTATCATAATATTATTATGTAGTTTCAGCACTTGTGAACAACAACAGACTATGTAGAGTTAATTTTGATTCTTGTGAAATTGTAAAGATATTTCGAATATGTTAGTTAGAAAATAGGTAAAGCAGCGTTAAGCTTGCTACATAATATTAATAAAAGTCGTTGGACATCTATCTATCTTTTAGTTTGCAATTTTCATTTGGTTTATAGCATAGTTTTGCATATCGAAGTTCTAATGAGCTTTCGAAGCTGAAAGTTTCTTTAAAAACATATAATAGCTTTAAATAGCTTTAAGCTTCAATGCAAATAAAAAGCAACTAAAACACTTTAGCTTCACTATAGTTGTATGCGTAGAGCTTTAGATAACTTATCGGACAGCCATCAGCTTGACAAATCGTGCTCGTGACACGACACGAGCTCAGCTCGATTGAGTGGCAGCTGAGTGGCTGGTCCTGGCCAACTAAGGTGCTGCACGTTGAGCGGCCATTAGGCGGCGCACTTTACGCTTAACGCTTACACTGCGTTCTGTCAGCGCTGGATTTTCACTTTCTTTTAGAAACCGTACGCTACGTATGCAGTTGATGTTTGTTTTTGTTGCTGTTTTTGTTTTATTTTTTTTTTTTTCACTTTTCAATAATTCGAATTTCGAATGCGTGCAACAATGTAGCCAAAGCAAAGTGCGAGGAGCTCTGACGGCGCGCCGTAGGCCAAACCAAAAACCAAAAAGCAAAAGTAAAAAGCGCATGAAACACAAAATTTGTTTATCTAATTAGCTATGCACCGGGCGACAACAACATTTCACTTGGTTCATTGTGGCTCGATTTTCGCCAGCCTTAGCATGCATGACAGGTGCCAATAGCGGCAGCAGCGGCAGCGGCAGCAAATCGAAACTGCCCTAACCCAAATGCAAGCCAAGAGACAAATGAAAGTGTTCTACGCAAAGGTGGCGGAAGTTGTTGTGGGTGAAATTAATATTATGGCTAGTGAAAGGTTGCCTAATTTCAGATCGTTAAACGTGCCGCACTGCCTGAGCCTGTGCGTGTGCGTGTGCGTGTGCGTGTCTCTGATGACTCTTTCCAAGCAGCGACATGTTCATTAAAGCCGCACAGCACCATAAAACACAAACAACAACAGCAACAGCATCAGCATCAGCAAGAGCAAGAGCTGAAAGGAAAAACAAATTTGCATGCTGGCAACATAAATCGTTGCACAAAATATTTAACAAGTCAGCAGCAACAGTTGAAATCAATAAATTTATTGATACAATTTATATATGCGACGCAGGACGTTCAACATGCAACACGCAATGCAGCGCTAATTAGAGGGGGACAGGCAGCAGGAGTGGGCAGCAGGAGACTGCAACAAAACTAACCAAATGACCAACTTCGTTTGCTTCGCCTCCATTTCTCATACAAAGCGAAGCCGACAAAGCGCAGGGGCAAAGAGTTGAGTGGGGGTGTGTGTGTGTGTATGTATGTGTGTATCTACATAAGTGGGCGTGCCTGATAAACAATTTCATATTTACACCAATACAGCGCACTTACTTTGCATTCTTTTGTGAAAGTCATACAACGTCAAGTTCGTTGCCTAAGTCTTTTATTTTTTTTCCTGCAATTTTTTGACAAAAATTTCTGCAACATTTCGCTTTAATTAACACATCAAGCTAATGAGCCGGCTTCAAAACTAACAACAATACTGAATGATTGTCTCTTTATCCGTATGAGCTATTGTTATTGTTATTGTTGTTGTTGTAGTTGTCGCAGTAAGCGCTTTAATAGCTTTACAAGTTTTATGCATGTCTCGAGTCGCGCGACGTCAACAAAGACGCACACGCCCAAAACAGCAACCACAACAACAACAGCAACAACAGCGAATCGACAATAGCCAGAGCCCAGCATGACTGGACTGTCACAGTGTTGTTGTTGTTGTTATTGTTGCTGCGGCTATTTGCCTTAAGCTCTTAACATATTTTTCAATTTCAGCACCAAAGAAATGTTTATTCAGTCAAATGCCAAAGATTGCTTTTTATGCAACACACATAAAACATGCCAATTGTACTTGTCCATGCAACAAAAGCGAAAGTTGGATCAGACATTGACCGCCCAAGTAGCAGCAGCAGCACCACCACACCAACAACAACAACAACAACAAACTTCTTGGACAGTTGAAGCACTTGCAGCTCTTAAATAAGTTCAACCTAGAAGGTCTTATACGTGCTATAAGTCTTTTAAGTATATAGTACACATATGTATATAAAACTTTTGTTTTTTTTTACATTCTTTTACATATTTTTGAAAGCTTGTCACAGCTCAATTGTTGATTGTTTGGGTGAAATGTGCCAAATAGCTGCCAGCTGAAACGTGTTAAGAATCATGAATCTATCGATTAACGATATAATAAGTTAACCTTATAAGCAAAAGTGTGTTCAGAATATTTACAAACTCTGAGCAGACTCCTTTAGCATAATTGAATTAACTTATTCGTTATTGATTTGCTCGTGTTAACTTAAAAGAGTTAGTATTATAATCTAAGTTTTGTTCAAGGAAGATGCAATTATTTTATATAATAATCCCTAATTACTGACCCAATCGAGATTATTTAAACCTCAAAAAGATATTGCGAATATTTCGCCAAGATACTCCTCAGTTTAGAGCGTATAGCAGTTGCCTATCTCTAACATGCTAAAGGAATATGATTAACATTTCGCTGATATCATATTAAGCGTAAACATTGTCTCCGGTTTGTTGTGTTTGATAATCCCCGCGTAGACAACTTCATGGTCAGTCGGCGGCCGTCAGTCAGTTAGTCAGTCAGTTAGTCAGCAGCATGTTGCAGTGAAAAGTGAGTCTGTTGGCGCGGGCGGAGTGGGGGGAGGTGGCAGTGGAGCTGAGGAGCTGTGGAAGGCGAGAGACCAACTAGCCAAAAGCAATGCCAAAGCCAAAGCCAAAGACAGTCGAAGCAGCAGCCGCAACAACAAATAATAAAAGACGACAACTTTGGCGTGCGGTGACGCCGCTGCCGACGGCGACAGCGACTGCGACGCATTTATATTGATTCGCTTTGGTCAGCAAAGCAGCGACAAGTGCAGCTGGCAATTGTAAAGTAAACGCCGCTTGGCCTGCAAAAGAGATGAGAGCGACTGAGACAGAGAGAGAGAGAGAGAGAGAGAGAGAGAGAGAGAGGTGGGACGAGGTGACTTGGGGTCTCAGTCTGGCTGCTTGTCTGGTTCGTTGTACTGCAGCAGTGACGCTAACGCCGATGCCGACGTCGGCGCTGACGCTGACGCTTCTTGAGCAGTTTTCGAATTTGAGTTTTGGCCAACACAACGCGAAATCAGTTAACAAACGGACGCGTTTTGAAACGGATGTGCCAACGAGTAAGCCGCACAGCCTCTAGCCTCTAGCCTTCAGTTTCAATTTGAGTTTTCAGCCTGAGTTAAAGTTTCCTGCTCCTCAAAGCAGTGCGAATGACTTGGAGAGTCTTCGGTACGCGAGCAACAAGTGCGATTCGCAGCACGTCGGGCTTTGTCGCTTAAAAGTGAAATTTACTGAATGAAATGAAATGAAATGCTCACCAGACCCATGCAATTGCCAACGGAATTGGGAATGGGAATGGGTTAGCGATTAAGCCAAAAGTCTGATTATTCACTTATTCATTTGTGACTTGTGACTGGTGACAATAGCGGCAGCAACTGAAACAGCAGCCGCAAAGGAAATGACTGCAAATTATCTAAACGCAAAGTGATAAATATTTGAGCAATAAAAGTAAAAGGATTATACGACGACAACCACAACGACAACGACAGAGTAGCTACAATTATCTGCACTCAAGTGAATTGTGTGTTCGTATTTATATCGCGTTGTATGGTAGGTATTTCGCTAAGATTGAATTTTGTTGATTATTCTTTTATGTATATATGTGAATACATATATGAGATAGTCATAGAAGCAAAAAGTCACCACAAATATCTAAGTAGAAAAGGCTGATATAGTCTAAACTCTTAAACAAATTTATAATAGCATTCACAACAAAAATTCTGTAATTTAACAAAGAATGAAATAAATTGAAATTGAAATATAATACAAATTTAAAAATTATACCAAAAAAACAAATTTTAAATTTGAATTTAAGAAAATATTATCATTTAAATAAAAAATAAATAAACAAATTAAGAAATAAAATTTTTTATTATCATTAAAATGATAGAATTAAATATGAAATTTATTTTTATATAACATCACAGAAAATGTCTTTATCTAGGAAATATAGGAAATAACTTTAGAAGCAAAAAATCATTGACTTCATAATATAATACAAATTTAAAAATTATACCAAAACAAGTAAGAAGGCTCTAGTCGAGACTGCTCGACTAGGAGATACCCTGAACCCTCCAAGCTGATATTCTAATCATTCCGCACATATACACATGCATCCACACGCACGCATAAACCCGCGCTCTGCTAACTGCGCAGTAAGCAGCGACTGCGCTTGGGCTGCGCTGCTGTGTGGGCAATATTATGAGATTTTATTTATTGAATAATTTCTTTTGTAGACGTACGATCTTAATGAAACTTTCAGAACGTAATTATAACGTTAAAATATGCGTACATTCCAAAGCACAAGATTCTAGTACTTGATATACGTTTTTTACGAATTGGGGGCGAAGGGGGCGTGGTATCCAAAATCTGTAAATGACAAAATCTGTGTATCTATCTAATGCATATACACAGTAAATCTGAAGTCTCTATGTCTAAAAATGTTCAAATTAGGCTGAAAAAACCATACAAATTTATCGATTATCCTCGATAAAAAAGATATCGAATGAGTTATCGAAAAAATATGATAAACTTGTACTGCGTATGGTATACACGAGTCTACATACAAAATTTCAGCTCTCTAGCTTTTATAACTTCTGAGATCCTTTTGCTCATACGGACGGACGGACGGACGGACGGACGGACGGACGGACAGACGGACGGACAGACGGACAGGGCTAAATCGACTCAGCTCATCGCCCTGATCAAGAATATATATACTTTATGGGGTCTGCCACGCCTCCTTCTGCCTGTTACATACTTTTTCACAAAACCATTATACCCTGATTTCCCATTTTCAATGGGTTCAGGGTATAAAAACAAATTTTAAGTTAAAAAATATTATCATTTATATAAAAAATAAATATACAAATTAAAAAAAAAAATAATATAACAAAATTTTAAGATATTATTAAAATGATTGAATTAAATATCGTTTTTTTTTTTTTATATATATATATAAAATCACAGAAAATCTAGGAAATATATATTGTAAACTAATATTATGCTAAGAATGTTTTTTTTTATGATTTTAAATGTTGTAGCTTTGAACTTTTGCTATCTATTTAAATTTGAATAATACATTCAACAAATACATGCGCCCAGTTTAAAAACACAGTTTAAATAAATTAAAAATTTTAAATAAATATTTTCAATATTTTCTAATTAAATGTTTTCCTTGTTTTCTTAAGTAAACAGTCTTG
>JAWNOM010000507.1:0-24148 GCA_035045965.1 Drosophila aldrichi
GATAGGAGACCTAACTAAAAATATATCGTATTTTAATACCGGAATTATGGCGCGATTATGGCGGTAAATTAAATATTTAGGTAACGTTTTAAACTCCAATATGGTAATTTATATTGTACACAGTGAAGCCTGGTTATTTGGATATGCAGCATCAGAGAAGATAAAGCACTGATTTGATAAAATTCTTTGAGGGTGCCATCATGGCACTAGTACGCCAAACAACAGGTTCTATTTAATTGACATATTTAAAGAAGCCCTGCATTGCATTTGCTAGATAGATTACTCTGTATACAAAATGATATGGATTATTACTGAATGGATTTCATAAAAGAAAACGCTTGCCTTTTTTTTTACCGCTATTCGTTTTTAATGTTCTTAATTAATTATATTTATATAACTAATATAAAGAATTAACCGTTAATTTTGACTAGGGTTTTAGGCTCTGAAGCGAGTTTTTTTTTTTTTTTTTTTTTTTTTTTTTTTTTTTTTTTTTTTAGACACTGTGCTTCATGTTGTAAAAGTCGATAATACGTTGGGTTTCTCAAATGTCACCGGAATCGTGCTCCGTCAATGGTTCCAAATCCGTGCATTGCCGTAGCATCGCCTGCAAAGAGAAGTGTTGGTGCTTGCATCGCCGAGAGGAGCTGCTAAGGACTGAACATCGCGAGCGCGGTTGTCGATGGAGAAATAACGCAGGCCGCCTAGGAAACACGCGGAGCTATTCCAGTTCGAGCGCAGCATGGCCTGCGGATAGGGCACATTCTGGTTGCACAGGCACTTTCGCAATAGCATTGTAAATTGCTCCAGCAGCATGGCATCGGGCAGCTTCTCAATCTCATCGTAGTATCCGCCACCGACGCGTACTTCGAGGACATGTTGGCTACTAGGCAAACGAGATATCTACACAATTGTCGAGTCCAGCTTGTTTTAGATTTGGATCGGTTGATTCAATGGCCGCGCTTGGATTTGCTTGCTGTAATGGACACAACGGCCGTAGATTCGACTTAAGCCACCGACCAATGGGCCGTTTGTAGGAAAGATAGATTTTGATTTCATCACTAAAACCCAAATTCTGTATGGCTTGTAGCTTCTCCAGCGGCAGCATGGGCTTGAACAGGATACCAGAAAAGTTCTTTAGCACACCCAAAGGCAGCGTACAGATTATATGATCGGCACTATACAGACTGCCATCGAGGCAACCCACAAATTGCGGGACCGAGGGCGTCTTCCACCAGCATTTGACCGACGGGTTTGCCTGTCTGCAGCTGCTGTTTGCTCCTGCCGTGGGTTAGCGAATACACAGCACAATCCAGGCCAGTGGGCACGTGAATCGGATGCGCTTCCTGCTCCAACGGACATGAGGTAACATGCTGGATATTCACATACTCAAGACAGCAGCCCAATATGCTGCTGAAGTCCTTGAACAGCGACCGAAAGATCTCGCGTGCTATTGCCTGTTCGCCGGGCTGCTTAAAGGATGAAACTATCAACTTGTCGCTCTCCCTTTTTTGACTGAAAATATGCCATGACATTGTCCAACGAGTGCAAATCGCTCTCCACTTTTCACCTTATCGCGCACTCTGAAGCCGCGTGCGCTCGTCCCGGAACAACGTATCTATCTGTTCAACCGGCGCCAGGCAGCACCTTGCTCTGTTGATCCTGCTTCCGTCACCCACCGTGTGCACATAAATGACGGGCGACGGCTGCTTCAGCTGCTTTGTCAGGCCTTCGGCATTACGCAATAGCTCGTACATGGAATCATGGGAGCCATTAATGTTGACCCATTTAGCGCCCAGCTCGCAAAATGTGTCGCCAAAGCGCTTGGAGTTAATGCGACCACCATAGCGTTCCGTTGCCTCCAGGACGAGCGTACTGGCGAAAACCATTCAACAGGTGATGCTTCGCCGCCGACAAGCCTGCCAGACCACCGCCAACTATCACAATCTGCGCATTCTTTCGTTTGGCAGACTCCAGATTATGGTTGAAGTCGTGGTGGCTGTTTACATGCTGTTGCAGCCCGGTGAGCTCAGCTTGGAGTGCTGCTGCATTGTATAAGCTGCGCCTATTGGCTAGTTTATACATAACTGTGCACAAACGGAAAGCATTTGCAATTATTTATCATATTCAGCTGCAGCAAATAATCTGTACTTACCATTTCAGATCAAAGTGTCAACAGGCCTGATCAGTTTCTGGGTGTTTTGCGAAAAACAGTGAAATTTTTTGGTTGTGAATAAGAGTGCTCTATGATTTGGGTTTACAACAAAACTATCGGATTTATATATTATCACTATTGGACTATTCTACGCCAGTACAGTGAATGATATATTATAAAGTTGTACGCTCCGTTTTCTTATTCTTAGTGTATTTGTACAAAATTTAAATTTAATTAGGAACTGTCAAATATAAATCAGAAAACAACAGCATTACACGAAATTATAAAAAGTGTATTTGCGATTTCATATTTAGTTTTTTTTTCACTCCCTGCAATAAACAGCTGCATACATTTTTTAGGACTGGCAACGCTGTTCAATGATTTTTATTCGAATGCCAAATGTCATCGAATAAGTATATCGATTTTAGATATATTAAAGTGGCGGTAAATTTAAAAATATTGGTTACCAAAATACGTAATACAAATATAAATAAACTACTTTAAATATAATGAATAAAAGTGCATTGAAGACATTTCAGTTGTTTTGAAATTGAAATTATTGCAGCTCAATAGGTACGAACAAATCTTAGGTTTTCAAATGTTTTTCCATTTATTATATCTAATATTTTTATTACATTGCCAACGCTTGGACCAAGTTAATTTAAATTATTTATTAATATTGTCTGCATGTATGTGTGTAAGTATATATGTAAGTGTGGGAAGTATGTTTTATTCTTATTTTGAACTAACGCTGTAGCGTTTCATTTGTCACATGCAATCCACTTAAATGGTGTGTAAGCTCGGATAGTTCGCCAGCCTTGCGGGCATTCACCTGTTGCTCTGCGCACACCGATGTGAGCTGTGTTTGGATTTCCGTCCAGGCAAATTCAATGTCCGACGGCTTTGGATCCATGCCGCATACGGCAAATCTCAGGAAAAGCTGCCCACAATGTTCCGCCTTCACCATGTAAATCTTCTTGCGCTCCATGAGGCGCTGCAGCAGCTGTGATGTGATTTCATTGTCACCCTTCGCCCGGAAGCAAACTAGTCCCAGAGCACGCGGAGCAATCAACTCGAAACGTTCGTCTGCCTTCACCAGATCCTCGAATTGTTTAGCTAATGTGATGTGTTTGCGTATGTGAGCACGCAGGCCCTCAGCTCCAAGTGTGCGGAACGTGATCCACACTTTCAGAGCGCGAAAGCGACGACCCAACGGAATCTGCCAATGGCGAAAATCTGGAATCTGCGTCTGACCCTCGTGCTTGTGCTTTAAATAGATGCGATCCACATTGAAGCTGTCTATCACCTTGTTGGCATCGCGCAACCACATGGCGGCACAATCAAAGTTGACTAGCATAAATTTATGTAGATTAAAGTTAAGCGAGTCCACACGCTCCAAGCCCCGACGCAGCTCCGAGCATTCCTCCAAAGCAAAGGCGCCACCAGCATATGCCGCATCCACATGCAGCCACACCTCATTCTGTTCACAGATGCTGGCCAGAGATTCAATGTCGTCGTAGGCACACGTGCCTGTGGTACCTAGCGAAGCTATGCAGATAACTGGTATAAGACCTGCCGCCACATCTTGCTCAATGGCCTGCTTCAGTGCATCGCCACGCAGCACAAGATCCGCGCCAGCTGGCAGCAACTTGATGGGCATGGCCGCCAAGACGCCCGCCTTCTCAATGCAACTGTTGCTCTGATCCGATGAGTAGGCAATCAGTTTGCCCCTAATCTCACTCTCGCTCAGCTCTGGCTGACTGAGCCGCATACGTCGCACTGCCTGCTCTCTGGCGGCGAGCACAGCCACCAGCACTGCCTCACTGGCAGAGCCTTGAATGACACCGCCACCAGGTCCCTCGTTCTCGTGTAGAAAGTGCTCGGGAAGATTCAGAAACTTGGCTAGCCAATCCATAACGACGACCTCCAGTTCCGTGCAAGCCGGACTGCAGATCTGCAAATACGGAAAGGGAAAATATGTTTAGTCATTTGGGTAAATGCAGATAATTTTATAAAGCTTGACCCAGTCCCCCGAGATGAATAAATAAAGTTTGTTTTGTTTATTTTCTCGCTGGCGACTTTAACAACTCGTTTGTCAAGTTCTTTGGCGCTTTCACTTGCCGCATGCGGACAAAGGGCTTCCATTCAGCTCGATTGAACAAGAGATGAGATTTCACCTGCACGTACCCAACTGAAGCCTATAACGCTGAAGCCGCTGGCCAGCATCTCGCCCACAATTGAGGGATAGGATACACTGGTGGGGTAGTAGGCATGCATATTGGGCGATTGCCAATGCGTGATGCCCGGCTTGATCACTCGATTGATGTCCTTTAGCACTTCGCTCCAAGTTTCTGGAGTCTCCGGCATTTGCTTGGGCAACAGATCCAGCAAATAGCCCGGCTCCACGGAAGGCAACACATCATGATCTCTGATGTTCTCCAAGTAATCAGCCACAAAATCAACCGCCGCTTTGCCAAATTCACGAAATTCTTGGGCATCCATTTTGGAATTACGGTCACGTTTCTGTTGTAGTACCTAGTGCGTTTCTATTTGCACTTTTCGCGTATTGTGTGTCTGTGTGTTTGCCTTTTTTGTTTGCTGTTTACAAAGCTCTATACACATTTACTCCCAATGGCCAACACCAACACTTTTTGACGCTGTGCTCGCTACGAGATTCAATTTAACTCTGTCAAAGCGCGCCTCTAGTGAAATGCCTTTTATACTGCCCGACGAACGATCGCGATCGAGCGATCGATTGTCCACAAGTTGACGCCCGAGATCTGCTCATTTAATACTCCACAACTGAGTGACAGTGGCTCATCTAATTGTCTGCGAAACGAGTTCAAATCCAGGTAATGCCACCAGAGAATGCCTCTCCCTTTCTAAATTATGCTGACACTATGCCATAAAGAATAAATAGTCCCTGATATATGTATATGCTTACTAACACAAATAATCAATAGCATTTCTATTAAAAAAGATTTTGACTAAGCTACTGAAATAAGATAATAACAAAACTAGACTAAAATACAAATTTGAAATAATTATGTTTTTCCATAATGAATTTGCAATTTATATTCGGAGTTTAACGGGCACTCTCATCTGTTCTCAATTTGTTTGCCGATTGATTCCAATTGGTTTCATAACCGTTCCCAATCAGTTAGGTCAGACGCTGTTAAAAAAAGTGTTCAGTCTGGCCTTTGGTTTGGTGTTATATAATATTAAGTTTATTTATTTTAAATTTAATTTTATATTTTAGCTTTGTTATTTATATTTATTTTTATTTTATACACGCAAACTAAGTATAATGTACGCATTTTACATGTACTAGTTTGCTACTTGTTGCAATTTAGTACAAACTGTTCTCAGTTAATTTATTTCGTTTCATATGTTTCAGCTGTAAACTGTTCCCAGCCAATTTTAGCTGCGTTTAGAACCAAACAGGTTTCTGTTTGGACTGCTCTAACAATTTTATGTGTAAATAAATGAATTTTTACGACAGCTTAAACATTAAAAAGTAATAAAAAATTTTATTACTACATTTAAAATTATAAGACTATCGAATAAATAAAACACTGATTTTTATTGATACTCTCAAACCGAATTGGAGGATTGGTGTCTGTTCCCTATCATATGCTTGTTTCAACAGAGTACAGTTTGTACGGTAGCCGGCCATCTCTTTGTTCTCACTTAGTCGTAGCTGTTTTCAACAGGTTTTTCAGTAGTTGACTTTGGGTCAACGTTTCTCTTAACACAATCTCTTCCAAATAAAAGAATGACACCTGATTGACTGCATCATAACAATGCTAAATGTTTCGTATTTGAATATTTAACTTAATGTGAAATAAATGCGTGTTTCATTGTAACAAAACAAGTATGGGTCTTCTAGTTTACCTTGATTTTTTTCTGAGCTCTGGTCATTATGCACTTATGCACGTACACAAAATTTATGTGAAGACATATAAGCATAACTTTCATTCACACACTATGAGATATGATATTTTCCAAAACTTTAATTCTAGATTTAATTTTTTTAGCAGAATTTTCTGTTTTGTACAATTGAATTGTTTATTTTTGTTTATAATTTAATTTTATTATAGCATAGAGAGATAAAACATCGATCATTATCGGATCTGTTAAGATGTGGATATTAGGATAGTGTAAGGATGAGTTTTAAAAATAATAATTCTACATATTATTTAACACTATATTATACATTGAAGCTTCATATAGAGTAACTCGACTGATCTAATCAGGAATACTTTCATGTATTGTACAAAGTCCGTTTTGAAATGCCCGATAAATAGTTGTAAAGTCTGGGTCTGCAGTAACCCAATGACGATTGTGTCTTTTTTAGATCTAGAACTCACAAGATTGACGGATGGCTCAAGGCAAATCAATATAATCTGTTCTTACTGCGTTCGAAAATGTTTGCAAATAAAAGATATATGTATGTATGTTTGTGGAGAAAGCTCTATTAGACAATTTCAATTACCTGATAAAAGGTATGGTAGTGTTAGTTATTACTTTAACAATTTCTAAACAAATTTATATTTATTAAAAAAAAATAATAAGAACGTCAAAAAAAAAAAAAAAAAAAAAAAAAAAAAAAAAAAATGTGTTTCTTAAAAAAAAAAAAAGGGGGGGGGGGGGGGGGGGGGGGGGGGGGGGGGGGGGGGGGGGGGGGGGGGGGGGGGGGGGGGGGGGGGGGGGGCCTCCAATGGTGAGAGCCAGCGGATGTGGATGACGGATAAAAGGCATTAAAGTAAGGCGATTGCCAGTGTGTCAATCCGGGTAGGATAATATGTTCCAGATCTTCGAGTATTTGTCGCCAGTGCTCGGGTTGCTCTGGTATTTGCCTAGGGCAGCTGATTGATGACATCGTAAGGCAACACGTTGGATAACACATTTCTGTGGAGGTAACAAATTGTTTGAAAAGGATAACACACACAGCCACAAAACACACAAACACACACACACACACCTCTCACGTATGCCGCTCAAGTAGTTGATTATGAACTCAATGGAAGCGTGACCAAATTCGCGAAATTCACCAAAGTCCATTTTAAACAACACTCTATAATATATAGAGTATGTATATTCTATATTTGTATATCCTATGATCTATTCGTATGTATATTCGTTTCAATATTGGAGTCTCTGCTGATACACTGCGACGTCTGACTTTTGCACTTGTTCACCACGTTGACATTCGAATCGAGAAATGTAACTCGCTGCGACATGTCAAAGACTCATTCGATCAAGCTCGCTTCGCAGTCGGTCAAAACTTTCAAACAATACTTTTTGGATGAGCCACTTGCATAGTATTTGTAAAAATGTGCACAGTCAGCAGTTTTTCGTTATCATTGGCGAGATTTATGTAACTCGTAACGCTGTAGCGACATTAAGACAAGTTCATAGCCAACACCAATACCAACATCCAACACACACAACATACAGACGCATGAAAACAACCAAAACAGATATAATAAAAAATAGCATGAAAATCGTCGATGAAATTTAAATGAAATGCTTTTAATTGTCTAATAAAGCGAGTACACTGCTTACAATTTCAATACCATTTTTCTTACTGTACCGAATGTGGATGTCTGTGGCCAAAATGAACATAGATATTACAGCACTAGAACTCTCAGAATCTCTAATAATTATTTATTTGAACAAGTACACTGCGAAAAATAACTGAGACGTTATCGACCTATAACAAAGATCGCATTTAATTCATATACATTAATATTATAGTCCTTAACTTTTCCTTTTAAGTATTTTTCACTCATCAACTTTTCTCTCAGTGTATTTAATGGATGATCCATTGTTATTACAATCCGGTTTATAATACTCATTACCTTGTCTTAGCTGTTGTCACTTTGGCAAAAAGTCCCTCCAAATCGTTTTCAGATGCATAACATTTCCCATTTCCCCCCTGCCTTTCCCATTCCCCTACTTCTACCCAGCTGCATAAACACCTGCTATAAGGTTCCGCCCAGTCATTCGAGTATGCTAAAAATTTTGAAAGTCACAGTCACAGTCACTGTCAATAGATTTTCGTCTATTTTGTAAGCACGAGCTTGAACTGGGAACTCGTGGTGCATCTCCATCATCATCATCATCATTATCATTCTCATAGTCATCATCTTGACTGGGCCGCGCCAAACGGTCAATGCATTTCACAAGTTCGAATTGTTTTTTCGGGCCGTCCTACAATTTTCAGGGTCACGCTCCAATTTTCGTTCCGTTATTACTATGCTGCACTATGGGAAAATATGTTTTAAGCTAGTTCATTGGAAGAGTTGATCTTTCAGTTAGTCAACTTAATGATCTATCAGAAAAGAGAGCTGATGTCTGTCACGGCTGAATTTGTTTACGAATCAAAAGTCGATAAATATGTTCAGAGATAATAATTTTCGTATTGATGAGGAGCTCCTCGTTCACCTTATGATATCTGAAAACTAGTCCAGTGGAGCAACAAAACTGAGTATGGTGTTTTATTCTTTGCTTTGCCACGCCTCCAGGGGGAATGTTGAATCAACAAAGGGCTGTAATAGATAGTTTTCTCGATTGGTCACGCCTCCAATGAGCTATATATATAAGCTGGGCATCTAGGAGCGGTTTAATATATACGACTATATAGTCGTGTCAAGTCAGTTAATTTCAGTTTCGACTACAGTTAATTCTGACTTTACGACAGATACCAGACAAATCAAATATATTCTTTTTTCTTTTATTAAGCGAGTATAACAGTAACAATGAAGTATGTCACGCGTAATTGGCTGAGCATAGGCTTCTCTCTGTCTTACGATGAAAACTTGTTTATCTTTTTTAAATGTTTAAATTGTCACGAAATATTACAGAGGTAACACTCTTTTAATAGTAATACTTATCTTAGTCATATTATTATTACGTATGATAATTATCTTATTAATTTGTATTTATGATTTCTCAAGCAAACGTGACCCTTTGTTACAATGCTACTCCGAAATTGACAAACTATATCAATTAGATTTAAACTAAACTAACTAAAATTAGCAATATAATTTGATAAAAATTACATGATAATAATGTTATGATATAAATATAATCATTGCCAAAGTCACAATGCTCATTTATTATCACAATGATTCTATTTAGCGACTATATCTTATATATCATCATAATTACTATTATTATTATTATTTTCAATTTCATATCTAAATTTAGAAAGCTATTGAGATATGAAATTGAAAATAATTATAATGAGAATTGGTGATGATATTCTACATATAGATTAGAATCCTTAAAGATTTATTTTCTAAATATCCTGAATATTTTTAATGTGACCATCAATAACATTTCCTTAAAGATTTATTTTCCAAATAGACTGAATATTTGTTTTATCATCATTATAATAATAATCATAAAAATAATCATAATTATTGTAATTGCTTTTTTTTATATTATTAGACGGCCAAGCTCAGCTAGGTCCTTGGTAAAGAGCGAATCTAAATGACGTAATTATAGAGCAAAAAAGTAGAGCTCGACTACCAATAACAATATAGTTCTAAGTATCATTTATTTAGAGTGTACCAATAATTGTTTCATTTAACGCCTTGCTGAATAATAACACAAATAATATGATAATATTATTTCTGAATATATTGAAAGTATGTTATGAAAGCGCTCCCGATCTGCAAAAAGTTTGAAGGAATCTAAAGAGATATCTTTACTGCAATAAACTGGGCTTGGGCCCTGTTAACGCAACACTTTACCTCCAAGCTCCATAAAAAAAACACTAAAGGCATCCATAAAAAAAACTAGAAACGAATATATATTTGACATATTATTTTGGCTTCACTTTTTTTTTTGGTAAGCAAATATAGCTGACGTTTATTGCAGTTGAAATTTGATATAATAAAGGCAACTATTGAATACCCCTGTTGACCTGTGTGCTCCATGTGATCCGTATATTAAAAGGCGCTCTCTTGCTGGGCAACTCGGCCATGATATGACCACCAGCTGTTGTCCTCCACTAGAGTCCATCATATTGTGGTTTGGGTCAAAGCGCTTGGCGTGCGGCGTGTGGCGTGTGGCACTTGGCGCGCTCTAAGCGTCTCATAAATAAATGCGAAAACAAAATGCCAGGCAGACGGATGGGCGGTTGGGCTGGCCAACAGGAAGCGCTCGTTATTGGAAAAGTAGACAGGCAGACAGTAGTGAAGCAGTAGAGAGCAGGGTTAAACCCAAAACAATTCCTGTACAATATTTAAAAATGTTAAAGGCTTAGGATAAAAAATAATTAAATAAATTAAAAATAATATTAATAATAATAAAAAAATAAATAAATGATATAATACATAGTATGTATTTTATTTCATAATAATATAAAATTATATAAATAAAAAAATAATATAATATAAAATTATATAAATAAAAAATATATTAAAGTTAAGGAATATTGACAGTAGATAAAAAAAATAAAATATACCAAAAATTTCTTTGTTTATTTCAGTTTTCTTAATGGCAACGCACATGCAGCACTTTATGTGGCTCGGCGGGCATACAGGGTATATCCGCTGTCTTGGCGCACAGGGTGACTCGAGTTGGGTAAAATAATGATTGACTGGTTCGGCCGCTCTGCGCATGCTGCACTGCGCAGACGTTGGAACGCCTTTAACCCTTGTACAATCGCCTGCCCAACTCAGCCTAAGCAACAGAGCTTTCCCAGTTCCAGTTTAATGGCGTCGCTGGCGATAAGATAACGGACTCTCGCGCATGACCAAAATGCCAACTGTGGCGGGGCAATTGCTGTTGTCGTTGTTGTTGTTGTTGCTCTTCTTGTTCTTGGTTTTGTTGTTATCAACGATTTCCAATGTTTTCAATATAAAGGGGCGGTGCTTGTTGCGGCCTGGAAGGCGAGTAGTTGCTGCTGCTGCTACAGTTGTTGTTGTTGTTGTTGTTGCTGCCGCTGCTGCCGCTGCTGCTGCTGCTGGTGCTGCTGTTGTTCTTCTTCTTACTCTTCGTATTCTTCTTCTGTTCATGGCTTTTGTTGTTTTTGCGTTGACCGCGCGTATTGACTTGGACTTTTGAGTTAAGTTTCTCATATTTGTGCTATGCCATTGCCGTCGCTGACTTTTAAGTGCTGTTGACTGTTGTTTTGGGGCCACAGCGAAGGTGTCGCCAGGCGTTGGCTCGTTTCAGCTTTGGCTGTTGCTGCTGTTGTTGTTGTTGTTGCCGCTGCCGCAGCGCTTTTTTGCAGTTATTACTCGAAAATTCTTAAGAGAAAAAACTTTTCTGCTAAAACTTTTAGGTTTCACAAAATATTGTAATGCCGCCTGCATAACGAACAAGACCGAGAACGAGAACGAGAACGGCAACGGCAACGGCAACGGAAACGGAACGGGCATAGATTACATAGATATAGGTATAGGGCATGCCAACTGTTAACTGCTGCCGGGCAGCGAGGGGGCGAGTGGGGCCAAGTTAAGCATAACAGGGCGCATACTAAAAACAGCATAAAAATTGTCGACGACGTCGCTGTTGCTGTTGCTGTCGCCATTGTTGTGTTGTTCGCTAGCCTGGCTGCCTGCATTTTACCATATCATTTGTGTCACATTAAGATCAATTGGTAAACACACACAAACACAAACACCCACACAAGCACACTAGCTAGCTAGCGCACACACAAAAAGGCAAACGGCATAAAAAGTATCGTAAAAGTCAAATAAAAAAGCTCACACAACAACAACAACAACAACAACAAGAAGAGCTGCAACAATAACGCGAGTCGCAGATGCAGCAGCAGCAGCAGCAGCAACAACGGCAACAAAAGCGTCAAAAAGTGCGCAAAAAATGCAGCCCGAGTGCCACAAATAGCAGCAGCAACAACAACAGCAACAGCAAAAATACGAAAAATACATAAATAAAAAAAAAAAAGAAAAGAAAGAGAAAAAGAAACAAAAAATACATACATACCTAACAAACAACGCAGCAGGCGTCCGTTAGCTTCGGCCAGTGTTGCCGTGCCGTGCACTGTCATGCCGTTAAGCTCTGCTGTGCCGCCGCCGTCGACGCCGACGCCATTTTGTCGCTGCCTTCCGTCGCGTTTGCCAATTGCCGTCGCAAAATGGCGTTCGAGTGAATATTGAGTTGCAATCGAATCGAAGTGAAACACAAACAGCACGAATCGAAAATTCAAACAAATAGTGCAAATCAAATCAGAAAAAATTTACTACAAAATTGCTAAGAATAAAAAATATTGTTAAATGAAAAATTAAAGGATATTCCAAAAATTTTATAAACGAAAATAGCTGTAAAGTTCATATAAAGTTCATGTTTTTTTTTTTCTGCCCAATTCCAAAACAATTTGAAAAAGCTCAGACCTTAGCAGAAATTTACAGGGAAATACGTTTGTAGCATTTAATTTTTAGCGATTCGAAAACAATGTTTAGTTTATTATAATTTCAGTAGCTCGACTATTGATGCATAATTAGGCCATAAGCAGATAGGCATTGTTCATGTTCTGTTTGTGTACTCAACTCTGAGAAAAAGAGGAAAACATGCACCCTACATTCTAGGGAGACAAGCTCGTGTTATTTGCTATTTGTTGGTTCGTTTATATTGAAATTGTTTTTGTAACTGTGTATATTGCGAAGCAGAAGACACTTGAAGCTGCCTCTACACACACATAAGAGTCCAAATTGTTATAGCAAGGCATCGAGTATAGTCGAAGCACACACACACACTCTACACAATCGAAGCGAAGTACCAAAAACCAAAGAAGAACCGCCGTGCGTTTCGCTCGCCTGATAAGAAATCGAGGCGAGCGACGGCGACGGCAACGGCAACGGTGTGCCACAGTGCCAGTGCCAGTGCCAGTGCCAGTGGCAGTGCTTAAACAGTCAACGAGTCAACCAACCAACGAGCGATCCAATCTGGCTCTATCTATAAGGCAGTGCCGTCTGCCTTACCTTATGGAATACAAATATAACAAAAACAAAACCTCCGCCGCGTGACTAAACATTTCCGCCTCTTTGCCAGGTTGGATCGCGCTATCCGCGCGTGTGTCTCACTACATTATATATCGGTCTATATATTCAAATATATAGTATATTTATAAATATATTTGTTTGTCAAATACAGGGCAGTCCATTAAAATTGTAATTGATCAGGCTTAAATCAAATTGTGCCAAGAAAAGTGCCTGCTCGCTAGTGCGTTATATACTCTTCAATTATTACGCATACGACGCGTGTGACGAAACGCATATTGCATTAGCTCTACAGACAGGCCGGTGCTTATTAAGGAAGTTCTCATCGATTTGCTGACGTTCGTTGTTGTTGTTGTTGTTGTTGGGAGTGTGCATGCAACTGGCTTTAGAGATGATGCAAACGCTGAAACCGCCACCGCCATTGCATCAACAGCATCCGCATCCACATCCACATCCGCATCCGCATCCACATTCGCATCCACAGCATCTGCAGCAGCAGCAGCTGTCAGTCATGGATAATCACCAGCAGCAACAGCAACAGCAACAACAACAACACATTCATCAGCAGCAGCAACAGCAGCAGCAACAATTGCCGCCCACGCCGCAGGCATCGCACCTGGTCGCTGGCCAGCACAGCCATCATCAGCAACATGCTGCGGTTGGCGTCGGTGATCACGATGACCCAAATCCGGAATTTGTGTTGGCTTTAATATCAAGGAATCGAGCGCTCGAGGGTGAGTACCAAGCAACAGCTTTCATTCACAGTTAGCCCCTCAGTTGGTCACAGATCCAAGGGTCTTAGCTCTTAGGTCCAGTGGCCAAGCCAACTCGTCATCCGCAATTTGCCTATGGCTCTTGCACCTGTCTTGTCTAATATTTTTCAGCTTCCCCCCCTCTATCTATCTGCCTCTCTCTGTGTAACTAACAGTTATTTATTTATGCTTTTAATTATTCCAAGTTTTTCGCTGTTGTTTTGTGATTTTTGTTAGGGCAGCAGATGAAATGTGGCTAAAGTGTTGATTGCTGATGAAAGTGTGTTGTAAGCGGACTTCTGTATGTATATAATACACGATGTCTGTGTGTGTGTGTGTGTGTGTGGCACCTGTGGCACAGTAGTGTGCGGTTGCCCTGACTTGTGTCGAAGAGCCTTCTCCATAAGTGTTTTTCAATTAAGCATAGCTGCTTGACCTAACCGCATTAATGCGTTCGTTCATTTTCGCTCATTTCATATGCTGTTTCGCTCATTGAAACTAATAATATAATTGCTGAAAATAAAAACAAGGCTTACTGGCTATTTAATATACCAGAGTTGACTACATGAAAGATGAGGAGTTGTAGATGAAGAAAAGAGATTTATTGTGCCTTATAAAAGTTATTAGAGCTGGAGTGAAGAAGAGATTTGAGATGGGAGATATCAATTGCCGAATTAATCTGAATCAAATATAATATATATCGAATACGATTTATCTTAGCTCCGCCTTTAGATGTTCTGTTTAACTATTTCATCAATAAACTGTGGACTTTTTAGTTACTAATTCAAATCACAAATCATGATTGTCTGTGAATCTATTACCACGAAACATATTTACCTTAATATAAATATTTAAAACGCTAAGCAAATTATAGTACTTCAGCTGTGGAACTAGAATCTCATGCCAACCTAGAATACCTAGGTTTCTTTGAGAAACACATATAATTAAAATAGTTGGAATGACCTTAGTGAGGAGTAATTGACTAGGAGATATTTACCTTCTACTTCTCTACTTTTTCTCTCTACTTCTTCTCTCACATTTTGGACTTAGATTTACCTAGGTATACTTATCCAGAAATATTTTTTTTGAATAAATTTAATGATATAACTTCAAAAAATATCAATACAAAAATTTTTATTTATAAAACATTTTTAACAAAATATTCTTAGGTTTTCTTAAGTCGAGCTATACTTAACAAATAATCCTTGGGAAAACTATGAATATCTCTGCTACAAAATAAATTTGTAGCCTACGAGCTATATGATTGTCAAAAAAATGTTCAAGGGATTCATTCACCTTGAACAATAAAATAAAATAAATCTTAGATTTTACGATATGTCTGACAATTTATACTTGAAAGTCTAGACTTCAGTTTTAGAGATAGAGGGACATATGTATATAGATAAATATATAGACAAGGATAGAGCTATATTGACTCATCTGTATATGCTTAAACTCACCTTCTCTTGACACTTTTCCATTCACTTTTTTCCACTTATTTACGTTTTTATTGTACTCAAATTTCGAATGATGCGACAAATCAGAATATATGTTAATATATTATGAGAGATGTTATTGAAAACAACCGGAAGGACAGCATGCCGAATAAACGGAAGTAATTCATATAGAGATAGACAAATAGACAGACACTACCATAAGCCCACTGAGTACAGGGTGTCAGATATTCAAGCAAATAATTCAGCTTACAGCTCAATTTTGATTACGGCTCTACTTCGATTCATGTTTCATAATTGTTAGCAAAACTCGATGCATGTTATTTTATACACGGCAGAGCTTAGCTCTCATTGTTGCTTGTCTATGCCGCAAATCCGGCTGGAAGACATTCAGAGCAACCCCACAGCACAAATTATGATTTCGATTCATGCCTCACATGTCGTGGCCTGATCCCACGCAAATCAATTGACAAGCTAAGGCCGTAGCCTAAAAGCCAGTCCAAAATGTTGACAACTGACACACGGAGGATAACATCGAAGGACCCGCGCTTGAGCTGGATGTGATGTGGATGTGGATGTGGAGACAAGACAAAGCCAAAGTCAGAGTCCCAAAATTGTTGACAATGACCAAATGGCTTAGCATCTCGGCTATTGTTACTAATGCGCTGGGAATACCTAGAGCCAGCAGCTGCGCCGCGTTCTGCCAATAGGAGGAGTCCTTTTAACATCGTCAGCCTCCATTTCGAGCACGTGTCGCAGCATTGGAAAAAAGAGCATGCTACAGGACTGCAGGACAATTGCTATTGGCACTGGGCGCGTTTTTCAAGTGCGCCGGGATTTTGTTTAGAGCACGCGTAATTACAAACAAATAAATAACAGGGCCATAGCATAAAACCGCATAGGCATAGGCATAGACATCGCATAGGACACGTGGCGCTAATATTCCGACAGGGCAGAGCAGAGCAGAGCAGAGCGGCGCAAAGCAGTGCAAAGACCTGGCTGGATGCTGGGACACATCCCAGCGGAGTTGAGCGACGTTCGTTGAGCGTCGTGCAAAACGAGCAGAAAAATTGAATTATGCGCTTGCGGTGCTTCCCAACTGAAGCAGCTCTCAAGCCCAACCCGCACAGCCCCACACACCAACCTGAAACCCTCGACTCTTACCCCTGTCGCTGTTGCTGCCCATGCCACGCCCAGCTGAGCAGTTGAAGTAACCGGCAATCGACAAATATTTTGTTATTTGCACATAAACATATTTATCGAGTTTGGGCTGCTCTGTTTGCAGTATAGTCGAGCAGGAGGAGGAGGGGAGTGGGGAGGAGTGGGGAGTGGGCAGCTCGCTGCACCCACGGGTGTTTGGTTTCACCCGTTCGCAGCTCCTTGGCTCTGTATGTTGGGTTTGAGCCTGTCAAAAATTGTGTAAATATGTTTGTCATTTCCACTTGCCTACGGCCCGTGCACTTAGCACTGGGCAAACAAACCCATATCCTCATATACCTCAACCCTCAAAACTGTGGGCTAGCGCACTTGTCGCTCACTCGACCAACCGTCCGTCCGTCCGGCCGTCCGCCCGCTGTCGCCCGCCCGCTGTCTGCCGCGTGCCGTTCGTTAGTTGTTCTTGTGTGGCTTTCCTATTAACGTCACAAGGGGTGCACCCCCCCTACCCAGCCAGCCAGCACCCTACTAATGCTTAAGCGTATCGCTTTAGCTTGCTTGTTTCCTTCCTCGACATCCTTCCGCCGGGGGTTGCATTTTGTTGCCTTTTGCGCACGTAATTTGTCATAATGTCAACAAGCGAATAATGTCAAGATCGGCTATGGGCACAACTAGTTTAAGTGACGCTACAAATTTTGAAGTTTGAGATTTGATAAACAGGTATACAAAGATTAGGTGGAAAGAGGCTGGCAGTTGAAAGTAATATGATGAATATACATAAGATCAGTGCAGTTACATTAAGGAAAGATCTTATGTGAAAGTAAAGCAAGCTCTTTCATTTTTCACAGAGCCCTTTCATGAAGTAAACCTCGGAATTTGAAGCTCGCTTTCAAGAAAGGACAAATGAATTGATTAGATCAATTGAGGAATTAATCAGAAAAAAACAAGGAAACTCAGGAACCCAGTTGAACAAGGAGGAACCCAGTTGAATCAATCTTTTTCATTTGCATAGCAAGTAAATGAAACTAATCCTACACAACCCTAGCGCAGTCTAGCTACATACAACAGATTTCTTGAGATAGACCTATCAGTAATTTCAGTGCTCGGAGTTTTCTAGCCGAGCCCCTTTTCTCATCTTATTCATAGATTTATCAAACAATCGCCAATTGAAATAAGACTAGAAATTTGGGAATTTATATTTGATATAGAGCCTACATGTATTGATAGGCAATTAGATAGACGGCCTGCCTGCTGCCACCAGACGTGTCATAGATCAGCGACACCTCGTTGCTCAGCAGACTGCGCAGATCGTCCCGGATTGCCTGCACTTGTGACTCTGTGGCATTCGGCTCCAGGCCCACGTGTATCTCCTGAATGTGGTTGTTCGCACTGCGACGTCGCGTGCTCAGGTAGATGGAGCTGTCCAGGCTGAAGTTGCTGCCTGTGGCTGTTCGATAGCTGCTCTCCGTCGTATAGCCCGAGGAGCGGGAATCGGTCAGAAGGTGCCCGGCGCTCCCAATGGTAGAGGCACTGCCATTGTAATGGATGAGGGCTGGCGTTGTGGCTCCCGAAAACATTGTCATAGCAGACTCGGATGGATCCGTGGCCAGGCATGCCTCGCTGGCCGACTTGGGCACTATTTGCACCGACTGGCTGCGCCGCAGGAGCAAGCTGGTCTGACTCCGCTCAAAGCTCGTGTCCGACTGGCTCAGCCGGACCACACCATGTTCTTCCTTGGCATTGAATAGAATCGTAAGCGACTTCTTCAACTCGACCTCATTAGTTTGTGCGACAGGCCATGTCGAGCTGTGCGGCAACGGCTGCGGTTCGACGGCTTCTCCATCAGTTCTGTCCATTCTTGAGTGGAGCTGGAGCTATGACTGGGAACTTGCAGCCCAATTGCAATTCGGTTATGGTGCCGACCTCCTCGGTGAAATCCGTCTGAGTGCAGCAAGTGAAAGTCTTCTGCACCTTGGCCAGATCACAGCGAAACGCGTTGTAGGCAGCCCAATTCACATCGGACATCTGTGTGAATGTCAAATAGAACAAAATTGTTAATGCTCTAGCCAAATATCGTTAGTTGTCTATTTGTTTGTTGCCTTTTACTGACATTATACTGGGCCGTACTTCCTTTCTCTTGCTTGCCACCGGAGTCCGTAAGTGTTTCCGTACTTGAATTCATAACTAATTATTGTTTCATTCAACTCACCCCTAACAAGCCATAATTTTGGGGCCTAAATAGTTACTCTACTAGGTACAGCACAAATTTAGTGCAGCATTGCATAATATATCATAACATATATATTTAAATATATATGAAAAGATTCAACTTGTACGACAGAAATTTCAAAGCATTTCAACTAATAGAATACTTCGAAAAGTTACATACATTTTATAAATGTTGATTATGAATAAAACAATATAATTCTAAAAAAATATATAAATTTAATAAAACTAGAAAAACAATAAAAATAAAAGCTAAAATGGAAGGAGTACTGCCTTATATTTATGCAACAAAAAAATTAAAATATGTACAATAAATATATATAGAAATATATTCATTCATTTTATTAATTGTTAGTAATGGATGAACAATGAAAAAAAAAAACCTAAAAAAATATATATGACATATACATTTCTTTGAATAACATTACAACAATTTATTTATTTAATTAAGAATATAACAAATGTTAATTACTAAACAAAACTAAGCAATGAAAAATAAAAGCATTAAACAGTTTGAATTGAGGAATATTTAAATATCATTTTCAAATAGTAATATTAATTAAAATATTTTTTTTTTTTTTTTTTTTTTTTGTTGGGCTGAGGTAGGAAAAAAATGCTTTATGCACCGTCAGTCATGTCGTCACTTTGACCGGTGTGTCGGACTGCATAACTGCTTACCGACTAAAAAATCCTCCTCTTCTGGGGCTCAAATCCACCTTGGAACCAGGAGATATCCCGCATTAACCTTCAAGGTGGAACCCCGTTGTGTGCTCTAAATGAGCGTTGCCCTCTGTGTGCCTGCGTCCAGGTCGTACTTCTTCCGCCGCAGAACCTTTTCGGCGAAGTCACAGACTTTTTGCAAGCGTCTATGCTGCTGCACATTTGCTGTACTAATGTCTCTACTTTGACTTCACCTACTGTTTCTGCCAGGTCGATTCTTTCTTCCGACCATCTTTTGCATTTGAAGAAGGTGTGTTCTGCATCGTCCATTGCATTTTCGCAGTAAATGCAGCTGGGTTCGGCAGTTTTCCCCATTTTATTTAGGTACTTTCGAAAGTATCCATGTCCGGAGAGTAGTTGTGTCAAATAGAAAGACGTTTCACCGTGCTTTCTATTTATCCACTTCTCTAGATCGGGGATTATTTTAGCGGTCCATCTTCCATACCTTTCGCATGACCATCTCGTCTTCCACGAGATTATGGTTTGCTGTCGTATGCTCTTTGCCGCAAGTTCTGAGAATTCTCCTCTTTGCCGAAGATCCCATATTTTTTTGCGCTCTTGGGCTAGCAAGTCAACCGGTATGACTGCTGCTATCACAGTCACGGCCGCCCCGGAGACTGTGCGGTACGCCGATGTTATTCTTAAGGCTGCTCTTCGTTGCACAGCTAGCATCGGTTTTCGCCTTACATTCGCCTTTAATGTGTCCGCCCATACTTCGCTGCCATATAGCAGTATTGCATTGGTCGCTTCCATGAGGAGTCTCCGTTTTCCTGCTGTCGGGCCGTCAACGTTTGCCATCAGCCTACTCAGAGATCCCGTTGCTGTCGCTGTTTTCCGCGTGGCATACTTCAGCTGTTCCCAGAAGGTAAGTTTACTATCAAGTCTGACGCCTAGATAGTTCACTGTCCTCTGCGTCCTTATCAGGTTTCCGCTTACTCGCATCTCTATTTCGGTTGGGATCTGCTTCCCCGTGAACAGAAGTAACTCTGTTTTATGGGTGGCGAGCTCCAAACCTCGAGAGCTGAGCCATGTCTGTGTGCGGATCATGACTTGGGTAAGTCTCTTTTGGGCCTCTATGGTGTTTCTGGCAGTAATGACGGCTGCGATATCGTCGGCATAACCAATAAGGAAGGTGTCTTCAGGCATTTCCAGTCTTAGGATGTCGTCGTAGCTGATATTCCACAGGTCTGGTCCCAGGATTGACCCCTGTGCAGCTCCTCCAGTCACTCTGTACCGTTTTGTTCCAGTTTGCGTGGAGTACAGGAGTATTCGATCCTGCAAATAGCTCCTGATCATATTCATGAGGTACTCCGGTATTTGGAAGCGGTGTTCCAAGGAGGTAAGCATATCGGTCCACCTTACACTATTAAAGGCGTTTTTAACGTCCAGCGTTGCTAGCAGAACTACTGGGCGCGAGTATGCATTTCCTCTTTGCGTAGCTCTGGCTGCCTGAACCACTTCATCGATAGCTCCCATTGTGGATTTTCCAGCTCTGAACCCATGTTGCCTGGGACTAAGTCCTCCAGCAGCCTCTACTGCGGCGAGTAGTCTGGGTCTTATGAGCTTTTCTAAAAGCTTCCCAGCTGTGTTTAGCATACACAATGGGCGATAAGCCGAAGGTGTGTTGGGATCGCCTTTGCCTTTGCTAATGAGCACCAGTCTCTGTTCTTTCCACGCTTCTGGGAATATCCTTTCTCTTAGACATGCATTATACATCCTAAGTAGAAAAGTCGGGCGTCCTGATGCTATCACCTTCAGTATCTCTGCCGGTATATTATCTGGTCCCGGCGCTTTCTTGTTCTTCAGGGAGAATTAATTAAAATATTATAATCATATATGAATAAATAATAAAATAATATATGAATATAATATATGAATAAAATTTAACATATTATAAGGTTCAGTCAAAATGATAAGAAGTATTTTATATTTTATAAATTTTTATTTTATAAAATTTTATATTTTTAAAATAAAGTGATAATAAAACAGCCAAGACAAGATTAAAGATTTAGATTTTTCAAATTATATTAGAGGTAAATAATAATCAAACTTATGAAAATTGCGAAATTTGTATATTAAACAAGTAAGAAGGCTCTAGCCGAGACTGTCACATAATAAGTTAATCTGATTAAACTATGCGTGTTTGATTGCCCATAAATCAGTTTGTATGCCACAGACAGTCGCTCTATATGTCTGCCTGACAAAAGCAAGGGCTGACGAAGAACTAGAGATCATTTAAATTGTCTGCATATATGCAGCAGTATTAATTTGCTCTTTACTGTTGAGTAAAACGAAGCTGGAATGCTCAGCAGCAGCAGAGAGTGTTCTTATTGCTCACTTGAAGGTCGACTGCAACGATGTCTACCTGGCACCAGGCTCAACATTTGAGAGCGACTGAGGCTTTGAGTGAACGTCGCCCTATATAAAGGGCAGCAGCTGCAGCATTTCTTCAGTCGTCCAGAACTGGTGGGGATCGATCAGTCGTGCAGAGCAGTAAAGTGAAGTGGTATGTGCTAAGCATTAAATAAATACTTGGAGCAAATACTTAGAGGAAATACTAAGAGGAAATACTAAGAGGAAATACTAAGAGGAAATACTAAGAGGAAATATTAAGAGGAAATACTAAATACTTAGAGGAACTAAATTTTAAGTCTCTAGTCCTTTCATTTTCTGACATCGATGTGTCCAGACATACAGACAGACGCGCTGGGCTAAATTGATTCATCTCGTTGTTCTGATTGAGCATATACATATATACTTTTTATGGGGTCTTCCCTCTGCCCGTTACATACTGTTCACAAAACCATTATACCCTGATTTCTCATTTTCAATGGGTTCAGGGTATAAAAAGAAAGTAATGACTTCATCTTAATAATTAAATTGTATAAAATATTTTAATACTATAACAATCGCTGATAATGATGATGATGATGATAATGATGAGCCCTAATCAGCTTATTTTAATTAAGCAATTAAGTCATCAGACTTTAGCTCTTAACGTATGATAAGTTATGGAGACGACGAAAATACTTTGACATAAAATAAAAGAATTTGTCGGAAATTTTGTTGCTTGTTTGTATATAAATATATATATATTCCTCATAATAAGTACTTAATGGAAAGTCGCCTATTAAATGAATTGACATGATTGAAAGTTTATATAATTTCACTTATAATACCTCCACTTTTACGTTTAGGAAATAAGCCTTAAGTTTCAGATCGAAGTAAACTAAAATTCTTCTTTTTATAGGAATACATTATTTGTATATTGGTAACCCGCCCAGTTTTGGCATGGGTCAAAAGGAGCTCTCGTATTTCTAAGCCTCGGCAGCTCTCCTTTGAGCAGATGCCTTTTTAGAGGATTTCGCGCATTTTTCATTGCTAGGCCAGAACAACAAATGAAAATACATTAAAAAATAAAAAAAAAGCAAGATGGGCCTTGGGCTTGGAGCCAAGTTGAGAAATCAGTTGATGTTGCTATTGTTATTGTTATTGTTGCTGCTGGTTTTTCGGTTGTTCGTTTATTCGTTGTTTTCCATGGCGTCCACATAAATCATTTTTTGCTCGGACTGCCTGCTGCATATTTCATGGCGGTTTGTTTGCTCCACTCCTGAAGCGGGGAACGAGACAGCTTGGCTCAGGGGGACGGCGCTGGGCGCTTAGAATCGACGACAGCTCTTTGACTAGGCTGCCTTTGCTGGCAGGTAAGGTTAGCCAACTCTCCCTGCTTCCCTGCAGCCCCAACTCCCCCCTCCCTCTCTCCCTCTCTCCCTCTCTCTCTCTCTCTTTCCCTCTCTGTCACTTCTGCCCCGCTTTGCGAACATTTCTGTTTGCTACTTTTTTTTTTTGTTTCTTTCACTCATTCCTAATTTTTATACCCTGAACCCATTGAAAATGGGAAATCAGGGTATAATGGTTTTGTGAAAAGTATGTAACAGGCAGAAGGAATCATCGCAGACCCCATAAAGTATATATATTCTTGATCAGGGCGATGAGCTGAGTCGATATAGCCCTGTCCGTCTGTCCGTCCGTCCGTCCGTCCGTCCGTCCGTCCGTCCGTCCGTCCGTCTGTCCGTCCGTCCGTCCGTCCGTCCGTATGAGCAAAAGGATCTCAGAAGTTATAAGAGCTAGAGAGCTGAAATTTTGTATGTAGACTCGTGTATACCATACGCAGTACGAGTTTATCATATTTTTTCGATAACTCATTCGATATCTTTTTTATCGAGGATAATCGATAAATTTTTATTGTTTTTTCAGCCTAATTTGAAGACTTTTAAACATAGAGTGTTCAGGATTTGTTGTGTATATACATTCGATGGATACACACATTTTGTCATTTACAGATTTTGGATACCACGCCCCCTTCGCCCCCAAACTGTAAAAAACGCATTTCAAATACTAGAGACTTGTGCTTCGGAATGTACACCCATTTATACATTATGAATACATTCTGAAAGTATCATTAAGATCATACGTCTACAAACGAAATTATTCAACAAATAAAATCTCATAGTATTGCCCACACTGCAGCGGAGCTCAAGCGCAGTCGCTGCTTACTGCGCAGTTAGCAGAGCGCGAGCTTATGCGTGCATGTGGAGGCATGTGTATGTATGTGTGCATAAAAGATGTGCAGAATGATTAGAATATCAGTTTGGAGGGTTCAGGGTATCTCCTAGTCGAGCAGCCTCGACTAGAGCACTCTTACTTGTT
>JAWNOM010000510.1:0-289578 GCA_035045965.1 Drosophila aldrichi
CACGATTGAAGGTTTCTTTGATAAGTCTTTGCCGAATGGGTCTATTTGTGAGTGAACATGAATGTGAATGTAAATGTGAATGTGAATGTGAATGTGAATGTGAATGTGAATGTGAATGTGAATGTGAATATGAATGCGAATGCGAATGTGAATGTGAATGTGAATGTGAATCTGAATGTGAGTGTGAATGTGAATGTGAATATGAATATGAATATGAATATGAATATGAATATGAATGTGAATGTGAATGTGAGTGTGAATGTGAATGTGAATGCGAATGCGAATGCGAATGCGAATGCGAATGCGAATGTGAATGTGAATGTGAATGTGAATGTGAATGTGAATGTGAATGTGAATTTGATTGTGAATGTGAATGTGTATATGAATGTGAATATGAATATGAATGTGAATGTGAATTTGAATGTGTATATGAATCTGAATCTGAATGTGAATATGGATGTGCTCAAATTGAGTATGAGTGGATATTCACATTATGTAAATATGAATATAAATATGTATGAATATGCGAAAATTAATATAAATTGCAATATTAATATGAGTACCATAATTATCAAATATTATTATATGAATGAATATATTTCTACTCTAATTTTTATAAATATCTATTCCATATATATTCTTAGAGTCGATGCGTATGACCAGTGTGATTGGCTTCTTTCTCAAGATTTGCACTAAGCCAACAAAATTGGACTTGGGCAACGATAAAATCTTGAATGTCGAGCCGGGTATCACTGTGGCAATACCCACGTATCACTTTCATCACGATGAAACCTATTTCCCTAACCCGGACGAGTTTCGGCCCGAACGCTTTGACAATGGAGGCGTCAGTGAGTTCACCAAGCGCGGCTGCCTCCTAGCATTCGGGGATGGACCACGCATCTGCCTGGGTGAGTGTTGTTTGAACCCCCGAAACCCCCCCTATATACGCACCTGTTAAAAATGTCTATATACGTCTATTATAAAAGCTATAATCCTACACATATATGTACATATAACATGCATAGATAGCACTTTACCCATTTCTTATATCTAGAACTTTTTTTTCAATATATAAAAGCTTTACAATTTATTAACTCATAAATCTCAATTTATATATTTCAGGCATGCGAGTTGGCTTGCTAAATGTGAAAATGGCTTTGGTACGCATTTTATCCCAATACAAAGTCGAGCAGACTAAAAAATTGTCCCTGTCCTCTGACTCGGGCCTGGGAATGTATTTGGATGGGGACGTTGATTTGAGATATACGCGCATAGAACTTTCCAAATAAAAATTCGAGTTTCAATGTATCCATTGTATGCAGTCAACCTTTTGGGCGACACTCGGCGTATTATGAAACGTGTCCCTCGCTCTCTGTTGGCGTTTGGGGTCGCCGTGTACCGAAAATTTAATTTAGCGCAAACCGACCGCAGACCAACTGACACCAAGGCGCCGCCTCCCCTCTAGCCCCGCCCCAAATGTCGCTGCAAACCCGAACTGAACCGCCGGACTTTATGCCATGTACAAGAATTTTCATATTGAGCGACCGCGTGCGTCGCGTCGCCAATGCAACTGTGCTTTCAAATACACAAGTGTGTGTGTATGCGTGTGTGTGCGTGTGTGTGTGTGTTTTACTATTCTGGTGCAGACGTTGCCTCTCCATAGCATATCCAGTAACAATGATTGCGAGATGGGCATATTAGATGACGGACTTTAATTGATATAGACTTTAAATAAATATATGCATATATATTTTTTAATATTGATAAAGCAATTCTAAGCAATGTACGTACATTCAAGCCGTACAGCTTTTAGAATTTCGTAATCTATATTAAAAATATATATATATTAAAGTCGCAATAATTGCAAATAAGAGTGACTTGCAATGACTATACCTTTGTAGTACTTTAAGTACATGCAAGTCATTCGTGATGTTGATTCTATAGGAAAATGTAATATTATATATATTAATTAAGACAGAAACTAGTGATAATCAAAAAGATAATCACATGTGAAACATGATAAGGAGAACAAGAAGAGCACGAAGAGCTCCCAAGCTGGACACATCAAATATTAAAAGTTTAAACAAGTTAAGATTGAAGAAGAGTATCTATAAAACAGAAAATATGTTTCTTTGATAAGCAACTTACGAAAGCTGATTTAGCTTGGTAAAGCGGATGAGCTAAAAGAACGAATGAGTAGAGAGAAGTGACGGAGGGAACTAATACCAAATAGGTAGATGCCGATGTAAACATACAGTAGAATCCGGTTATAGTGACGCTCAAGGGACCGTCGTTTTAGCGTCGTTATACCTGGAAGTTGCTATAACCATATAAGTTTACTCAGAAAAGTTTGTCTGGGGATCAGGATTTTCGTCGCAATAACCGAACGGAGTCGTTATAATCGGATTATACTGTATATGTATATATAGTATGTATAATACTTGACCTAATATCTATCAAATATTATTTTATTTATTTTTTATTTTATTGCAGTTTTTGTCTTAAATTCTATAGCGCACTTATGGATAATATTATTATTATATATACTCTTATAGTTGAGCAAATTTAATTCTTTTTTTCAGAAATTTTTCATAGCATTCTTTTAGGCATGTAGAAATCTAATGAAAGCTGAAGTATTTTGCATAAAAGATTAGTAAGTGTTTAGTTAGTGATGTAAGTGAGCGAAGTAACTTAATTAAGTTAATTATCTAAATACTTAAATACCTAAATACCTACCACAATATTCAACTTTCCAGTGCTAATATACAAAGTGAATTTAATATGCATAGATTTAAATTTGTTTTCTATTTAAATATTTTTTTATTTATTTAAAATTAGTTACAGGGTATATTTAAGTTGCAACATTCACAAATGAAATGTATTTTTATTTACGTTGCACTTTGTGTTATTTTTCATGTTTTTCTTCTTTTATTTATTTATTTTTTTTTGCTCTTTGGCCTTGTTTTGCAACAAGCCACAAAATTTCATTTGAGCTTGCAATATGGCGCATTTAAATATCCTTTTTTATTTATATTTATTTTATTTATTGTTAACGTTTGTGTTCTTTGTGTGTGTGTGTGTGTGTGTGTGCATGAAAATTAAATTTTATGACGCCATCGTCGCTGTTTTTATTTATTAGTCTAAAAGCAAATTGTGGCCACAAAACAAAGGCTGACTGTAAACCCGTAAAAATAACCGCAAATATTTGAATTCGATTTGAATGTAAATGCAGCGGAGATAGAGAGAGAGAGAGAGAGAGAGACGGAGACAGCACGAGCATAAAAAGTTAATGACTGGCGCAGTTAGTGCCGCGAAAAAAAAATTTATATATATATATAGCTGGCGTCTTTGCAGTCAAAGCCTTCATTTTCATGTTGCTGCAACACTTGAAGATAAGCAGCAGCAACAGCCAGACACAGCCTCTGTCTCCCTCTCTCTCTCTCACCCCCTCTCTCTCTCTCTCTCTCTCTTGCTGTGCAGCACTGCCAGAGGTCCTGTCACCTCTGTTCGCTGTTTGTGCCTGGCTTCATGCTACGTTGGCTTTTATCCAATTTACCTGATAACCACAAATGAGCGTTAATGGCCAAATAAATAGAAAAGTGGCAACTACGGCGCGACGGCGCGTTAACTGAATGAGCCACGCCTCCTTGCCGCCCCCCACCCCACTCAGCCGCTGGTTATGCTCATCTGTATGCCGTCGCGTATATTTAGTACATTTACTAAGCAAATTTAATGCGTTTGGCACGCTGCTCGACATTTGTTTGCCATGGAAATGCGGGGAAATCCGAGGGAATTCCGAGGAAATCCGATAAATATGAGATGAGCACCCATTTGAATACCCAATTTAATATTCAGTTTCCCAAAAATCAGTTTATAGCACTTGGAATTGATTCAAATTTACGACTTTTCATTAAAGAAAGTCCCAAAATCGTTTAATTTAAGTTTTAATTATTTTCAGAGAAGCAGAATGGGAGAATTTTCATAAAAGGGAATATGAATAGGTTTTAGTTTATATTTAAATTTATATTTTTTCTATAATATTCTTTTATAGTTAGTTTATGGCTTTGCTTGCTTGTAGTCAAAGACTCGTTTAAGCTTTTCGATTAACCATTTAATCAGATGCAAATAGCAAACGCAGGCGATTGGACACACCAGTTGATAGGTCAAACAAGGTGCCAATTTGTGCTGGGGGAGGAGGACGAGGAGCAGGAGCAGGAGCAGGAGGAGGAGTAGGAGGAGGAGCAGGAGGAGGAGCAGGAGGCGGAGCAGGAGTAGGAGCAGGAGCAGGAGGAGGAGCTGTTGTTGCAGAAGGGGAGACACAAATAGGAGAAGGAGGTGCCTGCAGGAGGTGGCTGCTGGAGGGACGCTGTATAAGCAGCATAAGCATAGTGGCTAGGGGTAAGGAGAAGCAGGGAACGGGGAGCAGCAGTGGACTGCGGCCTGTAGGTTGTAGATTTTAAGTGAAATTGGTTCGTGCCTAACATTGCGTCAACGTTACATTAATTTGCGCACGTTCCATTTGCCGGCGGCTTCGATTGCGATGGAATCGAAGAGCTGTTGCTGATGTAGCAGCAGCAGCAGCAGCAGTTGTTGTTGTTGTTTGGCTGCCATTGGCTGCTGGCGGGCATTGCAACACTTTGGCCACAGAAGTGCAGCCAGCAGCGTGGCCAAATGGAATTAGCAACAATTTAACCATTAAACACATCATGTGCATTGGCATTAGGTTTCGGAGACTTTGGCTGCGATTTGCAGCACCCGCACAACAGCAGCAGCAGCAACAGCAACAACAACAACAACAACATTTAGTGATTACTTCTGGTCTCCATTGTCGAGTGTCGAGTAAACTGAGGCTGCTATCTGTCTGCGTGCCAGACGCCGTTTATTGGCATTAGAGCTGTGTGTTGGCTCCCATTGCTATTGCCTTTTTGGCTACGCGCCGTGGTTAATAGACTTTGGGGCTTTTATTGCTGGCAACAGTTGTGCGAATTTCGAATCGTTTGCATAGTGCAACGTAGCGCTAATTAAAATGAAATTTGTTCAGTTTGCCGCAAATACGCCACCAAAATTACGGGCTGCAGCAGGAGACGGCAGCAGGATCCTCTCTTGGCCATGGTCAAAGTGAAGTGCTTGGCTTTTATGACAGGTAAGTATTTGTGTAAGCAGAAAACCAAAATCCGCAGCGAAAGCAAATTTTTGCTGACTTGCCACAACTTGTTGACCCACTACACGTATACGTAATGCGAGTGCTGGTCATTATGGTTCCGTTTCGTTTACGTGAACGAACTAACTCAATCGGCAGTTGGGATTTATTCTCGCTCTTTTTTTTTCTATTGATGGCTGCTTAAGCTGTTTAGCCTTAATTTGAGTTACGTTTTGAATGGCTATTGCTTTGGTTAGACTGCCGTTACGTTTGCTTTTGTGGTTCACTTAGGGGAACTAGTTTCAATGGTCAGACTGCTTACATGTCGTATGAAGGTGAAATGACAAGCGTCTTTATACAGCTATATCTGTAATCAGAGAAGTCTACTTCCAATAGAATTAATTCCAACTGCTATCGCACAGCAAAGGTTTGTTCATCTCTACTCGTCTTTCGGAACTAGTTCTATTTAGACTTTAATTTAATTTAAGTGAAAGCTGGCTCCAAAGAAATTGATCAGAATAATAATGAAATTGAGAAAATAAAGCATTTAAAGTAGAGAAGTGCATCCAATTAACTCTCGAGAACTAGTTCCGCAATAAGTCTAGCTCTAACCAAAGCCTTTCTTTACTCTCATCAAATTACTTTTTAAATTTGATGAAGAGTTATGGAGAAATATCCACTACTTAAGCTAACAACTTTAAAATGAACTAGTTCTAAAGAAATTATTATTTTAAAAAGAACTAGTTCAATGGAAATTTATAATGTTTCTTTTTATTGCAACTAGTTTGATGAATTATGAACTATGAACTATCAACTTCAAAAAGATCTAGTAAGCAATCGATTTCCAAATGAACTAGTTCCGCTGCTAAAACATTGAGTAAACACGTGTCTTGTGTATAAACACACATGCCTGTGCATGTTGTGTGTGTGTGCATGTGTGTGTGTGTGTGGGTGAATATGTTTGTTGGCAGTTTGTTTATTTGCTTGTTAGATGGGCATGGTCAGGTAATTTGCTGCGAAAAATGGCATCATTAGCCTAACAAATTGCCATTTTGTTGTTGCACATAAATTCCGTAAAAGTAGGCGCCAGTAGGTCGAACCAGCAGATAGACGAACGGACAGTCGGACAGATTGTCTGCTGGGTACTTAATTAAAATTGAAAATACCCAGAAGTCATTGGCAATGCTCAAACGAATGCCCCAGACAGAGGTGGGGAGTCGCCTAATTCCATTTTATTATTAACTGCGGCGCATTAAGATTTTCATTAGCGCTTCGCTGGGCGAAATAAATGAGGATTGAGCGAATTTCAGATGGAATTAGACGGCGGGACAGCAAATCGTGAATATGCATAAATATGGGAGAGGGGAGCACGGCTATTAAATCTGTTTAAGCTTGAATATTACGTATACGCCCGTTTAAACTGGACAGCCAAGCCGGATGTGTGCGTTAGATAAAAACTTTAAGAATTATAACTTTGGGGACTCGCCATGCGTCCCCGAACGTCGCACAATGACCGCAAAAGTAAATAGCGTGCGGGTCCGCTCCACATGCCACAAGCTGAATAGAGTGGACCAAAGAATAGCCAAAAGAGACAGACTGAGAGAGAGAGAGGGAGATATGCAGGGAGAGAGGCAAAAAATAAACTGCAAACTTTTAAATATAATTTCAGCTTTTGTGCTGGTGCGTCAACATGGAACATGATATGGCACAAATGTCCCGCCGGACAGGCCGAGCCAGTCCAGTTCCGTTTCTGTGCGACTTTTTAGGCCAGTTGAGCCCTGTCGGCCCTGTCAATATTTGTTACACAATCAGCAAATAGCAAAGGCAATACTAGTAGCTCATGGCAACTCGAAGATGAAGCTGTTTCACATTTGTTTCTCTACCACTCTCCCACTCTCTCTCTCTCTCTCTCTCTCAGTCTCTCGCTCGCCGGTAAATGAAAATGTTGTTTGGCTTTAAGTGAATCGACAGACTGTTAACCTTACCGTGCTCAATTAGGAGGCATTCCTCGGCAAATATTACAAGCAATTTGTTTTCAGAGTTACATAAAGCCAACTCACTTCGGTTGCTGATGCTGTGGAGGTTTTCAGGGCTCGCTTCACATGTCGCTAATAACATTGACAACTGTCAACGTTGCGGGGCCATTGCTGTCACACACACTCCCACACACACACACACACACACATTGAAAACTGTCTCTTTGTGTGCGTATGTGTGTGTGGCTGTCGTTCGCTGGCTATCAGACAGTCGAGGGAGTGGAAGTGGGGGGGGGGGGGGTGGGTGTCACTTTGCCCAGCGCCTGTCACAAGGGGCCATCGCGTTTCGGACTCGGGGCACAAGCCGCTTTACTTCTTAACTTTTGTCAGCTTTGCTTTTTCATTTCAGCTACAGCTGAAAATTCATGAAGATATATGTCCGATTTCTCTTCTTCTTTTTTATTCCTCTTAAATATGAGCTGGCACCCGCAGCTTGTGCTCTTTGATATACTTCGAGCGGCAACTGAGTGAAGCAAGTAAAAGTCATTAAGCTGAGCTGAGGGTAATATAATGACACGAGCCGGAAGTGATTTTTGAATAGCTGAATAAACCTAACGGAGGAAACTTATAGAGAAAATTTGGGGTTAAATTGTAAGAGAAAACGAAAGAGTTTAATGCGTGTATAAAACTTTAGACTACCCTTAATAAAATATATATTTATATTTCACTTTTAATGAAATATATATAAATATAAATTTAAATATGTTTAAAGACCTTTGTACAACGTTAATTTATTATATCAAACAAAGCAAGCACACAAATTAGGTCGTACAAAAGTTTTTAATCATATCAAGCCTGAATCAATCATAAGCTTGTTATTAAATTGTTTCAGCATGATTCCATTATAAATTTTTATTATTTTATGAATAGCATTTTCTCCTTTGTTTCTCTAATATACACACTAATTTATAGTTCAGACTGTTGCATTGTATTAAATATTTCTAGAAATTCTTTTGATAACAATTAACACGTTAAATTGATTCCTCGAAGCTCATTAAAGTTCAAAGCTCAATAAAGCGATTATAGCTTAAGCTGAATAACTCTAAAACGTTTGCCTTAAGACAAGTAAAGCTCAAGTAGCTAAAGCTCTTGATGATGAACAAGCTTTATCCTTCGTCGCCGTTTTAGCAGCGTATACAATTGTCGACCAGATGCTATCAGCAATTTCGCAACTGCAACCGCTTTTAGGGTGCTTCAAAAATGAAAGCAAAATAAAAATAAGTGCAATTTATGCATATTAAAAACTATATATTTCCACTTGCCCACCTATATACATACATACACATATCTCATATATATGTATGTATGTGTATATATCAAGCAGGAACACATACATATATGAATGCAGCGCCATGGCCACTTCCACTTCCACTTCCACATCCACATCCACATCCACTTCAGCTATGCGTTGGCATTTATTTCGTTTTCTTTTTATGATTTTTTATGCGTTTCGTTTTTGCTCGGCTACGGATTGGACATTGTTGCAGCGAACTTTTGCCTTGGCGCAACTTTTGTCAGTTTTATGTTGGATGGCCGGAGATGTCGGCGAGTTGGCAACGTTGCCGCCGACGCCGCCAAATTTAACGCGCAATGGATTCGCACTTGAAAGTGAGCTGCTGCTGCTGCTGCTGCTGCTGCAGCTTGGCAGCCGAAAAACTCAGACACACGACACTCGACACCCGACAAAAGTAATAAATTTTCATGCCCACTGTCAGGCCGCAACGCATCGCATCGTGTGTCCCCTTGTGAAGGCCTGAGAGAGCAGGAAACCCAAATAGAGGCACAAACGATCTGCAGCAATGTTGTCATATCACAATCTAATAATTTTAATAATTATTAAATTAAATTATATATTAAAGTAATATTCATAAAAAACATAAAAAATTAAAAAAAAAAATTAATTTTAAAATAAATTAAATTATTAAATTAAATAATTTTTTTTTTTTTAGTAATATTCATAAAAAACATGATCAATTTAAAAAAAAGTCAAAAAATAATTTTAAAATAAATAAAATTATTAAATTAAATTATTTTTTAGTAATATTCACAAAAAAAATTCAGAAAGAATTTTTTTGTTTTTTTTTTTTTTCAACTATATTAAACATTTGTATTATTTGCATAGCGCCCCTTTAATTATAGCTTTATTTTTACTATAAAAAGAATTAAAATTCAATTTTAAAAAATTGTGTATAATAAAATATTTATTTTTAATCATTGCTATAACTTAAATTAAATTTAATATTTAAAAATATTTATAATATTCTCTAGCTATTTTACAGTGTATATGCTATTCGCCTTTTTTGGCTGCCAAAAGTTTAGCCTTTATAATTTTTTTTTTTTGTTTCTTTCTTATGTATTTATTCATTTATATAAAGAGACGGCCTTTGAGTCCGTTTTTGGCACTTGCGCAGCATTTTCACAATTCACATGAATATTAAATTAAAATATATACATATGTATGTGTGCTATTTATATATGTATATGTATATATATCTACTTTTTTATCTGCGGCATCAAGTTGAAGGTGAGCTCAGTCACTGTAGCGAAAACGCAACTGCGCTACATGCAAAGGATTATCCGTTTTTAATCAAATGCAAAGCTGACCAGGAGGAAGGGCAGGAGGGGAAGAGGAAGGAGCAGGAGTGGAATTGCAGTTGGTACAGGTGCACTACAGTCAGAGTCAGAATCGCAGTTGGAGTCTGGGAGTGAGAGCCAGAGCAAGAGAAGGAAGCATCCATCCTGTTGCCATTCCAATTGTGCTGTCCGCTGTCGTCTGACAACTGCAGGCCTCAAGATGGCAGCCAGAGTATGTCTAACGGCCCACCCACTACCCTGTACCACTGCCCACCTGTCTGTGCCTTGCTCAACCAGCATCTGGGCTGGTTCCGACTCGGCTGCTGACTGCGGCTGATATGGCTCACTTGTGTCATTTATCTTCTTTTACGGCAGCAGAGCGCCGGCCCATTCAATTTCAAAAGGTGCCAGGCAGCTGGCTGAGCAACGCACAAAGTATGCATACACACACACACACACATGCACACACACACATACCTGCATATATGGTAGCTATGCACATGCTCTTGCATATTTGAGAAATTGTGTTTGAACTTTGACTTTGGTTTGACTCACTCTGCTGGCGTGTGAACTGCAATCGGTTGCTGGTTGTTGTTAGCCATTATTGTTGTTGTTGTTGTTGCTTTGGTTGCTTGACAAACGCAAAACCTACGATTTGTTAACACCCACACACTCATACTCTCACACACACAGATCCATTTCGAACGTCAGCCACGCTGATTGAAAAATTTGCACAAATTTTTATCTGGCTGCCAGTTAAAGTTGCCACCTACCCAGCGCCTCCCTTCAGCCACGCCCTAATAGCCCAACTGTCAGAGCTGCAGACAAGTTGACATATTCTTGCCTTTGCCGTAATAAACTTGACAATCAAGGTAACCCTACCATTTAATACTCCATCCCATTCCGACTCTGTTCGCTGCAATTTATGCACTTTTAAGAAATGCATTCTAAACTTGGCTACAAATTGCACTTTGGCTCAAATGTCAGCTGCAGCAGCAACAACAGCAACAACAACAACAACAAATGACAGCCAAAATCTGTTGTCTGTAGCTCGCTCGATATGGAAATGTTGATGATATGGGAAATTTTCCAAAAAAATATTTGACATAAATCCAGAGCAATCGATATGAGCTTTACAAGTTTCAATTAAAATGCCTTTACCATGACAACAAAATTGAATTGAATGCATTGCATGGAACGACTATGAAAATACTGTAGAAAAATTAAAAAATTTAAAAATATTACAATGCAAATATACATACTTATATGTATGTATATAATTTATTTGTAAAACTTTCTTTGCTTATCTTTTATTTTTCTACTTCAATCAATGTATCCATCTATCTATCCATCTATCCATCTATCTATCCATCTATCTATCCATCTATCTATCCATCTATCTATCTATCTATCTATCTATCTATCTATCTATCTATCTATCTATCTATCTATCTATCGATCTATCTATCTATCGATCTATCTATCTATCTATCTATCTATCTATCTATCTATCTATCTATCTATCTATCTATCTATCAAAAATCCTCCCCATATACCCCTCCTCAAGAAGGGCATTCTATATAGAACACAAATATATAATTTGCATAGTATTTGTTGTTTTTGGATGCCATAAAATTGGAATCTGTTTTAATGGCTCGTTGTCTGGCAACAATTAAATTGGCAATTGAATGCGAGGCGAATGCGAATGCGAATGCGAATGCGATTGCAATGTCGAGTGTCCCATGGAACGTGCCTAAAATTGCAATTAGTGCAATTTTGCTCTGCAAAATGGCGCATAAAATATCAATAAACAGTTGGCAAACAAAAGCGGCCAAAAAGTAACGAAAATCAAGCAAAAGTGGCCAACAGAGATGCAAACACAAATCCAATTTAGCATTGCCCAACGAGGCGACAATAACTGCAATGTATGTGATATCTAGGTACTTATATGGTGAATATATCTATAATATGCATATATACGTATACATATATGCAATCTGATATATTCGATTATTAAAATGGTTGACATGAAGTGAATATTGGGTCAAGAGAATATTCAATCTATGACGACTGTAAATACATTTATGGGTTAACTAAGATGAAAATTCAAATTGATAGAATATAAACTACATATACATACATATAAGTATAGTAGCTTACATATGTAAATATTCATTTATGTTTATATCCTGAACCTGAAGAAGCCTAGAACAATGGGAATTCAGCTCGACTCGAGCACTCTTAATAACTAAAGCCTATTTTTATGTAATTCTGGGAAAATCCTTAAATTTCGAATTAAATATTTGTGTAAATTTATTACAAAGCCCATTAAAAAGTGCATCAATAATAATACTTTAATTTATATAATCGCCTTTAATAAAAATTAAACTGAATTGCACAAATTAAATTGGATATGAATAAGTAAAAATTAAAATGCATTTTTATGTGCCTTTAAAATATTATGATTATGTGAATATGTTTATCAACATAATTAAATATGCCATAGGTTCTGTGTTCACTCCCCCCCCCCCCCTCTCTCTCTCTCTCTCTCTCTCTCTCTCTGTATTTTTTGTTGAGTGATTAAAACCACAAGAAATACTAATTCAAATTGATTTTATTAATATTATTTTTTTGTGAATGAAAACAATTATAAATTGCGCAGAAACCCATTAAAATAAATAATTCCAAATTTGTTTGCTTCGCAAATGTTTTTTTTTATTACATTTCGTACATTTCATTTTATTTATTTTATTTTATTTAAATTTTTTTTTTCTTTTTGTGGTTGTATTATAATTGAATTTGACGGGCAAAGCCGCAAAATGCGTAAATTGTGGCCAGGATTTTCCACATAGAATGGAAATGCTTAACGCCAAAGCTAATGATGCAAATTAATTACAAATGATGCACAACACAAAGGACTGAGTCCCTTGCGAGGTGTGCTTGAAAAGTAGCCACAGCTTTTATTTTTGATCTAGATGAGTGATATAGATTTTTGATATTTTATTTCCGATTGTTTGCTCGGTATATTGCTTTCAAGTTAACTGTAAGTTATGCCCATAAAAAAAAAAAAAAAAAAAAAAATAATAATACATGAAAAAAATTATAAAATATCTAAATAAATATTCTTCAATAAATAAAAGCAAATGCAGAAAATAAATAAAAAAGAAAACAAATAAATATTTGCTTTACTTTTAGTACACACCGCGTATATGTAGATGTATACTTGTTTTTTTTTTTAATTTTCTATATTTTGTTTGTTTTCTGTGTGGCTTGATTTTTTATTTATGCGCACCGCAGTTGATTTTCACATAAAATCCAATGCATAGCTACGCAAATCCACCGCAACTTAAAAGCTTAAAACGCCACGCGAGGTCCTGGCGCAGGACCAACTGATATTCTAGCCAAATAGCCAGCCCAGCCCAGCCAGCCAGCCAGCCAGCCCAGCCAAGTAGTCCCCGGCCAAGGCTTATAAATTTTAATTAAAATGCGCACAGCTCGCACAGCAACGTCAACGACAGCATCAGCCGCGCTTATTTCCGCTTACATTACAATTACATTCATTTCCCAGCCAGCACAGACCAGACCGGCCCAGCCCAGCCAGGCGAGGCAGTCAGTCAGCGAGTCAGCGAGTCCTGGCCAGGTATTTGCCATGGATACAGCCAGCGTTTAGTTGAGGTCTTAACACCTGATCTAATGCTGAAATTTGCATTCAGCTGACGGCGAACGATGCTTGATTTTGTTACTTCTGCTACATTTTATATTATACCCTAGAATTAATATATACATATATACATACATAGATATATAATAAAATATTTCAGTAAATCCTTTTTAAGTAAAGACTTTTCGTAGGGAATCTTCGATTCTTGCTCTGTTTATGTGAATGAATGGAATGAATTCCAATGTATTCCCGTACTTCTTACATATTTCCTTTTTTGTATTCCATGTTTCCTTCCATGCTCCCCATTCCATATTTTATGTATCTTTATATATGTATATTCTATGTTTCGCAATCCATGTTTCATATTCTATATTTCATATATTCATATTTCATATTTTCATATTCTATATTTCATTTATAAAATATATGTATATCGTATTCTATATTTCATATTCATCATCCATGTATAGCATGTATAATGAAATTATATATTTTTACTTTCAATGTATCTTACTCTGTCTATTTCTGTTATTTTCTTATGTCATTTTCTATCTATATTTAATAACTTTTCGTATTCAATTTCCACTAATTGATGTATGAGCAATCGGAATTTCCTTGCTATCGCCTTAATCTAACATTAATGATATTCCCGCCCTTGCTGTGTTCACTGTTATAAGTAATTGTTGTAATTAGAATGCAGAAAATAAACAATTTGCAGTTTTCATTATTTACTCGCAAGTCGACAGCTGCTGCTGCTGCCAAGAGAAAACTTCTGCTGTCTAATTTAGTTCATCTCTTGGATACTGGATGCTGGATGCTGGCATCTGGGGAGCCGCCGATGGCAACATTTGGTCGAATGCTGTTGCAGCACTAATGACGCGAATTGGCCTAAATACCCACTGTGAGGAGGGGGCAGGGGGAGGGGTGTGCATGGCATTATAGCCAATGCCAACAGTCGTTTTTCCAGAGACTCCCTTGCCACGCCCCACCGCCCCATAACAGCACCCTAATGAGACGCAATGGGAGCCACAAAATAGAAATTAAGTCAAATGCAACAGTGACCAGCTGCAGCCAAGAGGGAGGGAGGGGCGTGTCGCTCTGGTTAGCTAGATTTGATTTAATTAAGTCGAAGTAGGCGTAGCCCTGGCCCAGCATCCTTGTCTTCGACTCAAGCAGCTGGCGTCGAGTCAAAACTCATTTCGCTCTGTCTAAAATGAGCATCAAGCTGAACCCTCAGACATTGCGAGAATTTTGCGTGGCCAAGATCTTCGACGAGTCGTGTGAGCTGAAGCATTCCATGTGCTTCTCGCAGGACGGACGTCGTCTCCTGGTCTGCGATCATCACTATTTGCTGGTCATCGACTGCAACAGCTTGCAGCAGCTGTCCATGGTCAACTTGCAGCATTATCGACCCAAATTGGCTTGCTTTACACAGCGAAATGATCGACTGCTGCACAGCTCAACGAAGGTAAGGGGGTATAGAAGGTAGAAGGAATACAGAGAGAAGCCAGAGAGAAGCGAGGTGGGAAGTTAATAGAAGCAAGGGTGAAAGTAGGGAAATAGAAGACAAGGATAAGCTGGAGAAAAGTAAGAGAGAAGCTAGAGAGCAGCAAAGGGAAAGAAGAGGAAAGCTAGAGGGCAGAAGAAGACAAGATCTAGAGAGAAGCAAAAGAAAAAGTAAGGAGGAGGTGGACATAAGCTATAGGGAAGCTAGACAGCAGCGAGAGATACGCTAGATGAGGTCCATAAGGAAGCTAGGAATGCTCTGGAGAGGAGCAAGAGAGTAGTCTCTCAATCTAAGGAAGAACAGAGAGAGAGAGAGAGAGAGAGAGAGAGAGAGATAAGTAAGATAAGTAAGATAAGTTTTATAGAAGCTAGTCATTAAGAATATATCATGTTGGTGGCATCATTTATCATATTTTTCGTAACATTCTCCTGCTTCTTCCCATCATTCTAGGAGGACTATCTCATACGATATTTGGACTTGACCAGTCATCAGTATCTGAGGTATTTCAAGGGCCACGAGAGGGCGCTGCGTGGCCTTTGCTTTCAGCCGGGAAGTGCGCATCACTTCTTGAGCGCTGGCTGGGATGATCGTGTGCTGATGTGGGATCTGCGCTGTGAGCGCTACACGAAGAAGTTGAAGCACTTGCAGCGTCCGCTGGTTGCCTTCGATCCGACCGGCTTGGTCTGTGCCACATGCCACAATGCGCAGCGCATTGAGATTTACGACGTGCGCAAGATGGGCAGCAAGCCGTGCCACCAATTCGACTACCGGATGAGCGAGGGGGTCAAGTGGACGCAGTTGCAGTTCGCGCCCGACGGCCAGAGCCTGCTGGTCAGCACCGACTCCGGCTGCTGCTTCAGCGTGGATACGTTCAACGGACGCCTCGGGCAGACGTATGCGAGCTATGCGAACCGGGATCAGCTGCCGCTGCAGGCCTGCTACACCCCGGACTCGCAGCACGTGCTGGCCGGTGCGGATCGGGGGCGCGTTCATGTGTGGCACGCCGCCAGCGGACAGTTGATAACCGTGTTGCACAGCAGGCGCCGGGAGGCGGTGCACTGCCTGCAGTTCAATCCCCATTGCAGCATGTTCGCCAGCAGCGATAAGAGCACGCGCATTTGGCTGCCGGACAAACGCGAAGTGCAGCAAATTGTTGTGGAGCAGAAGTCGGACGACGACCAGGAGCTGCCCATTATCGATTTGACGAGGGACGACTTGGATTGCAATAAAATATACCCAAACTGGCCAAGGCCCATACCGATACTCCGTTGGCCCTCGCCAGTTCCCGTGAGGCCCTGGCTCCGGCGGCGCATCCCACGGATCCCCATAGCCGGCGATGAGTATGAGTCTGAGAGTCTGGAAGAGGGCGAAATACCTTGATCCACACACACACACACACACACACGCACACTCCCCATCATTCACAGTCGGACATTGAAAGTTCCAGTGGCATTTCAATTGCACTTGGCCAAAAGGACACCCACAGCTGGAGCCCAACAGAACTCGAGCAAATTGCACAGCTGGCTGCAGCCGAGGTAAACTTTCCATTTACTTGCCACGCCAAAAGAAGAATAAAAACATATTATTTGTTGTCTTTTTTAATATTAATGAAATCCTTTTGCCAGAACTTTATACAAATTGCTCTTGAACTTTCGCCCAAGTTCTATGCAACTCTAATTGAAGATGTGCCCCATTTTCAGAGCTCGACTCGAGTTTTCAAATTTTGTGGCCGATTGCGAAAGAGTTGGACGATTTTCCATAACTTTGGCGCATAAATCTCTGGAGTTTATGTGTGAAAGCATTTACTTGAAAAGTTTGCTCGATTTTCCACTCGATGCACTTCGGAGCTAAACAAAAAAGTTAAACACAGTAATCTTTGATGAATTACTAAATATGATTGACTTTGCACGAATGTCTTTCTGAACAGAGAGGTGAGATGAGAAGTAGATTTAATAAATATAATTAACGAACAACAAGAGCAAGCTTTTTAAACACAACAAATGTGTGCATCAGCATCAAAGCTCGCTCAACTTGTGCTTTCATTCGATTGTTAAAAAAAGTAGAAAAGTTCTCTCACATTTATTGCGCGTTTGATCGCCCGACCGAAATGGTCATCGATGCTCATGAGAAGTCCCGCTATCTTTGCCAGCTTACTCTCTGCTCTGGGCTCTCTCAAATCTATTTATAGCAAATGCACGCTGCGCAGGTAGCCGTGCACAAAAACGGAGCTTTTGTCAGTTGGAGAGGGAGAGAGATAGAAATACAATTCCTTACTTTATGAGCGAAGGGCATAGCATACTCCAAAACGTTTTTGCGACGCTCATGCAGCGTATTTGCATAAGTATGTATGTGTGAGTAGGATATAAGAGCGTTGATGTCGATCTAAGAGAGCATTGTAGACGTTTGCTCTGAGCATGCACACACACTTGTGCATGTATGAGCACACGCGTAACTATGAGCACAGCTGTGTGGCTGCGTGTGAAACTTTTGCAGCCTGCAGAAATACATAAATAGCGCGTAAAACGCGTTGATCGTCTAAATGACAAAGTAAAGTGTGAATAAATTAAATTAAAATTAAATCATGTTGTTTTTGACTGATAATCAATTTGTGAATTTAATATACATACATATCTCTACAACAATAGTGTTTTATACATTTATTCTTCAACTTTGAATTTGAAACTCGAGGAGAAGGCCAGAAATTGCAACTGGATAGACCAGGTATAGTTACTTCAGTATTTCGGTTAATGACAACTCTTACATATACTCTCATAATATCCTATATTATAAACATGAAACAAATACATTAATTTGTATTTTAATACAAATTAAAATAGAATAAAATCTTATTAATAAGACTCGACTAATTTATAGCAAATTGCCCCCTTCAAAACACTATAAATTGTTTAAAATGAAAATGAAAATTTCATTGGTGGCCATCGGAATGCTAAATCAATTAAGTGTGGAAATAGCCGAGGGCAATTGACTGTTTCAATGGCATAACTGTTATGAGTTTGATTCCGTTGCTGGGATTAAAATTCAACCCATTTGCAGGCGGGCATTTTGATAATGGAATCATTTGCATATTCTTGTCATGGCCAGAGCTGTGTGGGAACGAGGGGAGGACGAAAGTCAAAGTAGATTTGAATTGATGTCAGCTCGAATAGTTTTCGACTGTTTAACGAGGTTGGCAGACGTCGCCGTCGACGTCGACATAGAGCAGACGAAGCAAAACAGCAGTCATTAGGCTAATTAACTAGAAATGCTGCTAGCGTAAGCCTAAATAAATATATAAATTAAATAGGCAAGCGACAAATTTTGCAGTTGAGCGGCAACGGAAGCGCGCGTGTCGCCATTTTGATTTGCCGTGGCCATAACCATTAGCGAACGCTGTTGCTTGTTGTTGTTGTTGTTGTTGTTATTGCTGTTGCTGTTGCTGCTGCTTAGCATCCTTTGAAGCGCATAAACGACGCACGCTCTCAAGCAAAATAAAATTAATTAAAAAAGGTGAACAAAAATTGCTAAAGTAGAAGACGGAGAAGAAGTGGAGGAAAAAAAAAAGACGAAACGCTGCGCGTGACTAAATTGTAAAACAAATCCTGAGAGAAGGCGCTGGTATTCGACTAATAAAACACAAAAAACTGCCTCAATAATACACTGAACGAAACTGTAAAGTTTTCTGTTAAATGCAACAGATGTTCATAGTTAAAAATATGAAAATATGGCAATGCCCCGAAAAATTGTTCTATTAATTGTAACTCGTTCATATAATCAAAAACAATTGAACTTCATTTCTCCCAGTGTATCGACTGTTACTGTGAAATGAAGCAAGAATATTTAATGCGCTGCTCGTTGGGTAATAAAAGCGGATTTCTTTTGGGCTCAGCTCACAAATCTTGTTTGGACTCAATTTGTGGGCGGATTGTGGGTGGGTGTGGCATAACATGTGCATAGCCCGCTGCTCTTTTATGAAGTATGAAGAGCAAAGCAAAGAAAAAGAACAAGCAGGATACAAAAAGAAACCAAAAAAATACAATGAAAAGTTGTTTGCCAAACTTTGGAGTTCCTGGCAAAATTATTGAAGAATTTTGTACTTGAGCCAATCAATTGCATGCATCGCGGAGCAGTCGGGCGAAGCAGGTCACTGGGGCATTATAATAAAAGTGATTTAAAGTCGCCTACAATCCCTACTTATTATAAAGAATCAATTCGAGCTCAGTACAAGGGCGGGCGGCATGTACTGCCTCATTGCTAAACTTTTAAATTACTCAGCGGCCACTTTCAATAATAGCAGGTACTACCTGCACCCCCTCTCCTCCTCCTCCAACTTCTCCTCCTCCCCTACCTGATGACCTCTAGTTGTAGGTCTTAACAGACTTTTAGGCGGCAAAACTTTTACTTCGTACTCTTTTCACTTTTTTCATCATCTGGTACTTATGCCTTGAGACTTCAGCCAGGACTTTGACTTACCCCCAAAGCTTTCGACAAAGTTGTCTTGGAAGTTTTTGCCGGAGTTGCCGAAGGGCTTGCGAGTGAGCGAGGGAGAATGGCGGAGATGGGGGAGAGTGGGGGTAGATGTCTATTTCCGCTCCGGGCGTAAAAATAACAATCGACTTGCAGTTTGAATACATCACACAAATGGTCAGAGCAGGCAGCGAGGGGGTGCGTGGGGCAGCGAGGGGTGCGGGAGCAATGTTCGCCAAGTTCTGTGCTTGCTTTTGCGTCTTTTTTAAGACGGCGGGATTAAGTGGATTTTTAAGTGGCAGCAGCAAAAGTGGCCACGGGCCAGCTACGGGCTTAACTTTCCGGCTTAGGCCCCATCCCTGGTGACACAATTACATGCACGTTACGAGCATTTTGCCCTCCCCTTGCTCAGCTCTGCTCTGACCACTTGCCACCTCCTCCTTCCAAGTGGAATAAAATGGCTTAGCCATTGACATGGACAGCACGTGCTAATGGGCAGTTTTTTTGGTGGATTGGCAACTGCTCCAGCATCATCTGCACTGGAGGAGGAGGAGGAGGAGGAGGAGGAGGAGGAGGAGGAGGAGGAGGAGGAGGAGGAGGAGGAGGAGGAGGAGGTGGAAGAGGAGGAGGAGGAGTAAGCGGAGGAGGAGGAGGACGTTATCTGACTGACTGTGAATGTGAGGATGTGGTTTGGTAGACGTTTTGGACTTTTGCTCGCTTACTGTGTTCTTTCTTGTTCCTGTTCCCGTTCCTGTTCCTGTTGTTGTTGTTGTTGTTGTGTGTGTGCAATTGCTACCGTTGATTGGTTTCAAAATTAGCAAGCAATTTGTGTGGCCCTCCCGAGAACAGATGTATTAGCTACTTCCCGATTTCGTTGGGTTTGTGCGTTAAAAGCTGAAATAAAGAATACTTTTATTGTCAGTGCTTAGGTCAATGAAAGTAAGAGTGGAAATGCATATATCATATGTGTGTAAGGGGTATAAATATAACTACTCGATGTATACAGTAGAATTCGATTATAACGACTTTTTCCCACTGTACCCATAGACATCTACCTATCTGACTTGCTGATGGAGTTGAGCTTCAAACTTTGAAGCACTTAGCTTCAGCTCGAACTTATTTGTTGTGCTTTTTTCTATGCGAGGGCTAAACGAGCATTACGAAACCCCAGTTATGACCCTGGCCCATTTGTTGCTGGCCATTGGGGCAATTGTAGTCAACACTCAAAAGCCCATTTTGAGGGTGACGCAGATGAGGACCAGGCACAACACATTGATTGATCCTTGGCAAGGCATAAAACACCCTTTCAGGCCATGGTTAGAGAGGTTAGCAAAACAGCAGCAACAACAACAACAACAAGAACGACAATGGGCAACAACAACTACAACGATTCATAGAATTCACATTCGAAATGGATGTGAGCAGAGTTGTCCGTAGGCTCGATTTGGTTTGTGATTGCCTCAAATTAACCGAGCCTATTTTTGGGGGCCTGACGATTTGTCAATTGTCCGCCGTCTGTCAAGCTGTCCTCGTGCTCGGGGCTCGTTGATTGACTGACTGTCAATCAGGCATTCAATCAAGCCACTCATACAAAACACTCGAAACACTCAAATTGCCGACGCTAAACTTTGATTTGCAATTTTGACGCGCCTCTCAAATTGGCATTTTTTACACCCTACACCCCTAACAGTGTTGCCACTCGCCCTCGCCCCCCCCTGCACAACTGTCATAGCAGCAATAACGGCAAATACAATCAAAGTTTTGCTCTGTTGATAGGTTTTTAAGCATTTTTTTTTTTTTTTGGCTTTGCTTTTCTTTAACTGCAAAACTCGCGGCTGGGCAAATGCTTTTATTTATTTTTCTTTTGCTCTGGCATGTCAGGATGGCCAGGGGTGGGGGCAGGGAGGGCTGCAGGGTCGGAACTTGGAGCTCAAAGGTTTATACCATTGCCAGCAGCGGGCCGCGGCCAGAGTTGGCATCGCCAGTTGCAATCAGCTTAACAGTAACTAGAAAATAAATTGCATTCGATTTTGTTTTTCTCACATTTTGATGCCCTGCAGTCGAGCAGCTTAGCGGGTCTGCCCAATATCTAAAGAGCTTATAGCTTATATGGGATTTCATTTGGTTCGATTTTATGGAATTTAATTGAGATATCAAGAAAAATATAAATAATAAATAAGCAGCTTTGCTTAGATTGCATTGGATTCGGTTAGCTGTCAATTGATCTATTTTGGTGCTATAGGGTATATGTATATGAGGCTCTAAAAATGGGAAGTGATTTGTGTGGTTTTTTTAAGAGCTATAAAAATTGAGATTTGGACATTTTTTTGTTTTTTTTTTTTTTTTAATTTTTAATTTTTAAAGAGTTTTAATTATATCAGTACAAGATCATAATATATTTATAAGTATTTATTGGAGGCATGAAAAATCGTAGAAATCTATATCTATATCTATCTCCTCTTGTTTCAGTAGATGCTGCTCAATTGAAGTATTTTTGCTTATTTATATATTAAATATTAGTTCCTTTTACAGGGTATCGGCTAGTCTATTGTGAACTACATAGTTTGATATTTTTGTTTTTAAGCTGGTTTTTGCTGTTAATTTTTTTTTCTTCTGTAGCGCTCTCAGCGTTTTTCGGCGGTTCTGTTACGCTTCTGTTTCTTTTTTTTTGACAGCTATTCTTAAATCCACATTTCAGCCACGCCCCCTTTACGCAGCCCGCCTTGCACCGCCAGCCCCGCTCTTTTGTTTGCCTAGCCCATCAATCGTTATCTTTTGTCTTTGTGCCGCTCTGTTGGCCGTGAACAAATGCGTGATTGGCCAAAGCCGTGGAAAGCCGGACAATGCCGAGAGAGAGAGAAAGAGAGAGGGAGAGGGCGCGAGTCTTTCGGGATGAGAAAGAAAAAGCAAGAAAACTGCAATTTCTGCAAGCTAAGTGAAAAATTGTGCGACGCGGAAAATGTTGTCATTGTGGCAGTGGGTGGTGCAGCGGTTGGCTGAGTGGTTGGGTGGTTGGGTTGGGTTGGGTTGGGTTGGGTTGGCTGCACTTTTGTGTTTTTGTTAGTGCAGCTGCAGCTGCTGCCGCCAGTCGGCTCTTAGCTTAGCTTAGTTTTTCTTTGGTTTTGTGTGTTTTCAATCAGTTAGCTGCAATCCGTGCTGCGCTCTGCTTAGCCAATTTGTTTTGAGGCCAAGTTTGCAGCGCATTAGCTGGGTTTTTTTTTTTTTTGTTTAATTGAAAATCTTAATGTGTGCGCATATTTATTACACTGCAGAGAGATATTGATAAGAATTATTGCAATTAAAAAGCAGCCAAGCTCGACTGGCACTTGATATACTTGAAATAAATTCAATTCAATTTATTTTTGCGGTCTGCTAAATTCGTTTCAATTGCTCAGATCTCATTTTCAACCACAAGCACTTGCTCCACAAGTGGTTTACACACACACACACACACACACACACACACACACACACACACACACACATATATACCCAGGGTAAACAACTTTTGCATTGCCATTGGGCAACATTTGTATTTGACACTTTTGCAAAGTGCGAGCCATCAAGTAGACGGAACTTTTTGAATACCCTGTATAAAGGGCAAGGCAGCTAAAGGCAGGGCAGGACTATCAACTCCATCAACTACAACTTCAGCTGCTTACTCTATTAAATCAATAAATCTATTTATATACTTTCATTCTATTAATAAGTACAGTCAACTAGACAGTCGAGCAGCCCTCACGTCTTCTAGAGTTCTTCAAGTCCTTGAAGGGGTATAAAAATACCAAGGGCGTGTAATGGGCATGGCCAATGCTAACACAAGTTTAATTAAAAATCAATGCATGCCAAGCAAAGGTCGTTCGGTCAATCAAATTTAAATCAAATATTACGTATACGTAATACGCTCACGACATTACGTATACGCCGTGGGGAGTGTATGCATTAATCAGTGGAAATAGCCGGGCTGGTCAGCTCACTTATTTTTATGGCAATTAGACGGCACGATGGCCATAATTAAAATACACTGCAGACAGGTGGCTAACAAAAGAAATGAAACTCGCACTTTATTAAACGGATTGTTGTTGTTGCTGTTGCTGTTGTTGTTGTCGTAAGTGTTATTGTTGCTGTGGGAGCTTTTGTGGACAGTTTGCATTTGACTGTGGGCGAAACGTTTTATATTTTGTTAGCCATAAAAGTGTGATTTATATACATACTATTCTGTTGTTCTTGGCCCACAAAAAGTGGGCGTGTCGGGGCGTCATTAAAATCAAGGGAAAAGTGAAACTGAAAGTGTGTGTGTGTGTGTGAGGGTGTGAGTGTGTTTGTGTGTGTGTGAAGAGCCGAAAGCCATAAATCAAATTTTATTACCTAAACGACAATTATTTTGCCACAAAAATCAAAACGAGACTCGAACAAATGACAACGCCAGCAACAGACAACAACATTGCTATTCCATTGAATACCCTGTAGTTAGCAGAGCGGGTGGAAGGGGTATGCTTAGCATTCAAATTGAGTATGTTATGGGTGGGCTAGTTTTGAGATAATTGGACTTCGTTTCCTGTTGATAATTGAATAAGCATTAGCTGAATTGTAGAGAGTCCTTTCGTGACTTTCAAAAATCAATAGATATATATTTGGAAAAGCTTTACATAATGCATATGTTATAAGGGTATTTCCGGCAGCCTTGATATATCTTTTTAGACCCAAGAGTGTGATTCCAGGTGTACTGATTTTATGAAACTTTATCCATAAAGTATTACATATATTCTTGATGGGGATTATTACCCAAGTCAATCTAGCTAAGTCCACTTGAGATATATTCGTTCGTTCATATATTCGTACCTCCGTCCGTCTATTCGTTCAGTCGTCCGCATAGCTGTCCGTCTGTTTGTTTGTAAGTCTATTCGTCTGTCCGTTAGTCGATCTCATCCGTCCTGCCATATGTCTATTCGCTTATTTGTCACTTCGTCCATTCATCTGATATTTTGTCTGTCTGTCTATCTTCCTGTCTGTTCCTTTGTTCTGTCTGTCCATCTGTCGTATATAATGAATTAACTTTAAACTATAAATGCATATTTTTGTACACCATATGCAGTAATAGTTATCAATAGCATATTATCGATAACTTATACTACTTCATTTCTATCGATAATAATCGATAATTTCGATACTTTCTCTCCGTAAGCATAGCTTGAATACCAGTCAAGCCCAGCCGTGTAGACCATTCTCACCTTTGCTATATTCGATTTTGGCATAAGAATTATCGAACAGTCAGGGTATTTGCTAGTCGACAGCATTCTTAGTTATCACATTCCTTGTTTTTGTTTTTTTTTCTGGCGAGTTTATAAATAAATGCGATGCTACATGTGACAGGGCCACACGCGGCACACAGCTTGATTTATGGCCATAGAGCGCAGCTCATATGCAGAGAATTACCGGCTAGCATTGGAAATTGAACTGGGAAATTGGGGAGTCACACGCTGCGTATGAGTTATTTTAATTACAATAATGGCATGTCAATTAGAAAGCTGACACTGTGACACTTTTTGGCCGGGCAGACAGACGGACGGAGAGACTGACAGCTAATTAATTACCCAAGTGGCACAAAATGCGGTTAGTCCTCGTCCATAATTGAATACGAAATGAAAATAGAAGCGAAAATGAGCGAAAATAAAAAGTTGCCCTTTAAGCGCGCTTAATAAAATTAAGCAAACAATTTGGCGGCAATGCGAGCAGCTTAAACAGATTTACAATACATAATTTTAATTATAAAGCGCGTAAACTAATTAAACCAATAGCAGCCAGAGCCGGAGCCGGAGCCGCACACAGCGAGAGGCGTGCGTCGAGGGGGAGGGCGTGGCTGAAGCGTAGACGCAGCAAGTTTTTAAGCTCTATTTGTTAACTTTAATGCCGCAGCAAACGAGCGTGTGCCGGCAATGTTCAAACTGCCAGCCATATGAGTGGGCGTGGCAGCGTATGGGTGTGTGTGTGTGCGTTGTGGGCTGTGCATAGCAAATGAAGTGCGCAAGCAATGCCGCATTATTTCTTGTTAGCTTCAAGTCGTATAGATAGATGCAGATAAGAGAGAGCGAGAGAGGGAGAAAGAGGGAGAGAAAGATGTTTGGCTTTGCGTTTATGAGGCATGCGGCTAACCTCATGTCTAATGGAAAGCGTGGGCGTGGCAACTGTCTGAAAAAGGTGCAACAGCTGCGTTTGATATTAGAAATAGTTGAACTAAAGTGCTGCGAAAGGGTTCGTAGGATATGGACGGGGAATGGGAAATGGGAAAGGGGTTTATGTAGAGGGTAATCCATTTTCTTATTTTTTTGAAATATTAAGTAGTTTAGCTCATCAAGCAACAAGCAAAGTGATTTACATAACCGTATTTGATTAGTATAAAAAGGTGCAAGTGCCTGACTAGCAGATACCCTAAAGTCTCAGCAGAGATTCTCTAGTTATGAATAGAGATAGCTAGAGAGATTGCGATGCATTGTGGAGCTATATATTTGTAGACAACTAATTTGATCTAGATTCGAAAAAGATTTTTTATTACTTTTAGCAAAGAAGAGTGGAAATGCCAGACTAAAATATACCCCGAACTTGGATATCAAAAGATAGCTAGGCTAATTAGATTTACGCTAATGTTAGATATCAATAGATATCGATATGCTCAATATAGTAATACAGTTTTCATTCGAGTGCCTGATATTGATATCTAGATAATTCATTCATTCATTCATTATCGAGTCGCATATTAATACAGATATATCTGTCTATAACTGATATTTTTGTTTTTTTTTTTTACATTGAATTAATATAGTATTTAAGCATGACAACGCCTCTTTCTTGTTCCTTTGACATGCGAGCGCTTTGTATTGACAAATTGACAGTTTGACAGTTTAATTTGATTCGATTTCTCTTTGCTGCAAGCCGCTCGAACAGCTCTATTTTAGCCCTTTACATGATGGCTGCGTGACATGTCAGAAAGCTTTGTTTGTGTACATATCAAGGCGGCTCTGTCACAGTCGCTTCAAAAATTATTGATCTGCGAGATGTGCTCAAAGAGTCATCAGAATATTTAAATTAATTTGTATTCCAAAAATTATTGAAGAGTCCTTCAAAAGAACTACGTTTTTACACTTAGACCATAACTCTGCTTGTACAGGGTATCTCTTATTCGATGTAAATAAAGCATTTTGAGTTCTATTTAAAATGAAAATCACGTGCCGGCAACACACACCCAAACACAATACACACACACACACACACACACACACACAGAGAGAGTGAGAGGGGGAAGGGTCAGGCACACAGTTGAAAGCTTACACGTACGTTAAATCAAGGTGAGGTGTAAACTTTATTAAGCATACGCCGTGTGCGCGCGGCGCATTCGCTTCTACCTGGAATTCCCTAATCATTTGACAGCTGCTGTGCTGGAGCTTAAAGTTTACTTCAGGTATTATGCGACTCGTTGTGGCAAGCACATATTTTATTTAATATTTGTTTACCTAAGCGACACATTTATAGTGCAAATGTGTGTGTGTGCGTTTGTTTATTTTTACTGTCAGTTGTCAATTATTTTTATTGGCAGGTATTATTATATTGTGTGCACATTTCTATGCAAATTGACAGAGTGAGTGAGAGAGAGGGCAAGAGAGGAAAGAGTAAGCTGCGTTGTTTGTGGTTCACTTTGGGTGTGGACGGAGGCGCTGCTAAACTTGCATGTCATTGACGCTTTATTTGTTTGCTTGACTTTTGTTTGCCGTGTGGCTCGGCTCATGTTTGTCTTTGTTGTTATTCTTATTGTTGTTGTTGTTGTTGCTTGTCGTTGTTGTTTGTCACAGATTTTGCGGTTGCGTGAGTTGCAGAGTGTAACGACTGAACAATTAGTATAGCTTTTAGACAGCGACATTTTGTCGAGCAACGCTGTCAGCCTCTAAGCTGCAATGACACTAAGTGAAATTTATATCAAAGTGCGGATGGATCAGAAATCAGTAGAGGCAGAAGAGAGAGGTTTAAAGTGGTGGGTTTGAAATGATATAATAAAATAAATAATTAACTTTTGAATTTCGAAAGGGGAATAAGTAGAAGGAGGGATGAGCCATACAACTCTGAAGTTAGGAGATACGAGAGAACAAAAATCTGGAAAAAATCAGCAGGAGAGAGAGAGAGAGAGAAAGTGAGGGATAGAATGGACTGAGAGCAGAAGAGAGAGAGAGTGAAAACTAGAGAGGATGAGACAAACAGAAATAGAGAAAGAGAGAGAGAGAGAGGGTGAGTGTGGGAGAGAATGGACTGAGAGCCGAAGAGAGAGAGTGAAAACTAGAGAGGATAAGACAAACAGAAATAGAGAGAGAGAGAGAGAGAGAGAGGGCGAGAGACAGGGATTAAGACGGAAAATAAAAGAGAGGATGACGGAAAAAAGATAGAGAGAAAGAGAAAGAGAGAGGAAAAGAGATAGAAAAGTAAACCATGAGAAAGAGATTAAAAAGGAGTATAAAATGTTGTATATTTTTTTTTATATAAATTGTGTATATTAAACATTAATAATAACAAAAAATCTTAAATATATAAGTAAGATTCCTGAGTAAATTGAATTCCTCAGCTTTTTGGCTTGTCATTTCAAATGAAATCAATATATAAGCTGAGAACTCATTTAGTACGTCAAGTGTATATATATTTCAGCCTCTGAGGGTTTGTGCATTGACAAGCTGACATTTCATGCAATCGAGGGAGCTTAGAGCCTTAGTTAAACTTAAAGAGCAAACACTGAGCTCTTTCAGCACGTCTCATTGGATTTTAGCTGCTGCTTTTGATTCTGGCAAGAGTTTGTGTTGCATTTTAATTAATTTGATTGAAGTACAAGTGGATGGCAGATTAAAGCTGATAGAACGTGCTTGATTTTTGCATTTGTTTGTGCCTAGTACCTTAAGACTTGTGGCGTTGTTGAGCATTGTTGCCTCAGGCACTTGGCATACGAATATATTCGGTTATCCATATCCATTCGACAGGCGGCATGAATTTGGCATTTGCTGGCATTGAGCTCTGTTCTCTTTGGCTTTGGCCGGGAGCGAAATGCATTTGCAATGCAACAGGAAACAATTGAATTTGCATAAAACACAAGCGCATGACCATTTCCATTTCCATTGCCATTGCCACCTCCACTGTCATTTCCAATTCCAATGGCATTTCGCAGTTTTTGCATGCTCCGATTTCATTTATAGACTCACGAACATATGCCGGTGGTCCACTCTGTGGCTGCCCATGCGAGCTGTGCGACTGCAAAAGATGCCCAGCTACCATTTTTCGTTGCCCTGATGGTTTCTTAATGAGGCTACCCAAACAGCAATCGCTGCTAACGTGGCTGCCCATTAAATAAGCCAACGTTATGGCCGGGCCTCGCCGGATGTGGCGGCCCACATCGATTGCCAGTCCCCTTGCCCCCTTGCCCCCTTTTTTAAGTGCCGCGCACGGTGTGCTTCACAAATAAATTTTAAATGAAATACAATTTTCAACATGTTGCACATTTTTTGAATGAAAGAGGAAGTAAAAGAATTTTCTATAAATATATATAATTTTTTTGAAGAAATTTAATCACGGAATTAAAACAAAATTCTGTTGAAAATAAATTAAAATTTAAATATGTTGAATATAAAAACTATTTAAATTTAAGAAAATATTGTATATAATTAAAATATCTTATTATTATGACTGAAAACGCATAAGTTTTGTATATGAAACCATAACAGTGTTAGAGGCTGTTAATAATGTTATACATTTAACAGCTGTTAACAGCTGTTAACATGAAAAATCGTTGTTGAGTTTTATTTTGAATTTGTATATTTTATAAATTTATATATTCGAAATTGGAGTTAGGTTTAAATTTTATTCTAAAGAAATACAAATAATAATAAAATTAAAAATTTTGTTTGCAATAATTATCCAATTTGTCCCACTGTGCCGTCGCCTATCTGTCCGTTCATTTTGAGCAACAGCAAGAGCTCTCTGGGCAGCGTTTAACAGTTGATAGCATTTTCATTAATTGTATATAAAACGATTTTTGGCGATTAATTAGTGCGACCTCTGCCAGCAATTGCAGTCGAAATAAAATTGCGTAAATATTTTAAGGTCAAATGTTTAACGAATTTCAATTCAAATATGAGTGTGTGTGAGTGTGTGTGTACATTCCTGTATCTATGTGCTAACATCCCTAAAGGGAGGTTCCGCTGGTTAATTAGCATTTTTTGTGATGATTTATGCGCTCTGTCTAATGAAATATGTTACAGGAAGTCAGCCAGAACCCAAGAGTGTGATAGAGTGTGTGCGAATGTATGTGTATGTGTGGGTGTGTGTGTGTTCGGTTTAGATAAGAAAATATGCTCGACGTACGAAATGTGTCGCCAAAGCAAAGTTAATGTAGTGTAACGGCTTTGAAAGGGTTTTTCGCTTGGGTTTTGCTTTCTCTTCGTTTCGCACATTTTTTTGTTGCCCTTCTTGATATTGTGCGCCATTTAACACTATAAAATTATTATCATGCTTATTTACAGGCGCCATAAAGAAGAGATGATAAAAAAAAAGGAGAGAGACCATGAATAAAAACGCATTAGCATAAATTTGATTAAATTAAGGGGGCGTAGCACGTTATCAGCAATAAAAACGTTTAGCAATTATCGCACAGCAAAATGAAATTGGAAGAGGGTGAGACCGAGAGAGAGAGAGAGAGACTTAAGCTGCCTATATAAACTAATATAGTTATCAAAACTACAGTTACAGGGCGAGGCATGTATGTGTGTGTGTGTGCGTGTGTGTGTGTGTGTCGACACGCAAGTTTGCCGTCATGTTGGAAAAACTATTTTCGATAAGTTCGACGACAAAATTGTTGGGATTTTGCACCATTACAAAATATAGAAAAATAATAAAAAGAAAATACAACTTTACAAAGTTCGAAAGACATGCAAGGGTTGCTCCACATCCATTGAAAACTGCCAGAAACACACACACATACACACACGTAGATGTGAGTGCCTTTGAAATTGCCAAGCGACAATATTATCAATAAAGTGATGTAAGTGCTAAAGGTGCTTCAAGTAGCAATTGCCCCCACGACGGGACTTGGCCGCACATGCTAAATGTGCCCCAGGCCCAACTCCGAGAACCAATTGAGCGCAATTTCAAAGATTATTACATATGCACAATATACATGAATATATATATGTGTGTGTGTATCGGTGTGTGTTATCGGTAGAGCTTTATGCCTGCTTGAACTTCATAATGAGTTCCTATGCAGAGTTTTAATTGAATATGGCTATGGAATTTTGTTTGAGCTCAGGGAAAAGCTGTGCAGTTGAAAGACAAGATTTGTATGCGAAATATGATTGAAAAAGTAACAACGAACAACAATTCGAAGAGTTTTGTATGGCTATTTGATATTAGATTTTGCTACAGCGAATATTTCGTGCGTCTGAGAGGCAGTGCTCGAAGCAGATTTGCATATTTTCTGAAAAAGAAAAAATCATTTTAGCTTTTAATTGAAATATTAAAAGTAAGCTGAGTGCTTAAATGTAGAGAGTTTTATGAGTTTAATATGGATGATTTGTTAAGATGAAAAATAAAATATATACTATATACATATAATAATCAAAATAATAGCAAAATTAAATTAAATGATAGTATATATTTAACAAAAGAAAAAAATGTAAAGAAATGCTGATTAAAAATTTACGAAAATAAAAATGTAATATTAATATTAATATCTAATATTAATATTACAAAAGAAACACGCACACACACGCAAAGACACATATATAGACACACATAGGCACACACGCATAAACAGGCATGGGCGCAACATTTGAGAGCGACATTACTTGAGTAAAAGTAAAAGCAATGAGAGAAGAAGTGCAGAAGATCATTAAAGTTGTCTATGTGTATGCAGCAGTTCTCATTTGGTATTTGTATTTAAGTAAAACGAAGCTAGAATGCTCACAGCAGCAGAGAGCGTTCCCAATGCTCACTTGAAGCTCGACTACAACGAACTCTACCTGCCGTCGGGCTCAGCACTTGGGAGAGACAGTGCTTGAGTAAAAGTGTCGCTATATAAAGGGCAGCAGCTGCAGCATTTCTTCAGTCAGTCTTCAGTCGTCCAGGCCTGCTGGGGGTCAGCGCAATGAAGTGAGGTAGAGTGTGTGATCGATCAGCTAAGCATTAAAGACGTAGAGGTATTACGTAAAGGAAATACGTAGAGGAATTACGTAAAGGAAATAAGTAGAGTATATACTTGGAATAAATAATTACTGAATTAATAAATAAAAAATAAAAAATTAGTGTATATTATATATAAATAAAAAAAATATAAAAATAAATATAATAAATTATATAATAAATGAGTAATAATATATTCATTAAATTATTAAATGAAAAATAAATAATTAGTGTATATTATATATAAATAAATAAATATACAAAATTATATAATAAATGAGTAATGTATAATGTATATTATGCATAAATAATTAAATATAATAAGTAACCAATAAATATTTAATTCACCGCATGTAAATAAATAAATATGAAAATTATAATTGAATTAGCTTCAAGTCAAAATGGGAATACAAAACCGATTTGCAGTAAGAAAAAAACATGAGCTGACAAATATAGAAGAAGGAAGATAACCTACCCATATACACTCACACCAATTCACTCACACACACTCAATGTGCGTGAGAGCTGAGCAAAATGGCTGCCAGGTCGCGCGCGAAAAAGAATGTGGCATACTTTGTGGCGCCACTCGGAAGTGCCATGCGACCGCATAGCTGCCCGTCTATGTCAGCATCTTCGTGCACCACACCAGCTCACCAAAAAAAAAAAAAAGGAACAAGTAAGAAAACTCTAGTCGAGAGTGCTCGACTAGATACTACCCTGAACCAAACTAATAAATATTCACATTTAGTGTGGTTAAAATTTCAATTTTTGAAACAATTAAAAAAAAATTAAACAATAATTCCGCCCGATCTGGGGTTCGAACCCGAGACCTCTCGATTGAGTGGCGCGATGCTATTCACTACGCCACTTCACTTAATGACAGTTTGATGGCAAAACAGTAATACATTCACTGCTGCAGCGCCATCTAGCGAATCTAAACTAAACTAATTGTTTCTTTGAATGGATGTGTGCACACTTATAGAAAAACTGTTGTGGCTGAATAGTAAGCTCATTTAAATAAATATATGTATAAATATTTTGAAAAAAAATTAAAAAAAAAAGAAAATAAACATAAATTAACTCCGACCGCTCTGAGGTTTGAACCTGAGACCTCATGATCAAATGACGCGCCGCTAGCATCTGTACTGGCATCTGATTTGAACTTGAATGTTTTTATTCGATAAAAATATAACGGGATAATTTATCGAATTCTAACGCTAAACTCAACATCCGCGCTGTATATACGGTCATTTTAAAAAAAAATTCAAGTCTCTAGCTATCATAGCTTCGGAAATCGACGCGTTCAAACATACGGACAGACGGACAGACGGACAGACGGACAGACGGACAGACAGACAGACGGACAGGGCTAAATCAACTTATCTCGTCACCCTGATCAAGAATATATATACTTTGTTGGGTCTGCCACGCCTCCTTCTGCCTGTTACATACATTTTAACAAAACCATTATACCCTGATTTCCCATTTTCAATGGGTTCAGGGTATAAAAAGGAAAATAAAAAATCAGATTGCAAATGTAAAGTGTTTGCCGCAGAAATTGTTTGGTTTCGCTTGGCTAACACGCCAGATAGCATGACAGAAAGCCAAATGAATGCTGTATTTGAGCTGGGATTATGGCTGAGATTGTTTGTGTGAGTTTCCCACTCTTTGCAAAATTGAAAATATTCATTTTGTTAAGTTTTTGAATAAACAATGTAAATTTGTCTATAATCATAATGCCTCGTCTATCAGGTAAACATCTCTCAATTTCAGAGCTAAGCTTTGTTATCAGAGCTGCCATGATTGAGTGAGCAAAGGTTCGTATTGCTTTCTCTCTGCCCCTTGCCCTAGTAATGTGGAAATCTATCAAATTGAGAGCTCTTTTGGCTATCAATATTTGCTTTTTATTATACAAAGTATTTTGTGTTTTGTTTTTATAAAATATGTTGTCAGACTTTTTAATTAATATTTATAAGCCCTTACAAATTATAATATTTACCCATTCGCATTTGATATTTTAAAATAATATTTATACTTAAAATAATTTGACTAACAACAATACAATATTTATATTTCAGCTAACAAACAAAATTTAAGCTAAACAAACTGAATAAACTTATTAATTTAAATATTTGTACAGACCAAAAAAATTAAAGAAAAAAGCAAATTAAGTAAAAATAATAATAATAAATCTCAATAAATTGCGAATAAATTTTAAATTGAGCCAACCTCAAATGAAAGTCAATATCAATTGCAAAACATTTTCATTTGAAATAATTAAAGCAACATTTAATAGCATTATGGCAATATATAGCAGTATAACGGTATAACAGTATAACAGTATAACAGTATACAAACAACGGTAATTTTTCTATTACAGCCATTGCCTGGGTTGCGGTTGATTGACCAAATATTGCTAAGCCAAGCCAACAGCGCTCGACGTAACTAAATAATGAAAATGATTTGTGCGCCAGGTTTTGTTTGAGTTTGTGGCCCAAAAATTGTTGGCCATTTGCATAATAAATGGGCAGGCAATGCGGCTGGCCGCAAATAAATTACACAACACATAAGAAACAATAACAATCATAACAACAACAGCAACAACAGCATTTGTAATTTGAGTTCGTGTTGTGCTGCCAACAGCAAATTACGCATACGCCGTGTGCAACTGAAAGGGATATTCCTATAGATAGATTAGCAGCAACAAAAAGGTGACATTGTTATTATAGTAGCTGTTGTTGTTACTGTTGTTGTTGTTTGTTTGTCTGTTTGTTGTTTCTATTTAACTTGCATTTTGCTTTGCAATTACCGTGCACACGATGCGCACTTGGAAAGTCATTAAAAATATGACAAATTATATGCTGAGTGAACAGGTGAATGGACTGTGAGTGCCAGGGGAGAGATAGAGTGATAGAGGGGCAGTTGCAGTCTATATATATATATAGCAAGAGTTTTTCCCTTAATGTTGCTGCTGCTGACGGCCTGCAATAAACAAAAGTTAGCAGCTTAACAAAACAATAAATGAAGTTGGCAAATGCGATTGTTCTGCAGCTCGTTGATGCTGTTGTAGTAGTTGTTGTTGTTGTTGTAGTTGTTGCCATTGCTGTTGCTCTAACGACATGACAAAAAACCCCTTGGACAACACTGGAGCTGGCAAAGGCAACTAGCTCCAGGGCAACGCAATTGATATGCTCTACATGTTTGTTAAAAGGCTGAAAGGCACTCTAAATAAAAATAAAAAATAAAATAAAAAATAAAATAAAAAAATAAATAAATAAAATCTTACATAAGTTTAAGGAATGTAAAAAAATTCATAACAGGAGGGAGATTTTAAAATAATTAATATTATTAAATAAAAAATATTTTAGTATGTTTAACAATGTTGTAATTTTAGATAATTTTAGATTGAAATAAAATACTTATATTTATATATATTTATACAATATACATTTTTATTTTATTTTATTTTTTGTTTATTTTATTATTGTCTCGCTAAGCTGTCAATTAGGTAGTAGAAAACTTGTTTAAATAAAATAAAATAAATACCTTTTTACCAAAAAAAAAAAAAGATTAAATATAATGTTTTGCAGTTAGTAAAAATTTATTAAATATTATTTATATTACATTTATATATATTTATACAATATATAAATTTTTATTTTATATTATTTTTATATTTTTAAATTTTATTTTTGTCTTGCAAAATTGTTAAATATTTTCACAATATTAATTTCTATTTATATATTTTTTTTTTTTTTTTGCCTTAAAAATATTGAATAATTCACAAATGAGTTGCACTAAGGTGGAAGGCTTAGCCTAAGTGATTTGTTCTAGAGCAAAGTGAGACAAAGCGCAGTTAAGCATTGTCTAGAGTAGCTGAACTGAATTGTAAGCACAGAGCAAATCCTGTGATTAGTGGCAGAAACTAAGCAAAGCGTTGCCAACTTCATGCCATATTTATAATGCCCTGAACAAGGGTAAGCCCAGAGCTGGGAACAGAGCTAAACTTTAACTGCAAGTCAAACTTCGATGGAAAGTTGAGTGAGAAAAACACAGAAAACTAAAAATAATGAGAAAGACAGAGAGACAGAGAGAGAGGGGGAGTGAGAGAGTGAGCTGATGCATTCACATCTTTTGTTCAAGTTTTAAGCTGTGTTTTTTATTGACTTCTGCACAATATTTTGTTGCCTACTTTTGAGAGGGGCGCCGAGCAAGTTGTTTAATTGCCGTGTGGCTGGGCCAATTAGTGGGCGGCATTTTGTGGCAAGCTTCAAATAGCAGAATGGCAACAGGTGTTGCAGGTGTGTGCGTGCCTGTACGTTTCGGCTCTCATTGTGTATTCATTTCATGCGCCTGCATATTGCACTTTTGTCTATGCATAACAAAAAACTAAGCGAGCGCAGGCGGCATGGGATTGTGGCAACTGTTGACGATTGTGATTTGATGCTATGCAGGTCGTTGTGGGTGTGTGTGTATGTGTGTGTGTGTGTGGGAAGTTGAAAACAATGTGGAAATGCTGCCTGCTTGCATGTCACGTAGCTCATTGCAGCGACAGCTGTGCAAGGCAAATGCCAAATGGTTACAGCATTTGCCATCAACTGGCTAAAAGCTGTTTTAATCGACGACACACACACACGCACACATACACAGGGGCAGACCTTAACGAGCTAATACATAAATTGAACGAGTTGATGAGGCAATTAACTAAGAGAGAGCTGAGAGCTGTAAAGCAATTAAGTTAGTTAGATAAAGAATTTGAGATAGGAAATGAGAATATGGAATATATAAATAAAAATTGTATAATATAATTACTTTCTATCTTACTCAAGCCTTAACTACTAACTATACTAAACTAACTAACTATATAAAACTTAGTTAGTCAGCTTTAAGCAGCGTAGTTATTAATCAAGTACTTGGGTAACATAAATCTATTGCATCAATCTGGCTGCTGTCCGTCGCTGTCCGTCGTTATCCGTTTTGCTTTCAATTTACATCGCATCAATTCCCGCTTTCAGATAGAAATCTATATTTCTCAATTCGCTCAGATTGTTTTAGCTGACAATTCGCATTGCAAATGTGATGCGACGAGAAGTGTCACTGATTTGAGATAAACTGGAGCAACTGCTTCGCATGCTGTTCACATTCAGGGATAGCAGTCGTCACGCCCCCCTCGCCACTCAAACCGTTTTCAACAAATTGCGAGATGGCTGAGCTGAGGTCCACTGGCTTACGGCCAAATCGAATGGAAGAGGGAGACAGAGAGAGAGAGAGAGAGAGAGATTGGGAGGAAATGATTGCCATTCCATGGGGCATTTTATTGGCCATTGCCGGCGAATTTATGCAATGTCTGGCTGCACAAAAAAAAAAAGGGCTGTAAAAAAGTATAGAAAGTTCGGCCAAAATGCAAATGCTAAACGGTAATTAAAGTGCAAACTGTTCGAACTGGCAACGGGCATTCGCTTGCCCAACACAAGCCAAGTGCCGCGTAATAATTTCTCAATTAATTTTCATGCACACCCTGCCCTTCCGCCCGCCCCTCTAGCCGAGACTATTATTGATGCTAATTGGAATATTATGCAGTGCACAGTTGGCCAAGACACGATATGTGGGCCACGTTGAGGCGGCGCTGGGACTAAACCCAACCGGACAGCAGCTCATTTTTAGCCGGAAATGAACTAGAAATGTTGCAACGTGCTGGCCGAAAAGCGAGAGAGAGAGAGAGAGAGTTTGAATGTGAGCCAGAAATGGCTGGCAAATCAAATTAAATTTCCGTTGATATGCAATGCGCAACGTCTGCTGCAGCTTGAAGCCGTTAAATACAATTTGAAGCCACAATTTGAGCTGCTTTTCGGCTGATGCGCATTCGTGATAAACGTAATGAAGAACTGATGTCAAAATAAATAAACACACACACACACACACACGCACACGCACACGCACTTAAAATACAGGCAGGTGCATAAAACCAGCGACAGCAACAAACACATTAATGACGTCAGCTAACGTCGTAGGCTTTAGTCGAATACTCTTCCTAGACTTATTTGAGAGATAGGAGAGATTAAAATTCTGGGAATGTAATATATAAAAGTTTTTATATAACTGTGGAAGTTCAATATGTTGACTAACAAAACATTTATGCATTCAATGAAATATCATTTGAGATACAGCTGAACATAATTCTTAAATATTTTTAATCCTAACATTCGGTGAAGGTTAAATCCTATTGAAACTTATTCCCTTCTTCTGAATAAATATAATACGTATATCGAAAAGTCTCTAGAGTTTTATGGATTTTCAAAAATCTCTCCTATTAAGTTTATGAAATTAGGTTTTCCTATTAACAAAGCAGTTGGAAAAACTATTTAAATCTAATCATAGCATCCACCTTTCATGGGCTTCTTTAGTCTCAGTAATGGATTTAGGGTAAATCTGTTCTAATTTATATCTTCATTCTCTCGAAAACTTGATCAAGATTCCTTGCTGTACTCCTTAGAGTCCATGACGAATCTGACTTCAATTTCTAACGAACCAGCTGGTCTCTCTATCCTCATACCTAATATACTCATCATATTTATATATCAAGTAAATTATTTCTTTAATCTACGCAAATAGGTAAATATTTTCTCTATCGATTCACTATAATATTTTGATATCTTGTGTGCAGTTGGCAAATAGCGAGTCATAGTCCAGCTACCTTGATTGCTGGCAGTGGCTGAGTGACAACAACTGAAATGAAATAGTGCCAAGTTTTTGCACGCTTGTGTTTTATGCAAATTTTGTGTAGCTCGTCTCGGCTCACCTCACCTCAGGTGCGGGCTGAGCTGTTCGGTCCGGTGTTTGGACAGGTGAGCATAGAGAGCAGAGAACACACGGCTTTGAAGTGCAGAATAAATAAAATGAATGAGCTGCCGAGTGTTGAAAGTGCATAATGTAGTAAAACGTGGCACTTTGGCGGAGTGAGCGACGCCGTGGAGCAGCTCCAAGTGGGCATGGCCGGGTGGGCGGACATGTGTGTGTGTAAAATGATATCAGCTCCAGGGGGAAACAAGTCTTAAATACGCTTTAAATCAATGACAAAAGTTACACAAACAGATAACAAATGGCTCGAGTGTGGCTTAAAAGCAAATTTAAATCGATTTATTTTACGTATTAAAAATGTTGAAGAAGATTTGAATCAAGTTCTTTGAGAACGAACATAAAATAATAAAATAAAGAAAAGCAAAAATAATAAAATAATAATGAAGTACAAACTGATTGAAAATAAAACATTTAAATGAAAAGTAAATAAATTTGTAGAAGCCAAAAAAAAAAAAAAAACTAAAAACAATAATTTACTAGTTTTTCTATCATAAATTAATAAAAAAAAAAAAATCAAGTTTAATTTATTCAAGAACATAATTTATTAAGAACATGATTAATTTATATATAATTTAATTTATATATACGAAATGAATTTTGATAATTTAAAATACATTTAGAAAATTTAAAATATGAATTTAATGGGATTATATATAATAAAAAATAAATAATTCAATTAACAGAAATGAAAAAGTAAATTAAAAGAAAATAATTATTTTTATTAAATTTAAAGCTTTTTACAGAATAAAAATATATTCAAATTCAAAAATAGATTCAAGTGAAAAATTATTCTCAAGACCACAATTTAATACTGCTGCAATATGAACATAAGCTTAATTTGCATATTTAATTTATTTATATTTTATATTTTATCTTTATTTATTTTATGCTTTAAAATACATTAAAAATGTTTTTTTTTTTTGGTATTTTTTCAAAAATTGTGAATTCTCTAATTTGAAAGCGGCACACGTCGTATACGCAACGTGCCTTGTCCACTGCCAGTGGGGCCATAAATCAATGTCTATGCAGCTGCCGGCCATCAATCAGGCCTTAAGTCTATCAACAAACAAGTAAAATAAAAGTGAACAGCCAAAAAGTTGAAAGCTATTCACGCCCCAATACGCTGTCCTTGTTGTTGTTGTTGTTGTTTGTGGGTCCATAAAATTTCCATTAGTTTTCATTAAAAATATTGCAGCTGCCTCATTACAAGCGGGCGTCAATGTTGCTGCTGCAACTGTGGCAGGCCCTGCCGGGGCATCATCCGCTGCCGCTTTGGTGGGTGGCCATTCATAAATCAGAGTTATTAGGGCGCCACAAATCGTCAACAAAATAATTGAAAGCCCAAAAACAATTGGCCAAATGGCTGTCTCTCTCTCTCTGTGTGTGTGTGTGTTGTTTTGGTTAGCCATAAATAAAATTGAACAGTCAACGAGGCAACAGGCTGCAGCCGGAGAGGCGTGGCCAATTGCTCGAGCCAGCGGAAGTGATTGATTTATGCCGCACACATGCCCCCTTCCCCCGCTCTCTCCCTCTCTCTCTCTATTTTTGGGGTTTGCCTTGTAGCCCACAAATCTTTTATTGATGATGTGTGACGAGCCAATTGCTGCAGCTGCATTGCTGTTGTTGTTGTTGTTGCTGTTGCTGTTGCAGCCACTGTTGCTGTTGCACACTTTTGTGCGTGACTGTCAGAAGTTTCGTTAGCCGGCTCATTGCGCGCGCATAATTGATTTGGCCAGCAGCTTTATTTTAGTTACGTGCCGTCGCTAACTTGGCCAAAACAATTAGTTGCAGTTTTTAACAAACTTTTTGCTGCCAAAGTTTCGTTTCCCTCCCCCCGCCCCTCTCTGTTGCTGTTGCTATTGCTGCTTATCGCTCAGCTCAACATTGGCTGACATCGAAGTTTTCTTTTTCATTTTTTTTTCTAGGTGGACGTGGGGCAGCACATGCCGCCCCGCAGCTTGCCCCGCCGTTGCCTGCTACTAGATAGAACACATGTAAGACAGATACAAAAGACAAAAATTGGATAAATGGCAAAGGCAGGAGGGCCAAGAGAGCAGAAAAAAGTGCAGATAAAAACAAAGCAAGCCACGGCAACAAATCGAAATATATTTACAGATACAGCCACAGTCCGGGAGAGAGAGAGCGAGAGGAATGGCGGTAGGTAGAGCTGCATTAAGCCAAAAAGTAAGTTAAAGGCAGACAACGGATCGGTTGGCCATTAAATAAAGGTATGAATATAAATAAAAGAGCCAAGCCATAAGCGGCAAATTACACTCGGAGAAATTTGCTGATGAGATTCTCGCTGAGTGTCTACGATAGTTAAGTCACTATATTGGCATAATTAAATGACGATAGTTAATAAATAATAATATATTTGTCAATACTTCAATTCAGGCCAATTTCATATACACTTATTTCTCTCAGTGTATTCTGGATTGCACAATATTTGAAAATACTTACGCTTAGGCCGTTTGTTGTTGCAAAAGTGAAACTTGTTTTCATTTTCCAACTGTCCACAGTGCGTTGTCCATTGTGCAGTTTGTTGTTCAGCTCTAAGCCCCTACATACACACACACACACACACACACACACATGCACACACAGTCGAATATATGTATGTGTACATAAATATTCGATATGTGCCCGGTGCTTTAGTGCTTTGCAATCCGCTTAACTGTAACTTGAGCACAAATTGCATTTAGTAGCATCAACTGTGCGATGCCCTCTACCCCACACTCCTGTCTCTCTCTCTCTCTCTCTCTCTCTCTCTCTCTCATTCTCAATCTTTCTCGCTCTCTATTGCCATACTTATCCCTTTGCTTATCAAGCCTTAGCTACTTAAGCTTACACTGTTTGTTACTTAAAAAGGTTAAGGGGTATGCTACAAAGGGGGCGTGGTCGTAACAAATTAATAAATGTGAATTTTTGCAAAGAAAACATAATTTAATTTAATTTAAATTAATAGAAAAAAATTATAAATTAAAAAAAAAAAAACAATTAATATTTGAAAATAAATAAAACAATATAAAAACTCAGTAAAATATAAATAATAAATAAAAAAAAAATCAATTAATATATAAAAATAAATAAAAAAAATATAAAACTCAATAAAATATAAACAACAAAATAAATAAAATATATATGGATTGTATTGTTTTTAAATAATTTATTACTAATTTTGTATTAGAAGAATTATTTAAATCTATGCTTTTTATACTCATTCACGAAGTGAATTAGTATATTGGTTTTGTGCAATGTCCGTCTTGCTGTCCGTCCGTCTGTCCGTCTGTCCGTCTGTCCGTATGAACGCAGTTCATTTCGGCGCTATTGAAGCTAGAGACTTGAAATTTGGAACACATACTCGTGTATAGCTCCCATTTATAAAGTGTTAAAATTTTCCCGATCCGCCCACTAGGGGCGTGGCAAATCGGAAAATGCATTTTCCGATATACCAGAAGTCATGTTAGTTGAAGAGCTAGAAAGCTGACATTTGGTATGTAGATGCGCGTTGACCACCCAAGTCCAAAAAGCTATGGTGGATATATCTCCGCCCATTGGGGGCGTGGCAAATAGGATAAAACTGTATCTCCTAGAGTTTTAAAGCTAGAACTTTGAAATTTAGCAGGTAAGCTAATGTTATGATTATATAAAGACTGATGCAAAATTTATATATCTAAGCCCACTAGGGGCGTGGCAAATCGGACCTGAAGATATAGTGATTTTCCCGATTTTGCTATATTTTAGGCATTATTGATGCTAGAGACCTGAAATTCGGTATATATATGCGGGTTGGCCACCCAAGTCCATAAAGCTATGGTGGATATATCTCCGCCCAAAGGGGGCGTGGCAAACCGCAAAAGTTTATATCTCCTAAAGTATAAAAGCTAGAAGCTTCAAATTTGGATAGTTGTGTTACTGGTAACCTCCTCTATCGATTCCCCAAAAATAATTTTTACGCCTCTTTGAGGGCGTGGCATATCGAAAAATACCCTGTAATTTTCACATTTTTGAAGCGTAAGCATCCAAACTTTGAAGTTAGGTTACTATTAGCTCGTTCTACGATCTGGCAAAAAATGAGATGTCTACGCCCACTAGGGGCGTGGCAAATCGAGAAAATCTGCATTTTCTACAGTACTAGAGCTAAACTTAGCTACTAAATTGCTGATGGAATGTGAATGAGTATCGCGCAGTCGGTAGCGCCCGACTGCAACGTTCTTACTTGTTGCATTTGGTTTTTGTAAATAATGAAAGGATTTAAACTTTTTAAAAGTATAAAATAAATGTATCAAAATTTCAAAAAATAAATAAGCAAATAGAAAAAAAACTTACAAAATAATACAAAAAAAACAATATAAGTAATACAATAAATTAAAAATATAAATATGATGACTTTGCTATATACAAATAAATCTAAAAAATGTCAGCTCTCATGTAGAGCTTCAGTTCCTTTATCTATATATACATATGTGTTTTTGTAATAATAATTTCTCAATTAATTTTCATGCACACCCTGCCCTTCCGCCCGCCCCTCTAGCCGAGACTATTATTGATGCTAATTGGAATATTATGCAGTGCACAGTTGGCCAAGACACGATATGTGGGCCACGTTGAGGCGGCGCTGGGACTAAACCCAACCGGACAGCAGCTCATTTTTAGCCGGAAATGAACTAGAAATGTTGCAACGTGCTGGCCGAAAAGCGAGAGAGAGAGAGAGAGTTTGAATGTGAGCCAGAAATGGCTGGCAAATCAAATTAAATTTCCGTTGATATGCAATGCGCAACGTCTGCTGCAGCTTGAAGCCGTTAAATACAATTTGAAGCCACAATTTGAGCTGCTTTTCGGCTGATGCGCATTCGTGATAAACGTAATGAAGAACTGATGTCAAAATAAATAAACACACACACACACACACACGCACACGCACACGCACTTAAAATACAGGCAGGTGCATAAAACCAGCGACAGCAACAAACACATTAATGACGTCAGCTAACGTCGTAGGCTTTAGTCGAATACTCTTCCTAGACTTATTTGAGAGATAGGAGAGATTAAAATTCTGGGAATGTAATATATAAAAGTTTTTATATAACTGTGGAAGTTCAATATGTTGACTAACAAAACATTTATGCATTCAATGAAATATCATTTGAGATACAGCTGAACATAATTCTTAAATATTTTTAATCCTAACATTCGGTGAAGGTTAAATCCTATTGAAACTTATTCCCTTCTTCTGAATAAATATAATACGTATATCGAAAAGTCTCTAGAGTTTTATGGATTTTCAAAAATCTCTCCTATTAAGTTTATGAAATTAGGTTTTCCTATTAACAAAGCAGTTGGAAAAACTATTTAAATCTAATCATAGCATCCACCTTTCATGGGCTTCTTTAGTCTCAGTAATGGATTTAGGGTAAATCTGTTCTAATTTATATCTTCATTCTCTCGAAAACTTGATCAAGATTCCTTGCTGTACTCCTTAGAGTCCATGACGAATCTGACTTCAATTTCTAACGAACCAGCTGGTCTCTCTATCCTCATACCTAATATACTCATCATATTTATATATCAAGTAAATTATTTCTTTAATCTACGCAAATAGGTAAATATTTTCTCTATCGATTCACTATAATATTTTGATATCTTGTGTGCAGTTGGCAAATAGCGAGTCATAGTCCAGCTACCTTGATTGCTGGCAGTGGCTGAGTGACAACAACTGAAATGAAATAGTGCCAAGTTTTTGCACGCTTGTGTTTTATGCAAATTTTGTGTAGCTCGTCTCGGCTCACCTCACCTCAGGTGCGGGCTGAGCTGTTCGGTCCGGTGTTTGGACAGGTGAGCATAGAGAGCAGAGAACACACGGCTTTGAAGTGCAGAATAAATAAAATGAATGAGCTGCCGAGTGTTGAAAGTGCATAATGTAGTAAAACGTGGCACTTTGGCGGAGTGAGCGACGCCGTGGAGCAGCTCCAAGTGGGCATGGCCGGGTGGGCGGACATGTGTGTGTGTAAAATGATATCAGCTCCAGGGGGAAACAAGTCTTAAATACGCTTTAAATCAATGACAAAAGTTACACAAACAGATAACAAATGGCTCGAGTGTGGCTTAAAAGCAAATTTAAATCGATTTATTTTACGTATTAAAAATGTTGAAGAAGATTTGAATCAAGTTCTTTGAGAACGAACATAAAATAATAAAATAAAGAAAAGCAAAAATAATAAAATAATAATGAAGTACAAACTGATTGAAAATAAAACATTTAAATGAAAAGTAAATAAATTTGTAGAAGCCAAAAAAAAAAAAAAACTAAAAACAATAATTTACTAGTTTTTCTATCATAAATTAATAAAAAAAAAAAAATCAAGTTTAATTTATTCAAGAACATAATTTATTAAGAACATGATTAATTTATATATAATTTAATTTATATATACGAAATGAATTTTGATAATTTAAAATACATTTAGAAAATTTAAAATATGAATTTAATGGGATTATATATAATAAAAAATAAATAATTCAATTAACAGAAATGAAAAAGTAAATTAAAAGAAAATAATTATTTTTATTAAATTTAAAGCTTTTTACAGAATAAAAATATATTCAAATTCAAAAATAGATTCAAGTGAAAAATTATTCTCAAGACCACAATTTAATACTGCTGCAATATGAACATAAGCTTAATTTGCATATTTAATTTATTTATATTTTATATTTTATCTTTATTTATTTTATGCTTTAAAATACATTAAAAATGTTTTTTTTTTTGGTATTTTTTCAAAAATTGTGAATTCTCTAATTTGAAAGCGGCACACGTCGTATACGCAACGTGCCTTGTCCACTGCCAGTGGGGCCATAAATCAATGTCTATGCAGCTGCCGGCCATCAATCAGGCCTTAAGTCTATCAACAAACAAGTAAAATAAAAGTGAACAGCCAAAAAGTTGAAAGCTATTCACGCCCCAATACGCTGTCCTTGTTGTTGTTGTTGTTGTTTGTGGGTCCATAAAATTTCCATTAGTTTTCATTAAAAATATTGCAGCTGCCTCATTACAAGCGGGCGTCAATGTTGCTGCTGCAACTGTGGCAGGCCCTGCCGGGGCATCATCCGCTGCCGCTTTGGTGGGTGGCCATTCATAAATCAGAGTTATTAGGGCGCCACAAATCGTCAACAAAATAATTGAAAGCCCAAAAACAATTGGCCAAATGGCTGTCTCTCTCTCTCTGTGTGTGTGTGTGTTGTTTTGGTTAGCCATAAATAAAATTGAACAGTCAACGAGGCAACAGGCTGCAGCCGGAGAGGCGTGGCCAATTGCTCGAGCCAGCGGAAGTGATTGATTTATGCCGCACACATGCCCCCTTCCCCCGCTCTCTCCCTCTCTCTCTCTATTTTTGGGGTTTGCCTTGTAGCCCACAAATCTTTTATTGATGATGTGTGACGAGCCAATTGCTGCAGCTGCATTGCTGTTGTTGTTGTTGTTGCTGTTGCTGTTGCAGCCACTGTTGCTGTTGCACACTTTTGTGCGTGACTGTCAGAAGTTTCGTTAGCCGGCTCATTGCGCGCGCATAATTGATTTGGCCAGCAGCTTTATTTTAGTTACGTGCCGTCGCTAACTTGGCCAAAACAATTAGTTGCAGTTTTTAACAAACTTTTTGCTGCCAAAGTTTCGTTTCCCTCCCCCGCCCCTCTCTGTTGCTGTTGCTATTGCTGCTTATCGCTCAGCTCAACATTGGCTGACATCGAAGTTTTCTTTTTCATTTTTTTTCTAGGTGGACGTGGGGCAGCACATGCCGCCCCGCAGCTTGCCCCGCCGTTGCCTGCTACTAGATAGAACACATGTAAGACAGATACAAAAGACAAAAATTGGATAAATGGCAAAGGCAGGAGGGCCAAGAGAGCAGAAAAAAGTGCAGATAAAAACAAAGCAAGCCACGGCAACAAATCGAAATATATTTACAGATACAGCCACAGTCCGGGAGAGAGAGAGCGAGAGGAATGGCGGTAGGTAGAGCTGCATTAAGCCAAAAAGTAAGTTAAAGGCAGACAACGGATCGGTTGGCCATTAAATAAAGGTATGAATATAAATAAAAGAGCCAAGCCATAAGCGGCAAATTACACTCGGAGAAATTTGCTGATGAGATTCTCGCTGAGTGTCTACGATAGTTAAGTCACTATATTGGCATAATTAAATGACGATAGTTAATAAATAATAATATATTTGTCAATACTTCAATTCAGGCCAATTTCATATACACTTATTTCTCTCAGTGTATTCTGGATTGCACAATATTTGAAAATACTTACGCTTAGGCCGTTTGTTGTTGCAAAAGTGAAACTTGTTTTCATTTTCCAACTGTCCACAGTGCGTTGTCCATTGTGCAGTTTGTTGTTCAGCTCTAAGCCCCTACATACACACACACACACACACACACACACATGCACACACAGTCGAATATATGTATGTGTACATAAATATTCGATATGTGCCCGGTGCTTTAGTGCTTTGCAATCCGCTTAACTGTAACTTGAGCACAAATTGCATTTAGTAGCATCAACTGTGCGATGCCCTCTACCCCACACTCCTGTCTCTCTCTCTCTCTCTCTCTCTCTCTCTCTCTCATTCTCAATCTTTCTCGCTCTCTATTGCCATACTTATCCCTTTGCTTATCAAGCCTTAGCTACTTAAGCTTACACTGTTTGTTACTTAAAAAGGTTAAGGGGTATGCTACAAAGGGGGCGTGGTCGTAACAAATTAATAAATGTGAATTTTTGCAAAGAAAACATAATTTAATTTAATTTAAATTAATAGAAAAAAATTATAAATTAAAAAAAAAAAACAATTAATATTTGAAAATAAATAAAACAATATAAAAACTCAGTAAAATATAAATAATAAATAAAAAAAAAATCAATTAATATATAAAAATAAATAAAAAAAATATAAAACTCAATAAAATATAAACAACAAAATAAATAAAATATATATGGATTGTATTGTTTTTAAATAATTTATTACTAATTTTGTATTAGAAGAATTATTTAAATCTATGCTTTTTATACTCATTCACGAAGTGAATTAGTATATTGGTTTTGTGCAATGTCCGTCTTGCTGTCCGTCCGTCTGTCCGTCTGTCCGTCTGTCCGTATGAACGCAGTTCATTTCGGCGCTATTGAAGCTAGAGACTTGAAATTTGGAACACATACTCGTGTATAGCTCCCATTTATAAAGTGTTAAAATTTTCCCGATCCGCCCACTAGGGGCGTGGCAAATCGGAAAATGCATTTTCCGATATACCAGAAGTCATGTTAGTTGAAGAGCTAGAAAGCTGACATTTGGTATGTAGATGCGCGTTGACCACCCAAGTCCAAAAAGCTATGGTGGATATATCTCCGCCCATTGGGGGCGTGGCAAATAGGATAAAACTGTATCTCCTAGAGTTTTAAAGCTAGAACTTTGAAATTTAGCAGGTAAGCTAATGTTATGATTATATAAAGACTGATGCAAAATTTATATATCTAAGCCCACTAGGGGCGTGGCAAATCGGACCTGAAGATATAGTGATTTTCCCGATTTTGCTATATTTTAGGCATTATTGATGCTAGAGACCTGAAATTCGGTATATATATGCGGGTTGGCCACCCAAGTCCATAAAGCTATGGTGGATATATCTCCGCCCAAAGGGGGCGTGGCAAACCGCAAAAGTTTATATCTCCTAAAGTATAAAAGCTAGAAGCTTCAAATTTGGATAGTTGTGTTACTGGTAACCTCCTCTATCGATTCCCCAAAAATAATTTTTACGCCTCTTTGAGGGCGTGGCATATCGAAAAATACCCTGTAATTTTCACATTTTTGAAGCGTAAGCATCCAAACTTTGAAGTTAGGTTACTATTAGCTCGTTCTACGATCTGGCAAAAAATGAGATGTCTACGCCCACTAGGGGCGTGGCAAATCGAGAAAATCTGCATTTTCTACAGTACTAGAGCTAAACTTAGCTACTAAATTGCTGATGGAATGTGAATGAGTATCGCGCAGTCGGTAGCGCCCGACTGCAACGTTCTTACTTGTTGCATTTGGTTTTTGTAAATAATGAAAGGATTTAAACTTTTTAAAAGTATAAAATAAATGTATCAAAATTTCAAAAAATAAATAAGCAAATAGAAAAAAAACTTACAAAATAATACAAAAAAAACAATATAAGTAATACAATAAATTAAAAATATAAATATGATGACTTTGCTATATACAAATAAATCTAAAAAATGTCAGCTCTCATGTAGAGCTTCAGTTCCTTTATCTATATATACATATGTGTTTTTGTATATAAAAAAGCTAACAATTTGCTTTAGATAATTATTTTCATTTCAATATAATCATTCCTCTACTATAGAGGGTATCTTTTAGCTATTCACTCTATTCATTTCCATTGCGCTTTTTTTTTTTTTTTTTTTTTTCTCGAGTTGCGTTCGTTACGCTCGCATTTATTTGCCATTTTTCAAACAGTGCGCAGTTTATTGAAAACTACACTCAGTTTAATTGAATGGCTGCGCCAAAGGTTTTTAAGGGGCAACACCAGCCCCTCGGCCCCCGACAACCGCCCCACCCTACAAATAGTCAGAATGAACCCAGTTGCCCCCTCAAAGCCCCAATTCGAATGCTTTCAAAGTCAATTGTTTGCGTGTGTGTGTGTGTGTTTGTGTGCGTGGCAAAGTTTTTGCTGAGCACAAAAGTTGAGCGTATTTTCATTTTTTCACGCCAATGGGCCAAATTATAATTTCAGCTAAAAAGAGCGGGGAGGAGCTGAGGGCGGGAGAGGGAGTGGCCTCTACAAAGGCGCCGTCTATAGCCGAAAGTGCTTTATGGCAAAGTTTTTGTTCCGCACTTAGTTTTCAATTATGAAATTTGCATTATCGCCGACCACTTGCCAAACACAATATTGATATTGATTTTAACTTGGCTATATGTATATAGATATATGTATGTAGATGTATACAATTCATTTGACTTGATTTATGCGGCTCTCAATTACCTAATTGCCGGCGAGTCGAACCGAGTCGCCCTTTCGGCCAAATTAAGCAATTGATTGTCATGCGATTGCGATTGCAGTTGCTTCCGTTGTCTTAGTTGCATTTTCTTGTGCAATTAAGAAAGTGGCCCCAAAGGACGAGCTCCCATGCGTCCTGCACATTCTGCAGAGCTGCACAGTCAGCGCTTGTCCAACACAAATTGAAGGATTCAAGAGAAGCTTTCTTAAAGAGAAGCTAAATTAAAGGAAATTATTATTATGAAGCGTTGTTTTTTATTTAAAAAACAAAAAATATTCTATATCAAAAATAAATAGAAATAAGCAGAGGGCCGCATGACGTCACTCGCAACATGCGTCACAGAGCTTTCATTCGATGTAAAGCGTAAGAGTGAGAGAGATGCATAGAACATATTGAGTGTTTTTGTGTTGGAGTACCTCTCATAATTAACTGTTTTCAGTAAAATGAGCGAGAAGAAATGAAGCCTAAGACGAAATGAAATAGATGCCAGCGCGTAAAGGCGACGAGTCACTTCGTATAACTACTTCGTATTTGCTCGGCTCGGTCGCTTGAGGCTCGCGCCTCGAGCATTGAAAACAAGGAACGACGAAATCAGTGCGCTGCGATCGCTCAAACAGAATGGTTGCATTTTCGTATGAGTGTTGTTTTTATGTTTCTCTCTCTCTTCCTCTCTGTGCGCACAAGCAGTAATAGAATGGCAATTTTTTCGTCGTCAGACGAGAATGGAAGAGAATGAAGAAGTTACTCTTTTCTAGAAGTTACTCAAAGAGAGTGTTAAATCATTTGTATTAGTGCACTGCATGTAAGTGAAGTGAAAGAGGGAGAGAAAGAGAGATGAAGATGTGAAGTCGTTAGAGCATGCATCGTAATCTGCTTGCGCATTGCTATAAAATCAGTTTTCATTTGAAGCTCCAGCCGGTCGGTCGCTTTCTGGTCTGGTGCCAGATTAAAGGGGAGAAGCCGAGAGCTGCATTTATATTCAAGTATCGATGCAGGACACATTTTCTATGGCAAATAAAAACAATTTTATGGCATAGAAGATCTGAGCTTTTATGGATGGTAGTGTATATAACACACACATACACACACATATCAATGCTCACTCTTTGTGACTTGCAGCCCACTTAAAGGCCTTATGCCTCTCTGCTTACCTAGCTAGCTTAGAATATTTACAGCTAGCTTACTATATTTATAGCCTGCATTAGTTAAACTCTGCTCTGCTGCTCTACTCAAGACATACCTAAGGCTTAACAGACTCCTGCCAGCTGTTGCTTAGCTACGAGCTTACCAAATGCCGCTGCTGTATGCCAAGGAATGCCACGCCCTCAAACTAAAGACAGACAGTCATTGAGGCATTGTCTGTTGTGTTGTGGTCTATGCTAATTGGTCGATGAGATGTTGGCAAAGTGAACGGCAGAGAGAGAGAGAGAGAGAGAGGGAGAGCGAGAGTGCAACAGTTGAGCCTGCATCAATATCAACAACAGCTGCAACTGCAACGGCTACTGAGTTGATTGCGAGACAATTCGTTTAATGGTCGATAAATTTTGCGGCTGGCAGGTAAATTGAACTAATGAAATATTTACCGTAGACCAGCGTAGTGGCCGCGGCGTCAAGGCAAACCCGATTCAGACTTCATTAGCTGCGGCTGCGAAGTCAAACGAAAAGTTTTGACTGCCTTATGATGAATGTAAGTGCGAACCGCAGGGCAACAAATCGCAGAAACTAGCTAAAGTTTAATTTGAATTTGCGCAAGTTGAGGCAAAGTTTTCTCAACTCTGTCTCACTCACTCTCTCTCTCTCTCTCTCTCGCTTTCTGTCTCGCTTGTTCACACTTGGCGCTGCGACAAATGCGCGGCAATTACTTTTTAAAGCCCGCAACAAATTGATTGCCATTCAAAAGGTGCCTCTGTGTATGTGTGCGCGTGTGTGTGTGTATGTTAAAATAATTCACATCGATAATGGCGCTTTAATCGCACAAAACTTCCGGCAATTTGGCAAAAGAGTGTTGAGTGGAGCCCTGCGTTCGGATTTGGCTTCTTCTTCCAGCTCCTCGAGTCGATTTGTTGTTGATTTGCCGCCGGCATTGAAGCGGCTCTTCACGCTCTCTCTCTGTGTGTGTGTGTGCTTAGATGTTGGCTTCCTTGAATGCCTGCGCTGCGCTAATTTTGTTAATGTATCCTGTGCACACACACACACAGGCACAAGCACTCCTTAATTTCGTGTTTTGCTTAACTTTTCCAGCACTGTGCAGCGGTCTACAAATCCGCCCGGCTTTGTGCAATCAGCGTTAACTTGTTTCTGCCCTATTTCAATTTTTCTTTTACTGCAGCATTTCCTTTCTTATCCTTCTGCCGGGCTGCTCCGCATGGTAGATAAACAAAATCCCAGCCGGTGCCAGGCTCTGTGATATGCAAATGTTTATTTAGAGAGTTTTTAGCTTACGCACAGCCGGGCGTATGCGTTATGTGAGCCGCACACTCGGCGTATGTGTAATGCGTAATGCCATACTTAAACACTTCATTAGCGCGTAAACTGAGCCATGAGCCATGAGCCATCTCTTGAGCTTTGCTTTAAAATCCTTTTGCTTTGCATTTTCTTCCATTGCGAACTCGCCGAAGCGCATGAAATTGGCTTCAAATTAACGCATGACCAGCTGCCAAAGCAGGACAAAGCACACACGTGACGGCTAAGTAGAGCTCGAACAAAGCAACTTTACTGTTGCTGCCACTTGCAACAGGACAGCAACAGCAGCAGCAGCAGCAGAAGTAACTGCTGAAGCCGTTACACTTCAGCGACTCCATCGAAATCTATGCAAAATGAAAGAAATTAAAGTGAGTTTCTATGCAAATTTTATAAATATGATATTTGGCTATAGGTAAGGTATAGGCAATGATTTAATTTATTTATTTTTAATTTTATTTATTTAATTTAAGTAATTTACTTATATGATTTATTGTTATGCTTAAAAAAAATAAAAAATAATCATAACACATTTTTAATAATTTTTTCTGCTGGATATCGATGAAAATTGATAGGTTGTCGTAGACCAAGACTTACTTTTTTTTTTTAGAAATACCTACTCTGCAAATTGTATGGGTAACAGCGATTGGTTTTCTATATAAATTGCTGTTTCATTTAATTAAATTATTCATTTATTTCATAAATTATTGTTTGTATTTATTTTCATTGATGTTTAAAGCTTAGATAAATATTTAATTGCAATAAATGTAGATATTAATGCTAATAAACATTTGAATGCAATAAATATAGATATTAATACTATATTTAATGCAATTAAATATTTATTATGGTTTCAACAATTTAAACGTATTGAATTTATCTGACTATTAAATGTGCCATATCTCACTCTCTCTCTCTCGCTCTCTCTCTCTCTCTCTCTCTCTCTCTCTCCCTCTCTATCAGGATCAACAAATTAGCTAAGCATTATTAAATAATATGCCATATTTGTGACTAAATGCCATGAATAGTAATCAAAATATCAAAATACCAAAATTTACATTTATTCCATTAGCATAATTCGCAAGCGAAATAATGCAACTGCCAATTGTAGGATAATTTATAAATATATATATATATATAAATATATATATGCAATATATGTACCTATTCAGAATTTGGCAGCACACGCAGAATGCATAAATAATTTACAGCAGTTTGCGTCACAAATTTGAGCCGCGCATTCCATTGCCAATTAATATATATACATACATACATACATATATACATGTATATTTATATGCATATTCATATGTATATTTGACCCAAAATAAGTTGCAAAATGTGCAAAAATTTGTTGCACTTACCGTGCGGCTGTTGCACGCATAATTCTGCAACTGCAGCAGCAATCCCATGCATATTCAAGCGAGCTCTGAGCATATCTCTGCTAGAGTGGAGGGGGTGGGGCGAGGGGTATATAACTTCATATAGAGATTGCTGCATTTTGCGTTTGTTATGACCATTTGCCAATGCACAAAATCAATTTTATATATTTTTTTCAAGTTTTGCTGGCCATCCCCCCGCTCCCCCCGCTCTCCGCGCATTCCGTTTGCCGCTTGTTTACAAAACGGAATCGCCCGTAAAAGTATGCTATGAATTTTGTATAGCTGCAGCGCTTCGACGACTTTTAACGGCAATCGAGCGTTGCTGAAACAAAATACCAAAAGAAAAAAAAAGAAAGTTTTGGCGAAAAAAATATAGAGCAAAAGCAATGTATTTACGTATTTTTGCATTTACTTATTATACCCTGAACCCATTTTCAATGGGAAATCAGGGTATAATGGTTTTGTTGAAATACATGTAACAGGCAGAAGAAGGCGTAGCAGACCCCACAAAGAATATATTTTCTTGATCAGGATGACGAGCTGAGTCAATTTAGTACTATTCGTCTGTCTATTTCTTCTAATTATTCACTCTACATATTTCTTCCAAGTATTTCCACTTTCTTCTAAGGATTTCTTCCACTTATTTCATTTACGTAATTCCTCTACGTCTTTAATGCTAAGCTGATCGATCACACACTCACCTTCACTTCGTTGCGCTGACCACCACCAGGCCTGGACGACTGAAGAAATGCTGCAGCTGCAGCCTTTTATATACGTAAAGCCACTTTTACTCAAGCACTGTCTCTCTCTCAAATGTGAAGCCCGACGGCAGGTAGCGTTCGTTGCAGTTGACATTCAAGTGAGCAATGGGAACGCGCTCTGCTGCTGTAAGCACTCTAGCTTCGTTTTACACATACACATACCGAAAGAGAGCTGCTGCCTACACATAGACAACTCTAATGATCTTTTGCCCTTTTTCTCTCCTTGCTTTAACTTTTACTCAAGCACTGCAGTGCAAAGTCTCACCCAAATGTTGAGCCCGACGGCAGGTAGCGCTCGTTGCAGTTGACATTCAAGTGAACACTTACTACTATAACTATAAGTCTTACTACTACAACTATAAGTCTTACTACTATAACTATAAGTCTTACTACTATAACTATAAGTCCTACTACTATAACCATTACTTCTACTACTATAACTATAAGTCCTACTACTATAACCATTACTTCTACTACTACAACTATAAGTCTGCTGCGCTTTATATATGCCCACTATTACTCAAGCAGTGTCTCTCTCAAATTTTGAGATGAGAATGCTCTCTGCTGCTGCGAGCATTCTAGCTTCGTTTTACACATACACATACCAAAAGAGAGCTGCTGCCTACACATAGACAACACTAATGATCTTTTGCTCTTTTTCTCTCCTTGCTTTTACTTTTACTCAAGCACTGTCTCTCTCGTTGCAGTCGAGCTTCAAGTGAGCAATGGGAACGCGCTCTGCTGCTGTAAGCACTCTAGCTTCGTTTTACACATACACATACCGAAAGAGAGCTGCTGCCTACACATAGACAACACTAATGATCTTTTGCTCTTTTTCTCTCCTTGCTTTTACTTTTACTCAAGAACTGTCTCTCTCGTTGCAGTTGACATTCAAGTGAGCAATGGGAACGCGCTCTGCTGCTGCGAGCATTCTAGCTTCGTTTTACACATACACATACCAAAAGAGAGCTGCTGCCTACACATAGACAACACTAATGATCTTTTGCTCTTTTTCTCTCCTTGCTTTTACTTTTACTCAAGCACTGTCTCTCTCGTTGCAGTCGAGCTTCAAGTGAGCAATGGGAACGCGCTCTGCTGCTGTAAGCACTCTAGCTTCGTTTTACACATACACATACCGAAAGAGAGCTGCTGCCTACACATAGACAACACTAATGATCTTTTGCTCTTTTTCTCTCCTTGCTTTTACTTTTACTCAAGAACTGTCTCTCTCGTTGCAGTTGACATTCAAGTGAGCAATGGGAACGCGCTCTGCTGCTGCGAGCATTCTAGCTTCGTTTTACACATACACATACCAAAAGAGAGCTGCTGCCTACACATAGACAACACTAATGATCTTTTGCTCTTTTTCTCTCCTTGCTTTTACTTTTACTCAAGCACTGTCTCTCTCGTTGCAGTCGAGCTTCAAGTGAGCAATGGGAACGCGCTCTGCTGCTGCGAGCTTCTAGCTTCGTTTTACACATACACATACCAAAAGAGAGCTGCTGCCTACACATAGACAACACTAATGATCTTTTGCTCTTTTTCTCTCCTTGCTTTTACTTTCACTCAAGCACTGTCTCTCTCGTTGCAGTTGAGCTTCAAGTGACCAATGGGAACGCTCTCTGCTGCTGCGAGCTTCTAGCTTCGTTTTACACATACACATACCAAAAGAGAGCTGCTGCCTACACATAGACAACTCTAATGATCTTTTGCTCTTTTTCTCTCCTTGCTTTTACTTTTACTCAAGCACTGTCTCTCTCGTTGTAGTCGAGTTCTCTTTCGCTGTGAGCATTCTAGCTTCGTTTTACCTGCTACACACACATACACACACACTTCTTCTCCCCTTGCTCTTACTTTTACTCAAGTACGGTCTCTCTCAAATGTTGAAAGACGCGAAGAATTATTGAAATATCAGTTCTCCGAAGGGTTCAGGGGATTTCCTAGTCGAGCAGTCTCGACTAGAGCTTTCTTACTTGTTTTTCTATTTTTTTTTATTTTCTCCTAGAAATCTTTTTTTTCTTGGTAAATATTTTAAATGTTTTGCGTGCATTTGCTGCTTTTTGTGTTTGCTTGTTGATTAAGGCAGCGAGACCTGACACAGGTATTGATCGTAAATCTCTGTTGAAATACAGTTAGTGGAAAAAGTATCCATCTTGGATATATGTAAGTATTCCAGTTAAAATCCTTTATGATAACAAATATCCCATATGATTATGTATTCTTATTTATTCATTTATTTATATTTATATATTAAATTTTTAAATATTTTTAATGAATATTATTTGTTTTTTAAGCATACAAAATATATATAAAAAATAAAAAATACATCTATGATTTATTTAAATATATTTCTTGGTTAGTTAAATCTTTAAATATTTTTTATTTATATTATTATTATTATCATTATTATTTATTTACATATATTTCTTAGTAAGTTAAATCTTTAAATATTTTTGTATATAAAATATATTTTTTGTTATCATCTTTCATAATATTTCCTATTTTTAAAGTCCTGTAGGTTTCATATTCATATAGAGTATATAATTAAGTGAAAGCTTTTAAGCCCAATTAAAAATGTTAGCCTAGAGCAATCAGCATAAGCATGTGTGTGTGTGCATACGTGTATGCATGTGTGCTATTTGTATGGAATTGTTGCTATTTATATAATTCACGCAACGTTGCAACTGGCGCGCCAAAGTTTGTCGAGCTAAATGCGAATATAATAACAGCAGAAAGTCGTGTCGCATTTTCCGGTTGCAAGTTCTGGCGCTGTGGCTGACATTTTGCGGCATGTTGGCGGCCTGGTCGAAAATGTGTGCCGTCCAAGTTGGGGGGCTCAACTTTAAGCTGTGCGCCCAAGTTTAATGCAGTTTGTCGTTGACAAAAAACGAAAAAACGAAAAGAGAAATGAAACTGCGAGCACAATTCGGCTGCAACAATCGAAAGAAAAGCGTGTAGCATACAATTTGGCGTCGCCGGCGTCGTCAATGCAATGCAAGGAAAATCGAAAAGACGAACGAACGTGGCAACTGTACATATCGTGTGCATTTGCCGTTACTTTTTCCCAAGCCATTTTGACAGTTTGTTAAATTACGCGACATTAACTTAATAGACTTCCCTGTATATATATTTTTGGCAGACATTTGGCAGCTGCAGCCGGTAAAAGCCACAAGGCCAAAAGCAATACAAAAATACAAAATAAATAAACAGTTACGTGTGTGTACGTACCAGGCATAAAAATTGAACACACATTACCTACAACAACATATCCACATACATCTCTATCTATATCTATCTATCTATATATATATATATAGCCACACTCACTCGACTCTGTCTTCGCTGCTTGCTGGGCGCCATCGACACAGGCAGCGCCATATCAATTTTTATTGAGCTCCAATGTGGAGTGGAAGACGTAAAAATGTTTACTATACTTTTTTAAAGCGCACTTTCAGATGCTTTCAGCGCACTTGTTTAATGCCAGCCTGAACGAAAATGTGTACATAAATCATGCTTAAGGAATAGCCCATACCACAAATACTCTACAAATAGAGCACTAAGCAAATACACTCAAACGGGGAGCGAGAAAATGTCAAAAGTTTTGGTCAACTCAATTGCTGGGAAAATATTGAAAATTTACTAAGAATAACAATAATATATGAGTATTAAAATAATATATGAGTATAACAGTAATATATGAGTATAACAGTAAAATATGAGTATAACAATAATATATGAATAGAACTATAATATATGAGTATAACAATAATATATGAGTATAGCAATTACATATGAGTATGAATATAATATATGTGTATAACAGTAATGTATGAGTATAACAGTAATATGTGAGTATGACAATATAACAATAACAATAATAGATGAGTATGAATATAATATATGTGTATAACAGTAATATATGAGTATAACAATAATATATGTGTATGATAATAATATATGAGTATAAAAATAATAGATGAGTATAACAATAGTAAATGAGTATAACAACAATAGATGAGTATAACAATAAGACATGAGTATGACAGTAATATATGAGTATAACAACAACCTATGCCAACTAAATTTATTAATAGAGAAATAAGTTTCCATTTTAATTAATTTTTAACACCTTTATTAAATAATTTCATAAAACTTAATTTTTCTCATACATAAATATATATAAGTTTATTTATATTTTATTTATATTTTAGCATTAAAGTTTTTTGTTTGTTTTTTTTTTTTTTTTTTTTTTTGTATATACATCTATCATATATTAAAATGGTAATTATATTTTAGTGATTTGTCTTTTATTTATTTTATTTATTTTTTTTGTTAAATTCTCATTCACAGAAGTTTTATGTAGTAGTTTTCAATTTATTGAGTATATATTCTTCTTTAAAATGTAGTATATTAGACGTATATAATTTTGACAAACATGCACAAATATGTAATATTTAATTTAATATATAATTATATTAAAATTTAGTGGCTCTTGCTTAAATTAATTGTCAGTGATTATATCACGCCCAGCTGAGTTTCGGGTCAAGTTTGCTCATGGTTCGTTTTAGAATTTCTACTTCACATTCAAGTAATGATCATTCAAATCAGTTGTAAATATAGATATTAATGTTTTGAATACATTCAATGCTATCAAGTATTATGAATAGAGTCTTGTAGCATTGATTGCTTAAAACAAAAGTCCTTCTATTCAATTTCTATGTTTATTTATTTTTCGTGTAATATTTTGGACTCCGGGATACACCCAAATGAATTGAACGCATTGACTGCTTCTAGTCTATGCCAGCTACTAATAAAAATGCTGAGTGAAAGTGTCGCACTTAACGTAAAGTCCAAAAAAAAAATAGATATCCTCTATCAATTCAAATATGGAGAAGTGAAAATTTTTGTCTCTCGGTTTACCCATTCCTGTTTATGTTGCGATTCGCATTCAAGTTCATATTCAAGTTCGGATTCGCATTGGGATTCAGATGCACGTTTATATTGAAGTTCGCGTTTGCATTCCAGTTGTTGAACAACTCGGCAACATTGTCGATATCGAGTATGAACAGATCGTCGTCGTTGAAGATCATGTCCTGGAAGTCGTACTCCTCGTCGCTGAGGAAGCCCTCGTTGACCATGTAGCGGTCGTGGTCCGGATCGAGCTCATCCTCGGAGCCGAAGCTGTCGTAGTCGTCCGAGTAGAAGTCGAACTCGAGCAGATTCGACATGCGCACCAGGCACAGGTCGGACGAGGAGGGCGGAGTGAGGCAGGCGTCCACAATGTCCTTGGCGGCCACGTCCGCGTGCTGCAGACTGAACTCGCTGATCTTGCTGCCGTAGACGTGCATGCGGATGGGCAGGTGGCGCTGGTTGGTCTTGTCGCGCAGCTGGAGACGCACCTTGAAGATGATGTCGTGCAGCAGCTTCTCGGTGAGCCGCGGGCACTCCTCCAGGTGCAGCTCGTGCAGCTTGGGGCAGGCGAGCACGAGTCGCAGCACCGCCGCATTGCTCAGGTTCGGCCAGTACTTGAGGTTGATCTGCTCCAGCTGCAGCAGCTGGAACGACTCCAGCTCTCGGTCGCCCACGCCGTTGTTGTGCGGCAGGCAGAGCGTCTGCAGCGCCTGCAGCTGCCCGATCTGCGCGAGCATATCCGCATTGATGGAGTTCTGGCCGCGCGCCTCGAAGTGCAGCAGCTGCTGCGCCTTGTGCTCCACCAGCCAGGCGAGCAGCTCCGGCCGCAGCGTGGTGCCCTGCTCGTAGCTGTACAGGATCAGCTTCTTGAGGGCCGGCAGCTTGGCAATGTACTCGTACTCGTTGGCCGGGCCGCTGCTCAGCGTGAGCTCCTCCAGCGCCGGGCAGCACTTGCCGCTGACCATCTGCTGGAAGCCCGTGGAGATGGTGTAGACAGCCTTCAGATTGAGTTCCCGCAGGCGGCTCAGGGCCTTGCAGATCTTGGGCAGGTACTTGGACTGCAGCCCATTGCAGCTGGTCAGGCTTAGGTGCTCGATGCTGGCGGGCAGATAGTTCATGTTGACGCCGGTCAGTTGGTGGTTGTCCGACAGATCGAGGCTCTTCAGTTGCAGCAGATGCCTGAGGGCCAACAGGCTGGAGTTGTTCAGGGCGCAGGCGCGCAGCTTTAGCTCCTCCAGCTGGTCCAGCCTGGCGAATATCTTGTGCATGTTGCGCACGTTCAGCTTGCTCGCCGTGACCCGCATCGAGCGCAGATTGACGCAGTGCAGCCCGAAGAACTCGCACAGCCGCTGGCAGCGACCCGGCGGTATGATGCCCTCGATGTGCCGGACATGCCGGCCCGACAGCACGAAAAAGTCGCGCATGTCCCACACGGTCATCGCGTCGAACACGTCGAAGCTGATGCTGCGGTTCAGCGCCGGCGACACCTGCTGATAGACGGACCGGAAGCGTGTGCACGTCCTAGCAAAGTGGATGCGGTCGGGCAGCGTGAGCAAGCGGATTATGTGTTCCAGGCAATGATCATTCAGATTCAGGATTTCCGATGCCCTGGCAACTGCTACAGGTGTTGCTTCTGCCGGCTCCTCCGGCTGGCCGCCATAGGCGTCCGGCTGATGCCAGCTGTCGTTGGCCTGGACCGAGAGACGCCGCCCGTTGATCATGTGCAGCGTCTTGCGCAGGGCCTGGGCCGCGTCGCGCGGATTGCTGAAGTAGACGTAGCCCGTTTTGGTCTTGCGGCAGAGCTCGCGCGGCTGCTGCTTGCGATTCGCTTGGCTGGTGAACAGCTGCAGCCGCAGCACCCGGCCAAAGCCCTCGAAATACGCCAGCACCTCCTGCTGCAGCAGCTGCAAGTTACAGAAACGAATGAACCGTTCAGGTCAGCAAACTATGTATATTAAGCATAAGCAAAGGCCACACCCACTTGCCTCGGCTGCCACATTGTAGAGGAACAGCTTCTTCACCACAATGTGATCCTCCGTGTAGGCGATGCTCCTCTTGAAATAGTAATTCTGCTGCGAGGGATTGTTTATAAAATTTGCCATTTTTCGGGACACCAGCCCCGATCCACAGACGCCTTTGCCTAGTTTTTATATTCCGGGCGAACAGCTCGATGCTAGTTAATGCTCGGCATGCTCTATACGTACTTAATTCCCTTGCCCAACTCAGCAACACTTCAGGAACTGTCACATGTTCTGTTTGACTTGTGTTTGACTTGTTTATATCATATTTTTGTATATTTTTTTTTTATGTTTACAAAATAGATAAAAAATATAATTTTTTCAAATATTTGTTTTATTTATTTTTCATCTAATTTATATTATTTTATTTTATATTGTTATTTAAGTATTAAGCTGATACTACATTAAATATTTATATATTTTATTTTATTATAAAAAATATTTTTAAATTAAAAGGATACTTATTAATTTTTTTTTTTAATTTATTTATATTATAGATTTAATTTTGATTTATTTTTTTTTTTAAATATCCTTTTTTTTATTTATTTTTATTTTTTTTATTTATATAGTAGATTTAATTTTGTTTCAAATTTTTATGATATGTATATATATTAAAAAAAAAAAATATTTTTGAAATCACTTTGTTCCATAAATACACCTTCAATATGATTCTTTTTCCATAATAGTAGTGCTCAACCCATTTTGTATATAAAATGTGAGCTGTTCGATGTCTTCCATTCCCTACCGATTCGCACACAATTTTGCCGCAAGTCTCGGCGAACGTAATTCCAGTACTTCCTATGAGCCGGAAAGCGTATTAAAAATCTGTCACAAGTGCAGGCAACCAGGAGATCTAGGTGCCCAGATATGCGTGTATGCCTGAGCGTATGACAGAGAGAAAGTGTGTGTGTGTGTGTGTGTGAGAGAGAGAGAGATGATGTGAGTGCTTGGGCGACAACAGACGAAAAAAAAATTGCATGTGCTGCAGAAATTAGTAGGGACGCGTCTCTTGTTACGCTGCAATGCCTGCGCCGATGCTTTTGCTGCGTTAAGCAATAAGGCACACACACACACACACACACACACGCATACGCACTTGAAGAGCTGCACTTACATAAGCCCAGCCCCAGCAGCACGAGAATGTGGCCAGAGCAAACTCATCTGGTTACCTACAGCACACATTAAAGGGCACGAAATGAGCTTGAAAATGGAAATAATGAAAAATGCAGCTAGATGATTATTCAGTGGGTCGTAAGCATAAATTGGAGTGCGCGAAAAATGCGTGTGCTAGAGAAAAGTGATTCTATATAAGTAAAGGCAGGTAAGGAAAAAGTTTTCCTTTAATAAAGTAAAATCTAAAAAATTTTCAGTAGAGTAAAAAGTTAAAACCCAATCAATACATTGTTTACTATATAACAGACTGAGTAATATTTCTAGATGGAAAATACTATGAGCTAAAAGTGTTAAGTAAGGCAAAAAAATTAAAAAATAAAATAAAAATAAAAATTTTAAAAATTAATTTGTCCAAGTATATAAATATATATAAAATATATAACATAAATTTTAAAAATTTAATAAATTATTGTTTCGTCTGTAAAAATACCTTAACTCAAGAAGAATATACTTTTAGCAGGAAATTATCATACATTTATTCGTTTACCCCCTAAACAGAACTTATATAGAGAATATTATTAGACTGAATATATTTAAATAATGTTGAATGAAGTAAGAAATCCAATATTCATAAATGAATATTGATTATCTGAACCTTTACTTACTTTTTCAGCTAAGCAGAAATAATAATAAAAGTTAATGAAGAACTTAAAATGAAATTTAATTCACAATCAAAGCACAGACTCGTATAAATTATTGCACATGATTTATACATTCTGTTTTCTGCAGTTCTGGCATGCATTCTAGTCCCACTGGGTGCATACGTATATCACTCAGTGTTATAGTTATCAGCATAGTTGCTGCCTTGTTGCATTGTTGTTGCTGTCGCTTCCGTTCTCCGTTTGCCTCCGTTTCCCAGACACTTGAAACTGCTAACAACGCACGCTGGCGTTAACATTCTGAATTGTTGTTGTTGTTGTTGCTGTTGTTGTTGTTGCTGTTGTTGTTGCTGCTGTTGTTAGTTGGCATCTATAAATTCTTGCATTAATGGCAATGCGCTGCCTGTTAGAGAAGAAGGGGCGTGGCTGCATTTGATGCTTCCTCTTTCATGTAAATGTCACCAAGGCAAAACTTTGCAATGATTGCAATAGGACAACAACAACAGTAGCAACAGCAACAACAACAAGAATAACAGTAGCAACCCTGCCTTCCAGCATCTAGCACAAAATCCCAGCTATCAGCTCTGGCAGCGTGTTTTGATTGCGGTTGCAGCTGGCAGCAGAAATAAATAAAAATCAGAATGAAAGAATTTTGTCAACATATTTTTTATGAAATATATTTTTATATATATATATTCACTATTGCCACGCATTTGCCTGGCAACAAGTTATACTCGATCCCATTCTATTTCTATATATAGATAGTAGTTGATATAGATTTTTTCGTAACACAGAATCCAATTTGAGCGCCGACCGGGATGAGGCGGATGCGGAGGATGAGTTTATTTTAAGTAGTTTTTCAGGCGAATTCCCTCAAGCAGCTCCAGCCGATGGCTGCGGCATCGAGCGTGGGCGTAATAGGGCCAAAGGATGGTCGCACAATTCCAGCATTAAAATTCAATACACAGTCAAACATAAATTCGATAAGTTTGAATGCGGCCATGAGAGAGGCAAGAGAGGAGCAGAAAGAGAGAGAGAGAGAGAGAGAAAGAGAGCTCAACATGTTTTATTTGGCCAAGCGACGTGCGTACAAAAAAATACATAGTGTGAATGCATTTGTATGTGTGTGTGTGTGTGTGTGTGTAGTGGAAAGCATAAATTCAATAGTCGCCAACATGCGAATGCCATAGTCAAAGCCCCTCTCTGGACCCCTCCGCTCTAGCAAATAAAATAAAACTTTATTGACACAAACATAAAACTCCAAAATGGACATTGTCTGTCTCTCTCTCTCTCTCTCTCTCTCTCTCTCTCTCTCTCTTTCTCTCTTAGTGAATCTTTTGTGTGTGCAGACAAATTTATGCATGTGCAAATATTGTCGGCATTTGATAAAACATATTGACAAACATTCGCATTGAACTTTAAACAAATCTCTGTTACACATAAAGAAAAAAAAAAAAAAAAAACTTTTTTGTGTGTGGGCGGAAAGAAACTAATGTTGACAATGGTCAAAAGTTGTTCAAGAACTCTGACCTCACAAGTGCCAATCACTTGTGCAGAGTCGCTGCTTTCAGAGCGAAAATAAAGCAGACAGTGACAGTCGCCAGTATGCAGACGAGCGAGGAAATCCATTTGTACGCCAAACGAACTAGAAGAAATTATAATCACATTACAGACTCTCAACTATCAACTTGATACTCGAAAATGTAATACATGTATACTATAGCTCGATTATCGAGCATACTGGAACCAACAATAGAGAAGAAGCAGAAGTGAAGCTCGGCATTATAGAGGGAGCAGTAACGCTGGAGTTTAGTTTAGAACTCTACAAAGAACGGATCACTAATAAATAAGCCTGGTTGCGAGTCGAATTGTTTTTAAGCATAATCAAAATAAAATACTTGGGCTACAGTAAGTTATATATACTATAAATATCTGGACTTTAATCTGAAAATATTTGATAAGGAAAATAATTGCCAGTTCAGTTGAAAATTTCATAATATTTGCATAATTCTTAATAAATTTCGCAATTTTTTTTTTTTTTTTTTTTTTAATTTTTTATTTACATTTTAATTTAATTTAATTTTGATTATATATATTTCTATATTTATGATATACATATATGAGCATTATTAATATTATTTTATATCTATATACAATATTATAAAAATATATAAACATTTTTATTATTATTTTTTTTTTAAATATTTTTTTTCAATATTATTTTATATAAACAAGCGCTACTTGAGCCTGTTTACCCAAATCAAATGAACCCGTTCTTCTCACATTTTGAATAAACTTTGGTTTAAGACCAAATAAAAGTCATTTTTATTCGGTTTCATTTCGAGTCTTAAGCTCTTCATATCAGCACCAATAAAAGAACATGCAGAACTTTTTATGCGCCAACTTTTAATACTTAAGCCCTTTTTCCCTGTTTACTCAGTGGCGCAGGGTTGTTTGGTTGCTTCAGCTGAGATATTGTGAGTATACCAAAATATTTAGTATAAATAGTGAGCCTGAAGAGCTCCGTTGAATATGCGCTCTATCATTATATTTATAATCCCAAATAGGATAACAGAAATTAACATCAGACAGGATATTTACTAGTCGAGCATTGCCTGCTTGGGCAGCTTTACTTGTTTTTCTGTTTTTGTTTTTTTTCTGCAGCTGCTGTTGCTGTTGTTTGGCTCATTTAACGAAACGAAACATTTAAAACGGCTTTTGCACTAAACTGGCAAAAAACAGTTAAGCGACAGTTATGTGAGAGTGTGTGTGTATGAGTGTGTGTGTGTGCGTGTGTATGTGTGACAGCTTAAAATGCGCAGCAAAGTATTTTGCATTTGCCGCCTAATAGAACTTTAATTGTTTTTTCTTGCCAAGGGCTGCATTTAAATACCTTACAGCTGCGAGACTTGAACTATGAGAGGGAGAGAGAGAGAGAGAGAGAGAAAGAGAGAGAGAGAGAGAAGTAGAGTGTGAGTTCGGCATATGCAAGCTGATATGGCGAAAAACAAGAGCTCGAATTGAGATTGAGATTGAGTCCTGCAGCAACTTTGCCAGACTTATGGCCCAAAAAGTTGCACAACTTGATATTGGCTCGATAAGGCGCACAAGCACGAACCGGGCCAAAAGACGTGGCAGCGGCAGCGGCAGAGGCAGAGGGGCGGCAAGTGCAGGCAGAACGTGCGAAATTCTTTAGGCAAATTTCCACAGTTTTTGACATGTGCGACATTAGATTGAACGGCAGCAACATAAAGGATATGTGAGTGTGCTCATGTGCATATTTGTATGGCTGTGTGTGTGTGTGTGTAGATGACTTTCATTATGCTTAGCGCTAGCTATAGCCGCCACTAATAAAAGCTTTATGGCACACACACACACATGTTGCAGCCAAGGACCTGACGCTTAGGTAGTTGTGCTTTCAGTTCCGTTGCGGCTGCCATTCAACTTATTGCCTACAACTCGCCTCCCCATCACCCCTTGTCCTCCCCTGCTGTATAGGCCCGCTCTGTATCGTCGGCCCGTTTACTCCCGTATTTTGTGTGTCTGTGAAAATATTTTCAAAGTCTTAACCTCACTGGCTGAGCAATCATAAATCAAATGCCGCCGCTCTACCTTTTGTTGCTTGAGTGCTCACACATTCGCACACAGACACACATTCAAATACTCATACACACTCACACACACACACACATACATGTGAGCTGTTGTCGTCATCGTGTAGCTTAAATTTTATTTATGGCTCAAACTGCTCCTTTTACTAGTATGTAGCTCTGCTCGTGTGTGAGTGTGTGTGTGTGTCGGTGTGTCGGTGTGTCTGTGTGTGTGTCGGTGTCTAACATGCGAAAATGCCGACACACGCGTTCAGCTGAAATCGAGTTTAAAAGCCTTGGGGCTGAGCATGCTAGACTGTGTGATATGCTGTTTATATATTCAACAATTCACAGCAACAATTCAATCCATCAATATTTAAAGTAGCTTGTTTGAATAGCCTACAAGCAAAATTTGCAGGAATTTTAAATTTAAATTTAAATTGATTTAGTTGAAATTGTAATTCAATAATTAGTTTTATATGTATTTTAGTTTAAGAAAAAAAAAAAAAAATAAATAAATAAAATACTTTGTCAAGCTAAATTTTTGAGCATACTATAAATTATTTTCCTTTACTTATTATTCATTATTAGTATTATTATTAGTATTTTTTTTTTCAATTTCAATTTATTTCACGCTTTGTTAAACTAAAGATTTTTTACAATTATTTAAGAGTAAAGACTAAATTATTAGTATTATTATTTATTATTATTATTAGTATTTTTTTTTTCAATTTCAATTTATTTCACACTTTGTTAAACTAAAGATTTTTTACAATTATTTAAGAGTAAAGACTAAATTATTAGTATTATTATTTATTTCATTAAGCAGTTCATTTTACATTTAATTTTTTAAATTTTAAATTTTATTTTAATTGTGCAATAATAATATTTATTGTTATTATTCCGCCTGAGTAGCAAGAAAAGCTTTAATATTTTTAATGCCCAGCTACATATCCAAACTGTCCCATTTTTGTTTACAGGGTATTATTCTTGGCATGCTCCACACACAGAGGGCCACAAAGCATTGACAGTGAATAAAGTTTTGTGTCTATCAACGTGCAGCGCATCGAACCCAGGCGCTGAGGCTTTTCTTTTTCCCTCTTGTTGCTGTTGTTGTTGCATACTTATTTATTTTATTTTATTTTATTATGTTTTTTTTGTGCCAAAGGAATTGGGAAATTGTGAAACAGCTTGCGACAAAATAGTTGATCAAAAGTTTAAATTATATGAAAAAAGAAAAGCTCAAAATAAATATGAAATGTGCGGCATTAATCAAAAGTTCCATAAATAGCAGAGCTACAATCCATTGATGAGACAGAAACAGAAAGAGAGAGAGGGAGAGAGACAGAGAGAGCATTTCAATGTTGTTTCTATTTTTGGCTATCTTTTGCATTTCATGCTTTGGCAAAGTGAAGCAAAAAACCTGAGCAATAAATATGAAAGGAATAAAAAACAAAAAAAAAAAAGAACAGAAAGAAGTAAAAGAGAACTGAGGATAAATTTATTGCCCGGCGCAATTGTTGCGCTGCGAACACGGGGCGGATGAGCGACGTTGTCGACAAGCTGACTGCACAGCTGATTGAAGCTGACATTTAGCCATAGAATGTGCGGTGGGGCCTAGTATATAGAGAGAGAGAGAGAGAGGGGGCGTGGCTAAAAAAATGGCCAAAAAGCGGACAGCGTTTAGCTATTGCAATGCTTCACTGACTGCCTGTCTGTCTCTCTCTGTCTGTCTGTCTGTCTGTCTATGCCTTCCTGTTATATTCATAATATTGTGGCACGTGTGTATGTGTGTGTGTGTGTGTTTGCTGGTCAATGATTTGTGCATATTTGAAATTTTTTGGTTGCAGCCGCTAACCGAAACGCAAACCGTAACCGAAAGAGGCGCCAAAATGTGTCACGTTCCAATGGGCAGCCATGCGGCTTTAACGCAATTAGCCACAACAAATGGCCGGCATGATGCAACATCATCATCATTACCGTCGTTGTGATTAACATGATCATTATCTCGTGTCGCGGCACGTGCAACACGCGTTGGCTACACGCATCGCTTCCAGCTGCTCGGACGCTCAATCTGCCTACATGGCAGCAGCATGAGAGAATGCTCTCTCTCCTTATCTCACTCTCTCTGTCTCTGTCTCTCCTTGCCGCATTGTGGCACAATGAACTGACAAGTGTAATTATGTTGCTGTGTTGCGAGTGGCTCTGCCTCGCTCAACATAACCGCTGATTGCAAGTTTATATCCGCGCAGTTCATGTTGAACGCGGCTCTTGCCACTTGCCCCGGCTTTCACTTGATGTTGCTGCAGCAAAAGAAACTGGGAGTATGAAACGGCTAAGATACCCTATACTTACAAGAAGTCGAATATTTCATGTGAGTCCAATATTTCTATTCTATTGAGGCTTTCCTCCGTTAATGTTAATTTCTTAACATAACTCTGCTACTCTTACTTCGATTAACATACCAATGTTGACTGTATTATGTTATGCTAAATTATGTTATATTAGTCATGTGTGATCTACTTGAGAGTTACTACATTAGCTCTCAGTGTCGTGCAACCCCTTTGGTAGAAACTTTAACTACAGGGTATATTTAACGCATAAGGGAACTTTATGTATATATGCAGAGTAAGCTATAGCATACTAAAGTAAACGAGTATCCACTAATTGGCTGCGTATGTGAGCCACTCTGAATGTATCTTCCTTCCCATTTTCCTTTTTTTTTTCTTTTTTGTCTTTTTCTTTATGCAGCTGGCAGTTAGCATTGGGAAAAGTTTTTCGGCTGTGTTTATGCGGTGATTAGTTGCGGATTTTTATGTGCCAAGGATGGGCTTGAATGGTAGGTTAGTGAAGTAGTTGCCAGTTGCCAACCGCCCAAGAACTTAATGAAAATTAGCAACATCAAGTGGAGCCCATTTGAGTGAGGTGGCATAACACACGGAGACACGCGCACGTGAAACTATACTAATTAGTGAAGGGAAAATAGTGTGAAATTACGATTAAATAATTGGTAACTAGGTAAAAGGAAAGAAGGCGTTGAATTAAAGATGTTGATAATGACATAATGTATATGTGGCAATGGGTAAAAGAAGATACATAAATGATGGCAATGACAATGACAATGACAATGACAATGACAATGACAATGACAATGACAATGACAATGACAATGACAATGACAATGACAATGACAATGACAATGACAATGACAATGACAATGACAATGACAATGACAATGACAATGACAATGACAATGACAATGACAATGACAATGACAATGACAATGACAATGACAATGACAATGACAATGACAATGACAATGACAATGACAATGACAATGACAATGACAATGACAATGACAATGACAATGACAATGACAATGACAATGACAATGACAATGACAATGACAATGACAATGACAATGACAATGACAATGACAATGACAATGACAATGACAATGACAATGACAATGATAATGACAATGACAATGATAATGACAATGACAATGACAATGACAATGACAATGACAATGACAATGATAATGACAATGATAATGACAATGACAATGACAATGACAATGACAATGACAATGACAATGACAATGACAATGACAATGACAATGACAATGACAATGACAATGACAATGACAATGACAATGACAATGACAATGACAATGACAATGACAATGACAATGACAATGACAATGACAATGACAATGACAATGACAAAATTACTCATAATTGACATGTCATGCACCTATATTACTATTTACCCTAACTGTAAAAATTCCTCAAACATAAAAATGCAACACAAAATATAAAACTTAGTTTAAAATATGGAATTTTTTTTTTGTGGAGATTGTTGATTTTCAAGATTTAAAAGAAGAAAAATAAATTGAAAAATCTATTTGGCCTAAATATTTTTGCTATGTTGGGTAAACAATTGCATTGTTCGGGCACCTTGCTGCCTTTGGCATTTTTGTCTGTGGCCGAGCATTGTGAATAGTGCAATAAATATTGCACAAAAATGTGTTGCACAACTGGCAAAAAAATAAACAAAAAATTGAGGGGAAAAAATAAATAAAAATAATTTACTGGTCAAAAAAGTTGCAGCAACACATTTTCATTTTCATTTTCATTTTCATCACAATTCATAATTTAGCACGCCGCAAAATGCAGCAACGGCCGCAAAAAGGCAAATAGATGGCTAGGGGGATGGGGGGGGGGGGGGGGTTGAGGTTAGGGTTGGGATCGGGCTGGGGGTTAGGAGTGCACAGCAGGCATTTAGATTAGTTGAGGGGCCGACAAGGAGACAAAGAGGCACTTTAAGTGAAACTAAACAGCGATGCAAGTGACGTTGTCGGATTGCGGTTGCAGCAGTAGCGGAACCCTCTCTCTTGCTCTCTTCTCTCTCTCTTTCTGTTTCCCTCTGTGTGTGAATTGGCCAAGTGTCCTGGGTGTCCTTGCTGCAACTGGCAGTTGGCGTGCCTGGCTGCCTGCCTGCCTGTCTGCTTGCTTGATGGCCATGTTGTCGGCTTGGGCTATACAAATTAAAATTAATGATGCACTCACAACAAGCCACGGGAGACACACTCAGTTAACCCGCCCGCCCACCAGCCCTCCTGCCCACTAGGTGGGTGTAAAAAAAGGCGGACGGCGGCTGTTGTCACATAAAAACTACTTTACATGCGGGCTACATGTAACGACACTGAGCTAAGCTCTTGCACCTGGCCGGCACAGCCGGCTGGAGCACGTTGCCCACATAGCCAGAGAGCCACCTAATTTAATGCTAAAACGGCATCAACAGCACCTCTTGCGCCCTCTCACCTGCCCCCGCCGTCATCCTACTCTCTGCTCTCTTTGTGGCCATAGTGTTGGGCTTTTTATTTTAGTGTTGGAAATAATGTTGCATACGTTAAGGCGCTGCTTGCTAAATGTTTCATACCCACACACACACACACTCACACACACACACACACACAGTGACAGCGGCAGGCAGTCAGGCAAAAGGTGCCCACAAAGATACACAACTCGCCGACTGAGTGGCTAAAATATGTTTATGTAGGTCGACTGGGGGGAAACCACTTCAATTTATTTTTGACCAACATATGGCAAAGGGGGGAATACCCCCAAAAACCGGGGGGCCACTTTTTCTGTTGCCTGCTGGCTCGGCTGCTCGACTGTGTAGCAAGCCCAAAGGAGGCTGCATGGGTGTCTGCTTTGGTTAGTTAGCTGCCGTTTCGTGGTGCTACAACAACAACAACAACAGCAGCAGCAGCAGCACACAAGCACACGCTAGCAAAACAAAAGGTTTTTAGCACAGGTGCAAAAGCACAACCGGAAAGATTACCTATAAAAATTTGGATTGATTTAAAATAAATATTATAAATATATTTGTAGATTTATTGTAAGAAAACTAATTAATAAACTACTTAAAAATATTTATAATAATTTATTTAACGATAACAATTATCATATATATAATAAGTAAATTCCCATTAATTTCTTTCATTATTTCATAGGAATTTATTTATAGTTAGTTCGTTTACTGTTTTCTCTTTTTAGTAAAGCCCTAAACTCTGCTCAATTTATAGTTTCAAAAGCTGTAATGTATTATCGATAAAGATATTTATCGATAACACATTTTCTCAAGCTGAATCATAGCCAAAATCTAGCTGGAAAAAAAATGCATGTCGATTAATAAAGATTTCAATTTTTGCAGTTCTATTTAAAGCTAAATATCTCTTTTAACAGATCACACATTTTAGCGCCTAGAATCGTTAGATCAACCAGTTTGGGCTCTTCACTTGGCATACCCTTTCGTCTCAGCTGCATGTGTACAGGGTATCGGCAAAAACACGGGCAACATTGTTTCCGCTCAGCTGTTGTTTGGCTTTGTTTTGTTTAGTTTCAGTTTCCGTTTCAGTTTCGCTTCGCCTCGCTTTTTATCAGCACATGGTTAACTGTTACTGCGACTGTGTGTGTGTGTGTGTGGGTCTATGTGTGTATTAGTGTGTATATTGCTTTGGCAAACGCTTTATTGTTATTTCACTTTTCATTATTGTTTTTGAAAACACAGCCATTTTCTTTTCATCAGCATTTCAATTAGGTTCGATGCGGCATGCACCATTTGGCTCGTCGCCCTAATGGGGGCGGCAAAGCAAGCGTAAATGATGGGCGTGGCATCGCATGGCCACAGAAACCTTTTACACGCTCCGCTGCCTGAGCAGTGAGCTGCCACACAGCTTCAAGCTGCTTTGCCAGCGGCGACAAAGTAAATTAATCCATTAAGAGGCAAGCGACTGCCTTGCCGCTCCCCCCTTTACTCTCCTCTCCTCTCTATACTTTGCATCTTTCTTCTTACTTGCTTTTAGCTTTTTTCCTTGCTCTCCTCATGACGATGACGATGACGTGACTTGGCATTGGCTTCGCTTCGCCTGCAGTTGGTCTACGCCGTCGGGCTCATGAAGATTGGGTCCGTTGCAGTTTTCAACTTCAATGGCTTACACTTCAATTAAGTTTGCATTGCCACACCCACAACCCCACTTACGCCCACCCACTCGCTTGACCAGAGTCCGTGGCATTTCTTGGCCGCTTGGCCATTTGCCCAGGCTGCAATTTGGCAGCAATTATTGCAGCTGGCCAATGCCAAGAGTCAAGAGTGACAGGGCTGGGAACATAGCTCTTAGCCATATAAATAAATTGAGGTTAATGACAACAGCAGCAACAACAACAACAACAAAGTTGCATGAAGAGGGGAGTAAAAGGGAGTAAGGGGGAGGGAGGGCTCATGTTCATTAATGCCAGCCCATTGCCATAAATAAAGTATCCATATCCCCGACAGTAAGTATATCAAGTGTATATATACTATATGCATATAGGTGTGCGTGTGTGTGTGTGTGTGAGTGCATGTGGAGCACTTAATAACCATGTCGCTTGGCGGGGAACAATTTAAGGCTAATTTCGTTTTCCCAGTGAAATATGCCGTCGCTTGCATATTAAATATGAGGCTTTCAGTTGAGCACAGTGGGAACAAATCAATTAAATTGTAAGCAAAAAAAAATTGATTAGTTAGGATAAGTGTAGCATGGAAAACTATAAATATTTATTTGAAAAAATTAATATTATTTTTCTGATATATTACGATTCTTTTATCTATTCTGAAAATTATTGGAGAGAGCTAAATAATTATTCTGAATTTATTTATTTCTGAAAAGTTTATTCATTTGCATTCATATTGCACAGTTTTTCTTTTTATTTCCTATATATATATTTGCAAAAATGAATCAAACTTGTATTCTATTTACCTGAGAATTCTATGCATTTCCCAAATTAGATTCTTGGAAATTCAGTCCTGAATATTTCTCTGCATATATTCTCGCATATTTCTGTATCTGTATTAACTTCTATTATTCTATTCTATATTGAAATGTTGTTTCACTTATATCTATAAATAAATGTTTCCAGGAATTTCCCACCAGACAGAGTCCTTTGTATTTATTTAATGAACCGCCAGAGCTCTTGGCACATAAACGCTCTTTGCATATTTTATTGAATGCCTCAAGAGTTTCGTGCCCATTGTCTGGCTTTGGAAATGTGTATTATATATGCATAAATAATACAAAATATAAATATGAACCAAGCTCAGTCGAAGAGCGATGCTGCGAGCGTGTTGACAGCTCAGTTTCTTAGCATTTCTCTCTTTGAATACACTATCTAGAAGTAGTTGGACTTTGTGATGAAGCAGGAGTAGAATACTTAGTTAAATTGAGCTGAACATGTAGAAGAAAGAATAAATAAGAATAAATAATAATAAATAAAGAAATAAAATATATTCGGGTAATACATATACATATATAAAATCTTCTAATTTTAATTATAATTCGTATTAAAAATGAATAAATAAAAAAAAAAATGATAATATAATTATAATAATAAAATAAAAATAAATAAAATAAGATAAAATAAAATAAAACAAAATAAAATAAAAAAATAAATAAATAAAATAAAATAAAAAATAATAAATAAATAAAAAAAAAAAAAATAAATAAATAAATAAAAATTTACTTATAAAATTTGAGCTTTTATTTCTAAGCATTTACAGATAATTAGGCAAGCCTATATATGTATATTCCCAGAGAAAGAGGGAGAAGGAGCACACGCTCTAAGGTTAGGGTATTTCATTGTTCGATGTTGCAAAATGGAAATCGTATAAGCTTTTTGTTTTTGGCTTTGATGCCAGTTTCTTGTCAAGTATAAAGAAATATCCCGATGTCTGAGTGAGGTTTACACGCGAGCAGTTAAAGTGTTTATGTGTGAGTGTGTGTGTGTGTGTGAGTGTGTGGGGGAGCGTCTGGCAAGGCACATTATGTAAATTATTTGCACGAGTTTTCAATTTTGGTAAAACGCTTTGGGGCATTATTAGGCCACAAAGGCGAAAGTTGGGTATATCAAGAAATATGATTAAAATGACATTTGATGGCGCCAACAAAACTTGAACCCGGCTCAGCTCGACTTAAGCTAAAGTAAATTAAGTTACAAGCAAATTACAGCGAGAGAGAGAGACAGGGAGAGAGAGAGAGAGAGTCCAAGCGAGTCTGTGCATAAATATATGTATGAGTTTAGTTTTAGAGCAAATATGCTTAGACATGGCCAGAGATTCTGTTGGCATGTAAACTGCCATTAGAGGCGACCCCAGCATATTTGCCACATGTGTTGTTTTAACAACAACAACAGCAACAACAACAACAACTATTGTTGTCTTGCAGTTTTAAGTAAACACAGCATAAATTCCACAGGCAACAACTTATTCACTTTTGTTTTGATAGTCCGCAAAATGCCCCAAAAATAAACTGGCTAACGGATGTGCTATGCTGTCTCTGTCTCACTCTCTCTCTCTCTCTCTCTCTCTCTCTCTCTCCCTCCTCTTTGCTGGCGCATGTGTGTCTTTGGTCCCTTGTTGCTTGCGCTATCTCCCAACAGTCTCAACCAAATGAGAACTGACAGCATACCAAGAAATTTCTTTCTTTTCAGCTTTTGGACTGCTGCTGTTGTTGCTGCTGCTGCTGCTGCTGTTTGTTGCAAGTTGCTGCAAGCTTAGATAAATTTGCCAACACCACAAAAATAACAAAATTGTGCGGTTAGCTGCAAGGATTTGGCCATTTTTTGCGGACAATACTGCAGCTCCAGCTCCAGCAGTTGGCCATTTGTAAATAATTAGAAACCAGAAACTTTTTTGGCCAGCTAAAGCAGCTAACTGGACATGCCAACTGCCAACTGCCAACTGGCAACTGGCATTTGCTTCTATTGCTCTGGTCTGCTGCTCAAATATGCGTTTCACACAATTCACAGTTAACTCTTGCTAACCTGCTGAAAACTTGGCTCTTCTTAGGGCTGAAATCATAATTGACTGGCGAATAAAGAGCTGCTCGAAGCAAATAATTTTATAAAATATTTGATGCATTATATTATACTAAACAAGTATTAATTAATTAATATCAAATATGTTAAAGCTACAAATATTTTCCTAATTTAATTTGATATTCTACATGGACCCATAGAAGCTTTAGTTAGCGTATAAATATTCTACAACATTTTAAATACCCATAGAAGCTTTAGTAATTATAGCAGAAATACGTAATTATTTAGCTGCTGCTCAATTGGGGCTTTTATCTAAGGTTTCATTTAAGTGCAATTGCTGTGGAGGCGACAACTTAATTAACATAAAAGATAAACCATCAAAAATACCTGTCATTCATCTGCAGAGGCCTTTCAGCGTGCTTCTGTTAATTGAGCATGCAACAGCAGCAACAGCAGCAGCAGCAGCAACAGCAGCTCTTGCTACAACAATGATGCGTGCTATAAACGAGCAAATTACGTAAAAGCGATAGCCATAACCACGTAAGCGATGCTCACGTGTCACGTTATGTGAGAGAGAGAGAGATGAAGAGGGAGAGGGAGCTAAAGGCATTCAATGGAAGTGGGTGTGTGTGTGTGTGTGTGGGTGTGGCTTGGTCGAGTCGCTTTCAACTTGATTGTGGAACAAAAATTAATATGCTCGGCATATGGCAAGGCCATTTTAATGGCCAGCAACACGAGCAACAACAACAACAACAAGCAGCAGGTGCCAAACAATAGAGAGAAGACACAACAGACAGATAGACAGAGAGACGGACAGATAGACAGGCAGCAGCAGCTGCTGCTACCGTTCTAATGCCATGCCGCCCACTGCCACACCCACACCCACACCCACACACACATACTCATCGCTATGTACAATGTACTTAAAGCCTAAGTACTGTTAGCTAACGGAGCATTTCATAATGGCATGTACCGAAATTCCATTTAATAACATTTAATCAGCTAACAAAATAACATTTGATGGCATGTTAAAGAAGATTGGAAACAAATTGATTGTGTGGATGCTATACAGATTTAGGAACAAGTCTACAACAAGAAGGAGAAAAAGTCTTTAAAACATTGACTCGAAGCTAACGGAAAAAGGCTGCATATGGGAATTTATAAAAAAACGAAATTTTCTAGGACTTTGAATAAAAATGAATAAAATAGAATATATGTATATATAATACTAGATATATTAAGAATTGAAGTGTAAATTTTATATTCTCTACATTTTCTTTAAATATTTTAAAGTGTTATATTTATTTGTATATATTAATCGATAACTGTCTTCTATTATTGCAAATCTTCTTGCTTACATTTCAAATTAAAACAATTTTTTTTTTACATTTTATATCCACAGTGAAGCTCTAAATATTCAATGTCATAAATAAATCCGCCTTATGTCAGCTTTCATTAAATTCGTTTACTTTAGATATCAAATGAGATAAACGTGCCGAATTTGCCATTCCTCTTCGAATTAACAGCAATGATTTTTTTATGCTGTTCCTAAAAGCGTTTTCAATTTTTATAATAAAAGTTAAGTCATAACTCCTATTTTGATTTTTATAATAAAAATTGAAAATAAGAGTTATAACTTGATTTTTATATACAAATTGTTCTGTAAGAACTATTTTTGATTTTTATCATATAAATCAATTTTAATAATTAAAAATTGCTTTATTAAAATTTATCAAAAAATAATTATTATTTTTTAATTTTTTACTATAAAAATTATAATCGTGACGGTCTCTGCTTTCAATACATTTTTAAAGAGGAAAAAAAAAACAAAAACATTAAAAAAAAATTTTTTTTTTTTTTCTAAGAATTTAAATAAATATATAATTTATATTTAAATATATATAATAATAAATATACATATATAATATTAAAGAGTTAGCATTAGTAAATTTGGTTTATTAAAAATTAAAATAAATATATTGAGTAAATAAATAAATATACATAACTGCATATTTGCCTTTAATCTATATAAAATATACATTTTTTTGTTACATTTTTGCTCTTTTTTTGTGTTTTCTCATTTCTTTTTGATTTACATAAATTATTTTGCATACATTTTGTATAATTTCCCTAAAAGTTTTCACATGAAGAAGAAAAACGTTTGTTGAAAATTGTTTGAAAGCGAATGTGAGAACTCTCCGTTATCTGCTATCTGTTACAGCGACTGCTGCTTCGTCTACTGTTTCTGCTACTGCTCCTGCTGCTCCTGCTACTCCTGCTGGCATGTCCCAAAGGACTAAATGGCTGTTCACTTATCTTGGTCTGGTGGCGTTGGTGTGGCACGCGGCTATTGCGACTGTTGCCACGCGTTGCACATACGCCACGCTGTCGACCGATTCATTTCCTGCTATCGAATTTCCCAAATTTCCCCCGACAGCATCAAAAGGCTTTGTTGCCAAGACAGCTGGCCGCGGCACATCCTCGTGCTGATTGCACAAAGCCCCAGGCATTTCGCCGCAAAAACAAATTAATGTACAGCGAACCAAATAAGATGGAAATAAAAAAGAACTTGGGCAATGATTCACATTCTCAAACTCAAATCCGGGACATCGTCGTCGTCGTCGTCGTCGTCTCTTGATTATATGCCGATAAGTTTCTTGTGGTTTTTCGCGTGCCACGTGATAAGCAAACAACAGCAGCGAGAACTTTGAGTGTGATTTTCTTTCCTTTTTCTTTTTTTTCATTTTCAAATTGTATTTCCTTGGGTTTTCCATGTAGCTTAAATTGCCGGATATTTGTTTGGGCTTTAAATAACAAATCATTATCGATGCGCATTATAAATTTTGCACTCTGGACGCCAGCCAGGCCTGACTGGGCCGAGGCAATTTCCTAATGACAAGGACACTTGTAAAATCACATTGAATAATATTGCATTTGTAGTCGGCGAGCAGATTAATTTCCGGCATTTAGACTTAATTCCCAAGTTGGCAAAATGTTGAGCAGCGGATGGGACAAACGGCCAAATGTGAGCGTAGACTCGTTGTCTGCGATGTAACAGCAATCGATGCAATCGGCTAAGGACCAATTTACCAACATGTCAACGGCCAGGCACAAGGACAACGAAGGAGAAGTGGCTGAGGGAGTCGAAGTAGGAGCTCAGCTCAGAGAGGTTAGATTTGCACACATTACCACTCAATCTTCATATATGTGATATGCAGGGTTTAGCCACATGCCTCTGACTCGATGTGTATGTGTGTGTGTGTGTGTGTGTGTGGTCTCTGTGGCTGGAACTACGAGATGGCCAAGCCTTTTGGCCTCCACATGCACATAATGTCCACATGACCGCAAAGATTTATTTACAATTGTGTTGAGACATAATTCCTTTTGATCGATTGCGGCCAACAGACATAGTGCTCCACTCTAACTCTCATACTATCTCCCTCGCTCTCTCTTCCTCTCTGCCTTACTGGATTGGCTAGCATTGCGGTCAGCTGTAAGTGACGATTCTTTTGGCTTTGCCTTTGTCTACTACAGCTGCACTCGCCGTTCGCTGCAATTGAGCTAGAGCTTCTACTACTTGAAGAGCGGGCGGAGAGTCTGAATTATTTGTGCAATTTATGTGGCTTTGATTTCATTGGCAAAGATGTACGACAAGTAAGCAGCCGAGCGACGTTCTCTGTGCAATTTACGACAGCAATTCGATAATTTGTGCGGCTCACAGCCAAACGGAAATCGAATGAGGGGAAAGGGAAGATGTGACTGGCTCTAGTTGAGAATGACTTTAGCTCATGTGGCTGTGGTTAATTCTCAAGTAGTTTAGGCGATATTCATCGCTTATGATTAACATTTTCGTATGAATAACCAACTCCATAAATCAACTCAAGCAGAGAACTCTCAACTTGATATCATGCTTAACTTAACATAGAGTGAATATTTCGAATATTTTATGTAAAGCCCAGGGATGAATAATTTCCACTTAAAAAAATGTAAGTTATCTAGAAAATAGATTAAAAATATTTTAAATCTTACTAGTCAAAATTCTATATATTTTTGTTATACTCTCTTATATGTAGTTCACTTCTTCTCTTATCACGCCCCTAATTTCCAGCTTAATATGTAAAAAATTTCTGACAAATTTGCTAAACATTTCTAAATGTATTGTAGGAATATGTATCGGGAATGCATATGGCAAGGAAATTAAAAAAAGATTTGCCATGCAAATATCGTGCATAGCATAACCGAGTTACACTCACTTCATTCATAGCTAAATCAATATTTATTCAAATCTGTCTTAAGCATGGGCAAACAGAGCTGCATAGACAGTCTCAGCTGTTGTGATTGCATTCAGCAAGCTTAGCATCTATTATAGCCATAAATATGCATAGCTGTAGCTCGAGCTGAAGCTCAATCTGAATCACAACCCTTTAGAATTGCCAAACGTCCATTGTGTCCATTCAAGAGAAATGCGCACTTAACGCATTCTGATGGCAACTGCTGCTCAGCATTGTGGCATTTAATGCTGCCCCATGCTAGTAGCCAACACACACACAGACAACACACACAGACACACAGACACTGGCATAAGCTGAGACTCGCATAAATCCTTAGAGTGCGCACTTAACTCCTTTTTACGCTACGACAAAGTACATTTACTAATGACCAAGTCAAACAATGGCGTCGCCTCAGCGAGCCAACTTGCCTCTAAAGTGAAAATTGTGCAGCTGGAAGTAGAAGAAGAAGCGGAGGCGAGGCTGGCTGCCCCCGCGAAGTAGCAATTTACGCGCTGAAGGAGGCGGCGGCCAACTGCAAGATGGTGACAAAGCACGCAGCAGCAGTAGTAGCAGGAGTCGGCGACATCGTCATGGTTGCTGCTAGATTTAGCTTCAAGTGCTGGCAGCAGCAGGAGGAGCAGCAGCAACTGTCGCAGCAGCACAAGCAACAGCAGCAGCAGCATGTTAATTGCAGCAGCGACAGCAGCAACAACTGCAGCAACCAGTGGGAATCGTGTTTAAATAGCGTGAATGCTCACTCACACACACACACACATACATAGACACACACCTACACACACACATACACAGACACACATACACATGTACACCTTCAGCTTGCATTCTACGATTTTCTTTTTATTGTATTAAAATTGAATAAAAGTAAGAAGGCAACAACGTGAAATATTACAAGTTCATGGCACTTTAGATACCCTGTAAACGGCATAAGAAATGACCAACTGTCGGATGGTCAACATTAAAAATAGTTAATAATTGTTAATATACTTGTTGATAACCTCAAAAAATCAATTTGATTATTTTTATTGTAAGTACTTGCAATTTGAATACCCTGTAGAGTAAGCAAACTTTCAGCAAAGGTCAGACTGGCAACTGTTTGTATGTAAACAATGTCTGTTTATTTAAATAGACTTTAAATTATCCCCTAAAAAGCATAGTTAGTTTTTATTAGTTAGTTAATAGAATGATGTTGTTGATATATACCCTGTAAAATACTTGAAAATACCAGATTTTATCAAAACTTGTTGTTGCAAATGCCGTATAAAAAGAGAAACTGAAGTTTAAGGTTGACACATGGCATATCCTGTAAATGGCATATTTTTTTAATGCAATCCGATAGAGAAGCGCGACTTGAATATACCCTGTTATCAACAAAATGAGGGAAAATGTGATGACTTATCAATGTGGATATGGATATTATACTCAAATTTTAGTTTTCTATATAATGAAAAGTTGTTAGAGCTTACTTTTTACTACGATCCCAATGCGCTGTCCCTAAATAAACTTTGAGTACTTGATTTGCATACCCTTCTGACACTTTGCAGCTTAGTGCATACCCATTAATAGCTTTTAGCAAAACTGAATAATATAGTAAAAAGTTGTGAACTGCAAAGAAGAGAAAAGGAAAAATTGCATATGCCGCACGGCTTTAAATGTTGATGAAGTAATTAGTTGCATATGGGCAGGCAAAATGTGTATTTAAATATGTATGTGTGTGTGAGAGAGAGAGAGGGAGAGAGCATGCATGTGTGTGCGTCAGTTGTCGTCAGTCTGCGTCGCACATAGAAAACTGTAATTGAAAATATGCAGAACTTTTGGCGAGGCATTGTAAACTTTTTCCATTTATTAAATTTGCAGCACGAGCGAATCAGTGTGTGTGTGTGTATGTGTGTGTGCCTGTATTTAATTATTTTTATATGGCGGTATACACAATATCGTATAGAAAGTTTGCCTTTTAGCAATGATTTTGCTGTCAGTTTTTGGGGGAATATTATATTATATTTTGGTGTTTCGAGTTGAGCTTTTCATATTTTGCCTTTTGTTCTTTTCGCTTGTTGCTCATTGATTAATTTAGCTGGAGGTCGGACAGAGATCGAGAAGATGACACTGTTGAACTATGGCACGTACGAGGAGTACCTGGATCACTTCATCAACATCAACGATATGCGCTATATTGGCAACAGGAACGTCAGCAGGCAATTCATACAGACTGCCTTTGGCAAGAGCTGCATGGGCTCCCTGCTGAGCCGTTCCGAGTTCGCCGAACAGCGCAAGAAGCTCCAGTTTATGTGGAATCCCCGTGGCAAGGGCGAATCAAGGCTCCTTGGCGCCCACTACAAGGGCGACGATGAGGTACTCAAGCAGTTTGCTCTGCGCGAACCTAAGCTGATCAATAAACAGATAACGGTGAGTCGAAGTGAACTCAATGAATCTCTCTGAAACAAGTTTGTATTCGATATTCGCAGACCATTGTCTTTCTGATAATGCGCTCGCAGAAGGGCTTCGACATCTCGGGCTTTATCGATCTGGAGCAGAGTATGCGCGAGCCGAGCTGCAAGAGCTCCGAGCACTGTGTCAACTGGCCGGCCATATTCGAGGGCAAGGCGAAGTTGATGCCAGGGCCCCACGACCTGAGCTACTTCGACTGGTACTCGAACAAGGTGCGCTTCAACGACAGCGACAACTTTCGCATCATCCCCGACGGGGCCCACAGCCTGCTGATGATGCATCGCGGCGATCACAAGATAGTCTGCGTGAATGCCGGCTGCAACTGCAGCGACAGTCGTAATGCCATACGCAATGTCTACAGCTCGAGCATCTATGGGGACTGCATATTCTTCGACCACATCATACGGCGCATCCATTAGACGGCCAGCGGAAGCTATGAGTGACACGCCGATTATATGCCAAATGCCCATACAAATAAATATGTATGTTATAGAACGCATATGATACGAGCTTGATAATTTAATTCCACTGCTTCGGCATGCCCTCGATGCCCCCGCCCTCCGCTCTCGTTCTCTGCCAAAGGGAATTTGTCGTTGACAGTTTACGTAAATTGCTTTTCATATCTTATCAGTTGTTGCCACAGTTATGCCTGCTGACGTTTTGATGGACATTTTGAGGCCTCTCTCTCTGTCTGTCTCTCTCTTTCATCATAGTGAACGGAAATTACCCGAGCTTTATAATATTTTATGTTTGCTCAATAGTTTTCCATGTTGCTAGCCATAAATCTATTAGCAGGAGTCGCAGTTCCTGCTGCTGTCCAGCGCTCACAGTCTCTGACTATTGGCCTGTTATTTCGTTTGTCACTTTCAATTATCCTTGCAGCTAGCTAGCTAGCCAGCCGGGGTTGTCCTTGCAGTTCATTTTGTGCACTGCATTTGACAGTCGGCCTCATGTCAATCGCTCAGCAAATTAATTGAGTCGTTGGCAGCAAAATGTACTTAGAGCTAAGCCTAGACTAGGCTAGGCATTGGTTAAATTTAGGTTAATTTTCTTTAATTGTGAATAAATGATTTGGAATGCGAGCATGTGAATGTTGTGGTGATTAAATTGCCCGAGATGAATGCTTATCCTTATGCCACATAACAGATTCATTTACAATATGTGTAGCAACCAGTTCTCGAAATATTTTGTAAATACCATAAATTGAACATTTTTATTAATATTAAAATTTAATAATGAATAGAAAAATATATTTAAATTTCTATTGATTTTATTAGTATTTTATAACAAATAACAATAATAACAATATTCAAATATTTACTTAAAAATGAAAGAAAATCTAAAATAATAAAATTATAATTATTTTGATAGATTTTTAATTAAAACAATATTTTAAAATATTGATTTCATAGTGAATGTATTATTTTTGTTATTAGAATTTAATTTAAGTACATCTTGCTAAAATTTCTCACATAAGCTTTCACTATATTAAACTCAATTTATATGAAAATTCTTCAACACATTTTGCTCTGCTTTCACATGATTTTGCTTTTCAACTAATTTAATATATCGTAGCAAATATTCCACTCGAGCACATGCATTATGCAGCAAATATAATATGAGAGAGGTCAGTTGCAATAAATAACGAATGGATTTAAATTATGATTTAAATGTCATTCGTTGTGGCATATAAAATTTAATTTGCATACACAATTGCGACTAGCTGCTAATTTATGCGACGCACACATCTCCATTTGCCTCCCTTCCACTATGTCTATCTGTCTCTCTCTCTCTCTCTCTGCTGAGATGGCCCCTTAAATTATCAGATGCAAGCAAGTCGAGGTACTAAGGTTACTTCTTGTTACTGTTAACCTTGGGGCCTGTCCTTGCTGGCAATTAAAATAAACATTAGGTCCTGCATTGGAGATGCTGCCTAGGCTGGGGTGCCCCAAGAGCAGTCGGCAGACACAAAAATGCAAATAAAGAGAGCGAGAGAGAGACAGCGATAGAGAGAGAGAGAGGTTAGTCAGTGCACACACACACTTTATATTTTCTCTATCTGCCTCTACATTCAGTTCTGTTAAATTTTGTCATAATGAATTGTTCTTCTGCCTTAGTTGGCAAATAAATTTAGAGAAAATCAACTTGAAGCTGCCACACATAACTAAATTACCGCTCTCGCTTCAACTGCCTCTCTATGCGCTTCACAAAAGCAATCAACCTCGTTTTTTGTTTGCCTTCAGACATGACAAATTCCTTTCCTTGTGGCTTATTTATAAATTTATTCATGAACATTTATTCAAGTGGCCTACACTTCATATTGTTAAATGCATAATTTATTGATAGTTTATGATATCGATTCAATTTGGTTGTTGTTGTTGTTGTTGTTGTCGTTGCCGTCACTTTAATTGGCAACATGTGCAAATAATGAGGTCAATGAATAATTAAATTGTTTGTCAGCAAAGGACATATGAAGTAGAACTGTGTAGGACTAGTTATTCTTTTTGGGCCAGACATTCCAGCATTTGATGCAGTCTGAGTTTTGAGATTTGCGAGAAAAATAAATAAAACATAACGAAATATTTTCAATTTTATTTGATTTGATACAAGTTTAGATTTTGATAAGAAATTCCAAGACATAATTTCGCTAATATTTCTCTTTACTGTCTAAAGCCAACTTTTATTAATCGAGAAAACAGTTTTGGGAACATTCTTTTCTTTTTTTTTTTTGGTGAATATTTTGCTGACATTCTGATTGGATTCAGGGGTCAGCCGGAGCGCTCATAATTTATGTGTTGGACCCTTGGCGGCATATGGCATATGCTGGGGCACAGAAATCATAATAATATTACTCAAAGCCTGTCCCAAAATACGTCAAATAAATAATTTAAGCGCTCAGCAGCAGGAAGGAAAGAGACAAGCGGTCTATGGCGACTGCGACGGAAAACCCTTTCAAGCCAAATAAACACATAAAGCGGCACAATAAGAAAAGGCAGAGCCATAGCAATAGCCACAGCCACAACCAGAGCCACAGCCAGAGCCAAGGCCAGAGTCAGAGCTATAGCCAGGGCGTCAAGGTACTCGTCGCACATAAAACTGAGAGCTGAAACCGAGTAAAGGGCATATTAAATTATGTTGCATGCCACAAATGCCAGTCGAGTCGGCATTGAGGTTGAGTGTGCGACTAAAGAGAGAGAGAACAATCATAAAATGTGACCAATAATGAAAATAATGAACAAAACAAATGACAGCAATTAAATACCCTACAAAAGGCAGAGCCAAAAGTGATGGAGACTTTAATTTAAACAGATATGGGAATTTTATGAAATTGAAGTGAAATCTTATAAGAAAACTGGTTCAGTCTTAGGGCCCAAAAGTTGCACATAAATTCTGCATTGAAATTAATTTTGAACTAATAATAAATGAACTAATAATAATATAAATAGTTGTGTGAATATAATTTGAATGAGCAGCTTAATTCAAGCTGCTCTCAAGTATTTGTAGGGTATGCAAACAGCCTTCGCTTAAGCCTTTCATTTAAGTAGCATTCATTCGATGCTCTTTAGGCCTTATGTGCATACAGTTTATGCCTATTTTATAGCAAATAAACAGGGTATCTTGACTATCAATATGTTCACCTTCAGCTTATCCACAATTCTATTAGCAGCAGCTGTGAGCTGTGAGCGCCTCGGTTCGGCTTGATTGAATCGGTTCTGGGTTACCAACGCCTTCCCGCCTTCCCGCCTGACTGCCTGCGTAGCTTGTCGCAAATGGCCCGAACGAGACTCGTATATAAAGCGTAAATTGGCAATCCTCAAAAGGTGGCTTCGCACTAAGGGTCAAGTGTGTGGAGCGCTGCAACGAGGGAAGGGAGGAGGAAAGCGGCTGTCCATAAGCCACAACTTCAACTTGGTCAAAGTTTCTGCTGTGTCTGTGACAAATGGCAGCCACACTAGCTACAATCGAATCGAACTAAATTCAATTTGATCAGAATATAACGAATTGCAATTGAATTCGATTTAATTGCATTGCATGTTACGTATACGCCACGTCGCTCATTTCTCCGGGGCGTTGCACATTACGCATACGCAGTGTAAAACCCTCTTTTATATATCCTTTCATATTTCAATAAGCAATGCAATATATTTTTCTTTGTTGACCCCATATCAGTGACCATTAAGCCAACCAGCTGCACACACACATACACACACATATGCATATGAATAGCCAAACATACAGAGCCACAATCTATAAGCTAAATTTATGAGCCAGACAAAAGCTTGTAAACCACAAATCAAACTGCAATACAAAAGCGCCAAAACAGCTAACAACAACAACAACAACAACAACAGTAACAATTATGTATCAAGCAAAAGCAATTGTAAATTTTCTAACTGAAGTCATTTTGTCTATATATCATGTGTCTGTCCATCTGTCTGTCAGTCTGTCTGTCTGTCTCTCACAGCGTATCTATATGTGTTTCTGTTTTGGCGGATGCCATAAATAAAATTCAAGCAAAAAGATAGACAGACACACACATACACAGTCTTGAGTTTTCATGCAGCCGGAAATTGTTTCGCAACGTGGGAAATGTTTGATTTATGTCTGTTTTGTCAGTGGCTCCAGCACGTCCTTGCCTAGCCGCCCGCTCCCCACAGCCAGCCAGCCAGCCAGACAGTCAGTCAGAAGTTGTAAAATGTGTAATTGATGATGTGGCAAGCGCACATAAAAAACAGAAACAGATACACACAAACACACACACACACTCAAACACACACACACACATGGACACAGACGGATATCTATGGCTAATGTGTGTCTGCGTTCGCATTTTGTTGACATTTTCGACAAAACGGCTACAAAATGGCCAACAACAATTGCCAACTGGGCCAAGATAAGTGCAGCTAAAGTGCAGGACGAGCGCGTGACGACATGCAAAACATGAGACCATGAGAGGCGCCACGGAAGTCAAGTGGCAGCCGAACGGAAACGGAAACTGCTACTGCTGCATGCAGCACAAAAACAGCCAGCCCCAGCGGAGTGGGCGGCGTGGGCGTTGTGGGTGGGGCTGCTCGAACGAGTTAAGGCGCATAAAATGCTTTGATCATTTGGCAAGCAACAAGAAAAGTCATTTTGTTGCAACACCCAACGGGCAGCGAACAGCAGGACAACGGAACAACAAGACAACAGGACAACAGGACAACAGGCACCTGCTTGTTATCCTTGCAAATAGTTTTTGTCAGTCCGTAGAGCAAGAGAGAAGACTTTAAGCATGTCCCTCTGCCAGCATTGACAGCGATTCCTCTAGTAGCTTAACAAATTGTATCTGTATCTGTATCTATATCTGTATCTGTATCTGTATCTGTATCTGTATCTGTATCTGTATCTGTATCTGTATCTGTATCTGTATCTGTATCTGTATCTGTATCTGTATCTGTATCTGTATCTGTATCTGTATCTGTATCTGTATCTGTATCTGTATCTGTATCTGTATCTGTATCTGTATCTGTATCTGTATCTGTATCTGTATCTGTATCTGTATCTGTATCTGTATCTGTATCTGTATCTGTATCTGTATCTGTATCTGTATCTGTATCTGTATCTGTATCTGTATCTGTATCTGTATCTGTATCTGTATCTGTATCTGTATCTGTATCTGTATCTGTATCTGTATCTGTATCTGTATCTGTATCTGTATCTGTATCTGTATCTGTATCTGTATCTGTATCTGTATCTGTATCTGTATCTGTATCTGTATCTGTATCTGTATCTGTATCTGTATCTGTATCTGTATCTGTATCTGTATCTGTATCTGTATCTGTATCTGTATCTGTATCTGTATCTGTATCTGTATCTGTATCTGTATCTGTATCTGTATCTGTATCTGTATCTGTATCTGTATCTGTATCTGTATCTGTATCTGTATCTGTATCTGTATCTGTATCTGTATCTGTATCTGTATCTGTATCTGTATCTGTATCTGTATCTGTATCTGTATCTGTATCTGTATCTGTATCTGTATCTGTATCTGTATCTGTATCTGTATCTGTATCTGTATCTGTATCTGTATCTGTATCTGTATCTGTATCTGTATCTGTATCTGTATCTGTATCTGTATCTGTATCTGTATCTGTATCTGTATCTGTATCTGTATCTGTATCTGTATCTGTATCTGTATCTGTATCTGTATCTGTATCTGTGTCTGTATCTGTAAACGTATACATATGTATCTACATCATTTGTTTCATGATATTTGCCCATTGCTCTTTTGTTGCACACGACAACAATATCTTTAAGTGATGTATGCATCTGCGTGAACACCTGTGTGTGTGCCTAATGCAGTGGAAAGCAGTTTATGCCACAAGGCGTCATTCCCTCGACACACACACACACACACACACACACAGGCACACACACACTCAGGCAGGCAGCTTGTAAATTTCCGCTGTTGTTTGGCTCATATTTTTGAGGCATAAATAAATTTTCATTAATTTATGCGACTGCGACGCTGAAAATGCCTTAGCGCCGGCAAAAAAGCAGCATAAGTTTCGCCTGGCGCTGCTCAGCTTTGGCGCAAGCCAACAAAATGAAGATGAAGTGAAAGAGGAAGCAAGATAAAGTGCGCAAGAAAGACAGGGAGGGGCGTGTCGACGGGCCAGGCAGAAGGAAGTCAGCCAAAAAGCGCAGCCAAACATTATGGCTGCATTTTGTGGCTGCAGTCCTTGACGATGATGAATCCCGCTTGATATACTTGCCGCAAGTTATGAATGGCTAATGAAGCGCGTATTGAACAACAAAATAGCTGCACATTAAGCATACGCCGCGTGTACTGAGTTGACCTAATTGAAATAGAATGAGCTCACACACATACACTGAGCATCGTTATTCATTTTATCCATGATTTATATGCGCACAAGAATTCCCATCAAACATTTCTTAAATATCCAGGGAAATTATAAAACATTTTGTATGAAAAAATAGTTAAATACTTAATTTTTTATTGGACATTTCATTCATTCTGCTGTGGGCTCGGAAAAACTCTTTGGCATGTTAAATATTTGACCTTTAGAGCAAGTTTCAGGCAGATTCATTTGGGGTTTGGCTGGAGCTGTTGCAACGCGGCGTATGCGTAATATATTTGAGGCTTATTTCAGAGAGCTCGTACGTAAAGCGAAATGTATGCAAATAAACGGACAGAGCTCATACGCCCCGCAGCACTGTAAATACACAGACACACGTGCAGCTGAACAGCTGACATGGATAGGCAAACAGTTGCTGTTCCCATATGTGTGTGCGTGTGTGTGTGTGTGTGTGCGAATTTTATTTGCGTTTGCCCAAAGGTTTAGCGGTAACGGCATTTTTGATACGACTACAAAAACTAAAGCCAAACACGAGCAACAACAACCGCTAATACACTTAAATGTTGGACTAGAAGATATCCTGTAAACCTATTACAGAGTATTTATGAAGAAGAATATTTTGTGAATGTATTTAATATATTTTTTATTATTGTTCATTTGAGCATCATATAGGCGTATCTGTCCATCTGCATATTTTAGCAACTGTAGCTTTGGCAACGATTGTTTCAGTGGCCAGTTCAAGCCTTCTCTAGACTCCTTGATACCCTAGGTTCACCACAATTTGTATGCCTGCAGCACGGGCACAGGAAAAACAAGCCCAGGCGAGGTCAGATCTTAAAGCGCTTAGTGTGAAAAGTTTGTTTGTTTATTTGTTTGTTTATGTTTTATGTTTTATGTTTCTTTTTTTTTTACGAACTTTTTGTATGTTTACCTAAGGGTGACCTGCTGTCATTTTACGGCTTTATCAAAACTAATAAAAAATGCGCCTTAAAGCGTCAGCTTTAACTGAAACGCGTTGCGTGTGCCACGTATTCTACGGCAATCAGAGGCAGTGTTAATACGGTTAATGCCGCTGCGGCTGTGCCGCATGGTCAACAGCTTGCAGCAGATAGCGTCAGCTTGTTTTTTAACTTGTATTATTTTAAAATGCATTTATTTACTTAAAGCGTGTAAACAATTTATCAATGCAAATGTTGTCGTTGTTGCTGTTGCTGCTTTTCATTTAAGTGCATAAACAAACGTGCGTGAAATATTCAATTAAAAGCTGTTAAATGAAACAATTACAAAGCGATAGCCAGGACAAAGAGCCCGACGCACCGCACACAAAGTGCAAATGAAGCAATGTCAACAGTGGTCAATGGCTGCACCACACACACACACACAAATACATACATAGCCACAGATGCATGTAGGCGTAGCACACTTAATTGTGCCACAAAGTGAGTTATGCCTGCTATCGATGAGCCATACACACATACATACACAATGCTATATATGTATGTATATGTATCTGTGTATGTCTATATATAAACTTTATTTTTATTTTAATTCAGTTTTCGTTTTTTAATTGTTGTTGGTATTTTGTTGATTGCCGTCAGTTGTTTGTCTGCCCGGAAGTTCACACAAACAGATTGTGCTTAATGCCCAACAATGAAAAAGCACAATTTATAATATTATTGTTCCATACATAGTATATATTTGTTGCCCAGAGGCAGAGGCCAAAGTAAGGCCAATGAAAAATACAAATTTTAATTTGATTTTAAATTTACAAATATTAAATAAATATCAGAAAATAAATATGTATTCACTTCGATAGCAAACACTAAAACTCAATATGCTTAAGGCATGAAACTTTATATTTGAAATATATTTTATGAACAATAAATAGAAGACAATAAAATGCGGCAACATTCAAATAGCCGTAACTACCAATATCGGCCATAGTTTGCAGGTAAGGTAAGATTCAGCTATCAGCAGCCGTTTTACATTTAAACTGCAGCCTCATGATCACCTTTTCTGTCCGTTGACATCAAAATTTGAATGGAAATCATGGTAATGTAGCAGGCAAACAGAAGTGCTAAGTAGGGTGACAAATATTGCAACATTGTTACACTGTGTGTATACAAAGGTGTGTTAACTAACAGTACGTTAACAGTGCTATGTGATCGTACTGCTAAACTAACAGTTTTCACCCTGCAACTCATTTGTGGCCGCCTAATACTACGGAAACTTGGACATATATGCTGGTGAAGTACCAGGCGCACAGAAATGAGTTGTAGGGTGAAAAATGCAGCTTAACAGTTGAGTAACAGTGCACTGTTACTAACAGTAGGTTAACATAATTCTGTTAACTAACAGTCCGATTTATGTTAATTAACAGAATTCTGTTAACTAACAGTCTGACTTATGTTAACTAACAGTGGATTAACAGAATTATGTTAAGTAACAGTGCATTAACAGAATTCTGTTAATGTGCTGTTAACTAACATTTTTCACTCTGCTTCCCATTCCTGTGCGCCTGGTGCTTCTGGAAAGTTCCCGCTCAAATTTAAGCCTCAACGGTTACTTAACATCATTCTGTTAACAACAGCAGGTTAACATAATTCAGTTTAATTAACTGTTAACAAAAAAGCTAACTCTTCTTCTTATTTCTGTTCGCCTGGTGCTTCTGTTAATTGCCATTCAAATTTGAGCCTCAACGGCCGGCCGCGGCCCCATCAGCAGCCCCCTAAGTTATGCAACAATATTTTGTAAAGTTATTTTTTCTGACCGTTAACTTTTGAAAATCGATTGCCAGCAAGAAATCCCTGTTAAATGAAAAGACAGTTGATTTATTTAAAATTTCAGTTATTTATTGATTTTCAAATGTGTACAGTTTATGCTAAATTAAATCTATGTTATTTACATATATATTTTACATTTGCAGTATTTACAATAAACGCTTAATATATATAGTGGATTATTTTGTCATTACATATGTATATCTCTGCTAACATCAGATGACGTCGTTGGACACTCTTAGCTGCATAAGTGCTCAAATCTGAAAATATAAAAGGTTTTTAGGGTATTATGAACCGCAAGAGAGTCGAGTATTCTGATTGGCACTCACCTCGGTGGATTCATGAGCTCTCTTCTTTTTTGCTCCAACGAAAAGATTGCTCTTGCAGAAGAAAAAACATGGCATTGCAATTAGCAATATAAGGGCTTCCCTTGGCTGCAGCTATATAAAAATATATATATAATTAGTTTCATATACAAATATATTTTTCTTATATTGAAATTGTAATATACACATCGACTAGCATTTACGATATTTATCTATATATTCTATCTATTATATAATTATCTATACATAGTGATCTAAGCAAAAAAGAAATACTTAGTTAAGTACAAAAAGAAAACTTTTTTGGCAAATGCCAAAATGTAAAGCCTAAAAAACTTTCCCTTCGATTTTTTTTCTGTCAAAATAAACTAAACCATACACATATTTAATTCCTGCTGGGTTTCACCACTTCTTGGCCAAGTTTACAAATGTTGTTAAGAAAAAAAAATAAAAAAAAAAATCATAATGAAATGGGAAAAAATACCACAAAGTCACCTTCATTTGAAATTTTTGCAAAAGCTGTCAACTTGAGCGCCCATTGCAGGATAATATGAGGCTTTGGCTCGCCAGCATAGCTCTGTGTGTGTGGGCGTGCGAATGTGTGTGTGTGGGTGTAGGTGTACTACATATGTACACCTGCTGCGGTGACATTTTACGGCTTTCTCTTTGTTAATTTCATTTGAAGCATTTAAAATGTGCGACGTGGCTGACGCTGACAACTAAATATACACACACAGGCACACACACACACGCACACATACACACATACACATGGGATACTCACTCTTCATGCTGGCAAAGTTTGTCTGCGTGTTTGGGTGTGTGTGTGTGAGTGGCAAAGTCTTTGGTAACTTTTTTAATGACTTCGCCTCAGAGCTCGCATAGACACAGAGAGCGAGAGAATGGGAGAGAGAGAGAGAGAGAGGGGAGAGAGGGCGACCAAAGCGACTTTTCGCGTGCCAGAATATTTAACCACAAACGACGAGACGTCAAAATTAATTAGAAATAAAATTAGTTTTTAATGCCAAAGTGACTGTGTGCGTGTGTGTGGGTGCTGGTGTGTGTGTGTGTGTGTGCTGTAAAATATACTTTGACAAAAGCAAAAGAAAAGCTGCGGCAAAAGAAGCAAAAAGCGTGCGTCAAAACTTTTTGCAAAAAGTTGCGCTTGTTGAAGCTGCGTTGAGTTTCACAGGAAATGATTTAATTTCAACAAGTTTTGCGAACGACAACCAACAACAACAACAACAACAACACAAGAAAATAGAATAGAAAAGATGAAAAAGGTGTGTTCACCTAGAAAGGCGGCAAAGCGATTAAAAGACGAGAAGACAACATTCAAAATATGTTGCAGATGTACTAGAGGAATTAAGCTGTTAAGGTAATATACCAAAATTATATTAAAAGATTTATTGAAAGACAGAAAATTCACTTTAACAATGAGAAGCAAGAAGAATACGTAGAAAGACTGGCAGAGCATTGAAATCAGCTTTCATCTCTAAAGAAAAGCCATAAGAGCTGGCTGGCTGATAAGATTACAGCATATGGAGTGCAAGGGAATTAAGAAAAAAACAAGTAAGAAAGCTCTAGTCGAGACTGCCCGACTAGGAAATCCCCTGAACCCTTCGGAGAACTGATATTTCAATAGTTCTCCGCGTCTTTTTGCTTACAAAAAACACACACACACATACATAGGCACATATAGGCACGCACGCATAAACACGCATGGGCTGCAGTGTGGGCTTCTCATGGAAACTTAATTGTTTAATAACTTTTTTTGTGGACGTACGTTCTTCATGAAGATTTTAGATTATGATTATATCATTACTATGCGTGTATATGCCGAAGCTCAAGTCTCTAGTATTTGAAATACTCCTTTTACAAAAGTGAGGGTGAGGGGGTGGATATAGGGGTGGGGGTGATTTATAAAAAAACCGAAATTCTATAATCTACATATGAGTCTACATTTCAAATTTGGAGACTCTAGCTCAAAAGATGTAGGAGATATAATTTTATAATTGACTTTCGATAAGGTTTTTCATCGATAAAAAAATAATCGGACAAGTTATCGAAATTATGTGATAAACTCGATATGCGCGTGCTATATACGGACATTTTAAAAAAAAGTTGAAGTGTCTAGCTATTGTATCTTCGGAAATCGACGCGTTCAAACATACGGACAGACGGACGGACGGACGGACGGACAGACAGACGGACAGGGCCAAATCAACTTTTCTCGTCGCCCTGATCAAGAATATATATACTTTGTGGGGTCTGCCACGCCTCCTTCTCCCTGTTACATACTTTTAACAAAACCATTATACCCTGATTTCCCATTGAAAATGGGTTCAGGGTATAAAAATAAATAAATATCAAAATTACGTTTAAAACGATCGTCAATTGCAGTTCATTTAAATTTTATTGCATACTTTCAAGCGGCAGCTTATTTATTCACCAACCATACACAAATTTGCAAGTTTTTGCTGCATACTTTTGGGATGTGCATATTTTGTATTTTTGTTTTATTTTTGATTTATTAAAGCATTTTTGTTCGCTGCAGGTAAGAAAAAAATCTTTTAGAAAAATAGCTCCTATTCAGCTATATCCTTACGCAGGACGAAAGTATTTGGTGTTTTAGACTCACGAGGAGTAGCGCCAATGTTTGCCTGCAAAGGATTAGTATGTTATCTAAGAACCAAGGACTTGTAAAATTTCCGTCCCAATGCTTATACCCGAAGAAATCTTGTATAACTTGTACAATAAAAGTACGATCAGTATGTCCTTTGGCTAATTTGTACTCCTTGACATTATGCACTATGTGAGATGTCACACGCCAGGATCTGCAAGGATGCGGCTGAGTTTTGTCGATTTGATCTACCATGAATGTCCTTTGATCCTTAGATGACCCCCCAATATTTTGATGTAAATCGATGTATTTGGTCCTTCCGATGTCAACGCATCGAGTCTTATCAAAATTTGCAAGGATATGACCAAGTTAGAGCTTATTTTCTATATCAGGATATTCTTTGCATAGCCATAACTCAGTCATATCTTTGACGATCCTGTAAGGACATACCATTTTGAGCTTGTGAGCAACTCAGCTATCGATTGGCATTCAAGGATTTTGAGGATTCCATAAAAAATTGTATCCCAAATGTTTGCAAGGGGTTTGGTCGAAAAATGGCCAACTGCCACCTTAACTTGGCTATTTGAAGGACTAGCAGCTTGTCTTTTTTTACCATAGAAAGTCCTTAGGCCACTGATGACGAATATGAAAGTAGAAGGACGAAAGTCCTTTTAACAACGGATAAATAGGGACTTTTTTGTGCAGAGAAAACTGCCTCTAGCTCAGCCGTATCCTTGCGTATCCTGGCAAATTTGACAGCACACTAAATGGGGTCACCAGGACTACCAACTGGCCAAAGAACATTAAAATCGTCCTGGCAGTTAACGAGATATTGGCGTTTTAGCGTGTTTTGGTTGATTTCCTTAGCTGCCGAGGCCGCTCGGCATTTCAAGTCCTGGACTCTTAGATAACCCCCCAATATTTTGATGGGGATCGATGCGAATGGCTCACACGATCCTAACGCATCATTTTCTTTTGTCCTGCGAAAGGATATGGTGGAGTTATGCCTTAAAATCTTAGACGTGAGGAACTCGGAGAATTCGCTCTGTATTGGAAGAGAAAGAAACAACATATTTTATTTTAGCTCAGTAATGAAATTTATTTAAATAAATATAAATACATTTTAAAAAAAATCATATCTTTCAATTCATTTTTAACTACATATAGCTGAAAAAAAAATAAATAAATAAATATCAAAATTACGTTTAAAACGATCGTCAATTGCAGTTCATTTAAATTTTATTGCATACTTTCAAGCGGCAGCTATTTATTCACCAACCATACACAAATTTGCAAGTTTTTGCTGCATACTTTTGGGATGTGCATTTTTTGTATTTTTGTTTTATTTTTGATTTATTAAAGCATTTTTGTTCGCTGCAGGTAAGCAAAAAATCTTTTAGAAAAATAGCTCCTATTCAGCTATATCCTTACGCAGGACGAAAGTAATTGGTGTCTTAGACTCACGAGGAGTAGCGCCAATGTTTGCCTGCAAAGGATTAGTATGTTATCTAAGAACCAAGGACTTGTAAAATTTCCGTCCCAATGCTTATACCAGAAGAAATCTTGTATAACTTGTACAATAAAAGTACGATCAGTATGTCCTTTGGCTAATTTGTACTCCTTGACATTATGCACTATGTGAGATGTCACACGCCAGGATCTGCAAGGATGCGGCTGAGTTTTGTCGATTTGATCTACCATGAATGTCTTTTGATCCTTGGATGACCCCCCAATATTTTGATGTAAATCGATGTATTTGGTCCTTCCGATGTCAACGGACGAGTTATCGTTATTCTGTGATAAACTCGATATGCGCGTGCTATATACGGACATTTTAAAAAAAGTATATATATTTTGTTTATTACTTGTTAAAGCCATACGAGGTTTTTCAATAACCCCTTTGTGCGCTTATTATCTCTTCATTCAGCGCCGGCAACTTACATTGCTGTTGCAATTTACAAATATTTACAATTACAAATATTTACAACACAATACAAAAATAACAAAAATAACAATGATGGCAGCTATATGTCAATCCAATCTATCATTGTAAGTAAGTAGCTATTGTATCTTCGGAAATCGACGCGTTCAAACATACGGACAGACGGACAGACGGACAGACGGACAGACGGACGGACGGACGGACGGACGGACGGACGGACGGACGGACGGACAGACAGACAGACGGACAGGGCTAAATCAACTTTTCTCGTCACCCTGATCAAGAATATATATACTTTGTGGGGTCTGCCACGCCTCCTTCTGCCTGTTACATACATTTTAACAAAACCATTATACCCTGATTTCCCATTCAAAATGGGTTCAGGGTATAAAAAAGAAGAAAACTTAAGGTTTACAGCCAAACGTGCTATAGAGCCTAATATAATTTTTATGTTTATTTATATTTTTATATATTTATTTATATTTTTATATATATTTTTTTATTTTTATTTGCTAACAAGATTTTTTTATTGATAACAAGAATTAATTCTAAAATAAAAATTGCCATTAAGTCAGAGCTAGAAAGGCCTGCAGGCAAACTTATTTATTTTTTTTTTTTTTCATAAACTTTTTTTTTATATATATTTTTCTTATAATTATCTCCGTAAATAATTTCTTATTATTTTTCTTACAATTATTCTTCTCAAATATAATATAAATTGCATATTATTTTTGACATATTTTATTTTCTGTAAATATATTAAACTTAAGAAAAATAATATTATCCAACAAAAACTAGGTTAGCTTGATAATATTTAATGAGGAATTTGCTGCACTTAAAGCAGCCAAGAGTAAAGTTGGCTAAGTTCAACTTGAAGCTAAGGCAACATTGCTATGGTTCCCAAGCTAAAAATCTCGCTTTGCATTTGCTGTTTGATACCTGCCTTTTCTTTTTCTGCTGCAGCAACAACAACAACAACAACAACAATGTAACAACCAGTTGCATGGCATGGCCATAAAAAGCAAATCGTTTTTAATGCGTTTATATTGTAAGCAAGCGCTGCCAGCAGCTGAGACCCAAAGGTCTGCTCGGTAAGGCAAAACAACAATATGGCCAAGACAAACAGTTAAGCAGACACTGGCTGATAAGCCTGAGCAACTGTTGTCACAGACAGACGGACAGACAGTGAGGGAGACATACACATATAGAGGTAGAGATGGATAGAGAGAGAGAGAGAGGGGGAGAGAGAGAGACTCTAACGCACACATAAATCACAAGCCAAATCCTCAAATGTGCACTTCAGTAGTAGTAGAAGTTGTTGCTGCTGTTGTTGTTGTTGTTGTTGGCTGCCAACCCAAAGACGCTGATGACGTCGTGTTTTATGAACAGAATGATGGCAACTGAAGCTACAACAACAACAACAACGAATGCAAATAGAAAAGGGCAAACGCATTGAAAAGTTCATGTACATTTTTTTTTTACAATTTTGTAGTAGGAATATGACTGACTAATCAATACCCTGCGAAAGGCAGCATAGACAGAAGTACAAAGTAGTGAAATCTTAACTTGAATTGACAGAGTTGATTACTTTTCAGTTTTAATGGTGGCAAAACCTATATACCCTACCTAAAACACTCGCCAACCGGAGCATGCAACAACACAGAGTCTCAGCGACTGAAGTTGCTGCCACTTTAGATGCAAGTCCTGCCACGAAAATAAGAAAAAAGCGTAAACGAAGTTGCTGTAGTGGCTGCGCGGGTATTGAAAGGTGAACAACTTCAGTGAGCAAGCTACAACAACAACAACATCGAGTACGACAACGGCAATGACTTACGCAGCCTACAGTCCAGAGAGGTTGACGGTTACTGGCGGGTAGGCGTGGCAGCTTGAGTACTGCTGACACAAAAATCAACGCATGGAAAGTAGGACAAGTGTCAAAATCACTTAAGTGCGAATGCCTCGCCAAATAGAAAGAAAGCGACAGACAGCGAGACGAATAGATGGCAGAGAGCGAGAGAGAGAGAGAGAGAGATGGAGTGGACAGAAGAAGAGCAGAGCGGAATGGAACGGAACGGAACGGATAGGAACGGACAGACATTACCACCTACCTAAGTATGACGAGGACGTCGCGCTGAAAGGCAAAGCTGAAATGAAAGACAAGCAAGCAGCTGAGGAAACGGATTTAAGTAGTGGCTGTGCCACTGCCAGAGAACAATAGCAAATTGCGCCAAGGGTTTGTAATGGACGGCAGACAGACAGGCAGGCAGACTGATGGTGGTTGCTGTCAGTGTGGCTACCCCTGTGTGTGTGTGTGTGTGTGTGAGCATTGCACCACACTGGCTGGTTTCATGCTACTTAGTTATAACTGTAATTCAGGCAAAGTGCTCAATGAAAACATGTTTTTTTTCAGCTGCGGCGGTATGCGAAATGGTAATGCCCTTACCATATGATGTGGCGACATTAGATTTAGAAATATATTCAATAGATAGATAGGTAGATGTGTGAGTACACTGCTCAATAATTGATGTTTAAATAAAAGCTGTTATATTTAATAATTATTATTGTTTACAAATAATGAAAATCATATACAAAAAAAAAAAAAAGATGAATATTTAAACAGATCTTTGCTGACCTAAATATTAAAAAATAAAAAAAAATAATATAAAAAAAAAATTAGAAAAAATTAAATATTAATAATACAAAATATGAATATTAAGTAAAAAAAAAAATTATTATTAATAATAAAACTATGACAACAAGTATAAAAACTTTTGTATTTATTTATTTTTTTATTGATTATTTATTTATTTATTTTTTATTGATTATTTATTTATTTTTTATTGATTGATTAATTTACTTATTTATTTATTTATATATTTAATTAATTATTATTTTTTTTTTTTTTTGTAGTACAAACAAATTTTTTGTCAACATTGAAATTTATTGAGGACTTTTATTCTATTAAAAAAAAAAAAGTTGCATTTCATTTCAGCAAAGAAAAAAAGTGTTAGCTTTTACCTCGATAGCTTTTTTAATTTTACACTTTTCATATGAATCAATAAAAGTTGATATAAAAAATTTCAGTTCAAAGGCTTTTCTTCATTAAATATTTATTTGTTTTTAATAAAAAAAAAGGAATTACTTCATCATTATTGACACCAAAAACCAAGTGAACATGACAACGTTTGATGTTGCCCTTTATCTATTGTGCCTTTGCTGTGTTAGGGTATTAAATAAGTTAAATAATTTATGATACACAATACAATAAAATGCCAGCCACATAGTAGAGAGTATATATATATATATGTGTGTGTATATATATTTATTTAGTTTTTTTTGTTTCTGCGCTAGCCATGTAATTACGAGCGCATTCTTTTCACAGTCATTAAAAATGACAAATTCCGGGCACAACAGCAAAGTAGGACGAGACAGAGACAGCAACAAGCAGTGGGGGAGAGAGAGAGAGAGTGAGAGGCAAGTGAAATATGCTTTCGTGCAGTTCACGCGCTTAATCGCATTCATAAAACTCAGTTTTACGACTTTTCAGGAATAACACATAAAAAAAAAAAAAAAACGAAAAAAGATGAGAGAAAAGGTTTTTAATGCGTAACTTTTGGTCGGTCGCGCCTTGGGCTCTCTCTCTCTCTCTCTCTCTCTCTCTCTATCTCTGTGTGCGCGGGGGCGTGTCCCGCAAGGGCGTTGGCAGCCAAAGGGTTACGCGTCAGACGATTTAATGTGCAAAAGATTTCATAAGGCGAAATTAATGTGCGAAAAGAGGCGTGGCAGCAAACTGGCTGCCTTGCAGGCATTTCACAATACACAGTTGGATTACCGGCATTCGCTGTTTTCCGCTCTCGCTCTCACCTCTCTCCCCGTCCCACTCGCACCTGCTTTTTAATTGGGAGTGACAGGCGCGTTCAGTGAAATGAAAGCGTTAATGAAATAACAAAGTGTGATTATTGCCCCGCAGGTGCAGCATATAAATTGAGCGCGCAGTGGGAATACATGAATGTCCTTCTTCCCAGCAAAGTGGCGCATCTACAAGCGTTCTCCTGGGCTGCAATTGTGCGGCACATAACTCGTAATTTATTTAAGATTTATAAGAGATACAGCTCAGAGCAGCCAAAGAGATGTTTTCAGTTTGCTTTCGACTCGGAGTAGGTGGAGCAGAAATTAGTTTTGATTTGACTTTAATTTAAATTAGTTGTGGGATATTTGATTTAAGTAATCCCCAAAAATATATGGCATTTTGAATGAATATGAAATGACAGTAAAAAAAAAATAGCTTAAAAAAGTTTTCCATATTAATAATAATAAATAATTTGTTCACCCAAAAATATTTTCTCTATTGCTTGAAGCTAGCTTTGTTTTGTTATGATGTGAATTCATTTCTGGCTAACAACAAATAGCTTTCAGAATAAAATTGAGAACTCTGCCCACTGGCCATAAATATTTGCCAAATGCAGAATTTTTATTTAAGCCAAAAAAAAAAAAAAAAAGAAAGAAATCGTGGTACAAAAATCGATTTGATCAATGGAAGTCTGGCAATTAGACAGACTATGGCCAATAGGCCAGGAACAATGCACAGCAGGTGGCAGCTGGCAGGTGGCAGGCAAAAGGTAGAAAGCAAAATGGCAAAAAGGCATCTGCCAAAGTTGGCCAAGTTAACACTAAGCAAACGTGGCCCATTGTTTTCAGCTCTCTGCACTGCACAATGCACGCGCACTTCAAGCTTGTTTAGCTGGCTAAACACACACACACACATAGGTACAATCATGCAATATGAGATATGAATAAACATCGTTCTTTGGGCTGCGTGCATTTCCATTAACTTTGCGTACTCAACGAAGCGCATGAATATGTCAAAATGCACTCACGAAAATATGCTCCATGGCAATGTGCAAATACGCAGCTTACTCAACTTGCACTAGGCGAACTCTTTGGCCAGGTAGCATCAGTACTGAGCTGTTTTCTTTTGCCAACTGCAAAGACTTGGTGTGTTCTGGGAAAGAAATTCGACATGAGATAAGATTTACTTTCTTAAAATTATTGATTTTGTAGAAAATAAATAAAATAGTTTACATTTTGTCTATAGTTTGATTAACTTAGTATAACCTTAAATATATTTAAGTTAAGTTAAGTTTATTTTATTTTAATCATTTATATATTCTACATAACTTTAAATTTGATTTTATTTGTTTTGCTTTTTTTTTATTTTGTTGTATATTTTATTTATGTATTTTTTTATTTTTTTATTTTTTATTTTATTTTTTATTTTTATATTTATTTTATTTTTTTTTTAATATTTTTGTGTTTATAAATATTACATCAAATTTATTTTCATTTTTATATTATTATTATTATTTTTTTAAATTTTTTAAACATATTTTCTGTACTCATATGATTTAATTTATTTTCACATAATTTGTATGTTATTTTTATTTTTATTTCATTATCTATATTTCATTATATTATAAACAACATATTTTTATAAATTATTTTTATTTTGCCTTGTGTTTATTTATTATTCTATTTAAATATATTTATTTATTTTTTATTTATTATATATTTTATATTATATATATGTATATTATTTATTTAAATGCAACTTAATTTTTAGAACATATTCCATACACATGACTCTGTCCAAGGACAACACATGGCTGTATTTGTCGGAGCTTTGGCAATGCTCTGAGCTGCCACTTGGCAAGAAAACAAAACAAAAATCATATTTCAAAGAGCGGATAGCGCAAATGAAATTGCAAAGACGAAAGTTTTACGACAGTTTGACAAGAGCAACAGCTACAAAATGGCTGTTGCAGCTGCTGCTCCCATCGCATCGCATCGCATCTCATCGCATCGCATCTCATTTCATTTGCACTTGAGCTCTTTGTTTCTCCATTGAGATTTGGGCTGCAGCTAAGCAGCGCTGGGAACAGCTTCAACTTGATTCAAAGTAAATGTTGGCGCAATCGAAGCCACGCGCCGGCAACACCAACTGAAGAATGGAAGAGCGCCACTGCCATCTGTGCTATGCGCTCTGACTCTGGCCAGACAACGCTGCGTATGTGCAATATTTCAAACAGCATTAGAGACTCATGTCAGAATGGCAGACTGCTTAAGAATGGCGCTCGTTAAAAGTGCATGCAGACAGCAGCAACACATCAATCGAAGATGAGTCAAGAACGAGTTGAATATTTACAGAGATATTTTGTTTTGCTGCTCTATCAAAGTAGCCCAACAATAGCAACAACAATAGCAATAATTGAACAAGTTTACGATTTCTTTTCAGTGCTTGACCTGATTTAAAATGCTGCCTTTAAAGTCTTTTTTTTGAGTCAAGTTTTCCTTTTGTTTCCCCGATTGCTGCTGTCATTTCGTTATTTATTGAGAGCAGGCAAAAAGTTGTGCAAGGCGTCTCAGCGGTGCGTCTAAACCCTTTGCGTGTGGCAAGTTTTACGGCTGTTAACGCGGCAACTTTATCAACTCCAGGCACGTGTGGCAGGCCCCACCCAACCCATTGGGGATTGCTATTCAGCAACAGCAGGAAAAAAAAACAGCAGACGTTGACATTGATTTGGGTGTGCGCAGGCACAGCATTTCGGGCCCCTCAAAATCCAAGTAATCCATTTATTAACTTCACTTGAAGTTATTTTTGGTCTCATTTGTTGTGTATGGAATATATTTTTGGAGCAGTCGGTTTGTGGGTCGCTGCACAAATGTGGCACACAGCGGATGCTGCAGCGCTTAATAAGCAGCTCGCAACGTGCAGCAGTCAGTTTGTCACTCATTTTGCTTCATCATGCAGTAAGTGTGTCAATGTAGCTGTCAGGCTGCACTCTCCTCCCGCACACAGACAGCCGCAGACACACTTGTATACGACAAAGCCAAAGCCGCCACGCCCACTGGCCGCCTTCGCTTGACAAGGCTCGCTGCTCGTCTATTTGTACTGCTGCTTAGTGCAAAACTTGTCATTTGCAATTTCAGCAGATTTGCTTTTCTTTTTTTTCCCCTTCCAGAATACCCTTACGATGGGTGCCATCGATTTGTCAGGGATTGCAAATATACGTATGTACATATATATGTGTATGAAGTATTACTATATTGTAATAATATATGATGATAATAATAATAATAATACTATAATAACAATAAAATCTCTATAATTACAGATTTTAGTAGTGGAACCTTAGTTGAAAACTATTTGCTCATGTTCATTGTAAGTTTAACATGCACTTTAACAGAAAGTTGTCATTGTATGTAGCTAGAGATTTCTTATAAATAACTGTTGCTCTTCAACTATTTAGTTAAACCTCATATAATAAATAATATTATAGAAATAAGAAACAAAAAATTGTAAATTAAACAAAATTTCAGTTTAAATTTTAAAGTTTTTTAATATTGTATCTTGATCCTTCGCTCACCTTTCCACATTGCCAGAAAGGGTAGGGTATCTGTGTTACGTCCTTTTGAGTTTAGCTGTCATTGCCCGTAATGTGTGTATTTTTTTTCACCTTTCTCTGCTCGACAACTCGCGCATATTTTGCATGCAAATTTTTCTGTTCTGCCCCACTGGCTGCCTCGTCGCTCGCCTCCTTCGGCGGGCACTACTTTTGCTGAGGTTATGTGTAAACTAAGTGCTTGTAAATGTTATTATACGGGTCGGCCGCATTTAATGCACAAGTTCGTTTCATATTTTATTTTAAAGTCTGGCCAAAGATGTTTAAAGTGTCAGCAAAGCTTCGCAGCGCTGCTGCTAAAAAGAAATTTCGCCTAAATAAACAAATTAATTTGCGGCCGTCGTCAGCTTTTTTTCATGCACTGTTCCCTCGTTATTTGCTTCTTCTTTTTTCTTGTTTGTCTTTCGTTCCATTAAAAAGGATTATGTGCTTGAGATATTGTGTGGCTCTGTTATATTTTATCCTTCCATCCCTCTTCAATTTATTTTATTTTATTTTTTTTTTTTTTTAATTAAAAATTTACGTGCATTAAAGTTGATATAATTTTATATCGATTTTTTGCTCTGCTTTTTTTTTTGAATATTTAATTTGATATAGCGTTTCAACTGTGATTTTTAAATTAAATGCAGGCATCGCTTGTTGGCCGATAAAAAATTTACAAAGCCATGTAAAAAGTATAAAAAAATGACACTAAAAACAGAAACAAATGAAAAGGTGGAAGCCTCCCAGCCAGAAAAGAACCAAGTGAAGCTCCGCCAACGAGAGCTGAACGAAGCACAACAAAAAAAGCAAAAGCCTAGCAATAAATAACAGTGGTATTCCATTCTGAAAAGTGAATTACAAATATACTTGATTTAATTATAACGAATTTTCTTTTATTATTTTGTTTTAAATTTTTGATATATTAAGATACTTAAATATATTTTTCACAAAAAAAAAAAAAAATAATATAAATAAAATAAATAAATAAATAAAGAAATAAATAAAATAAAATAAATAAAAAATAAATCAATAAAAAATGAATTTATTAAAATAAAAATTATAAAATATTATAATCGATAAAAATCGATATATGTATATAGTTACTTATAATTTATTTGAAGGAGTGACTAATTGATTAATTGTTGATTTTATTTACTGCAGTTTCATTTTTCACTAATAAAAAAAACTTAATAAAAATGCAATTTCGCAATTTTAAAATCAGAATTCAATTTATTTGGTCAATCCATAATTCTCCATATACGGTTAATGCACAAGAGACGCTAGTAAAAACAAAACATAAATATATATACCGATGGGCAATTTTAAATTATTTAAAATATTTTATTTATTTTTCATATTGTTATTTATTTTTTTAAAATATTTTTAAGCTTCCCTCGGCATTGGCCGCAGCTGCGCCAATGCCAAACAGATGAAAAAAAAAAGAAGGAGAAAACCTTTAATATTTGATGAGCTGCTGCTGTGGCGCAATACGCCGCCACACCCACCCGTCCGCAGCCGGCGGGTGTCCTTGCCCGGCAACGTTTTCAATTAAATTTTCACAATTTTCCGTTTGCTGCGGCCCTCGCCTACTCAAGAGAAATGGCTTATGCGATAAATATCATGACAAATACTTCCGCGCACAGCTTTTGGCGGCTACAAATTTGTTCTCTCTCTTTTTTTTTTTTTATGAAGCGCCTACTTAAGAGGGGGCGTCATCGAAGGGGGTGTGCCGGCGGGGGGGGGGCTGGGTAAACGCACGACTTCCGTTTCGGGCAGAGGCAAATGTTGTTCTTGCCTGTCGCCTGCCGCTTGTCGCAACTGGAGCAGCCGAGCTGACGCCTGGTTGGCTTGTTGTTCTTATTGTTGCTGCTGCTCTTGTTTATTTCAATTGCTGTTGCTGTTGTTAATGTTAGGAATTAACATGTTTTCAACACTTGCCGTCAAACAAGACACACAAACACACACACAGAGTAAAGTTGCATGACTGTGCGCCTATTGCCTCAGCCAACTGGCAACTGGTCACAATGGCAATGCGCCTGGCGCCTGCAGCTTGTGGCATGCCACGGCTGCCACTTGACGCTGGACGCGTAAATTGCACGCACACATAAATACACACAAGCACACGCATACACACACACACGCACACGCACACGCATACCCCGCTGCCGTGACAAACAAGTAGCAGGCAGACGGACGGACAGACGAGTAACGGTAACGGTAGCGGAAAAGGCGCCTTGTCTGTCGCGCTGAAAAGCACGCTACAATAAACGCAACACATTGCACAGTGGAACGCAGCAAGCGAAAAGGATTACTAATTTGAAAAGAGGGACTCAGGTAGAGTAAGACTGTTCTCTATAAATACATTCAAGCCAGAATTCATAATACAATAAAAATTGGTGAATCGAAGGTCGTTTTATGTGGAGCAGTTAACAAATTTATAGATTGTACAATATATATTGCAAGTTATTAAATAAATTGTAAATAATGAAAAATAATAAATGATACAAAAAATTATTAGCGTATGTTGTATGTATGTTGGACCCTAGGAGTCTTCCATCATACATACAATATACGCTAATAATTTTTTTTTTATCATTTATTATTTGTAGTGTACATTAAATAAATTTATTTTGTATATATAAAAATATACAAAGAATTTTTTAAATATATTTTTTTTATGAATATTATTTAATATTTTAGCTATAAATAAAATTTTATACTTGCAGAAATAAATGTGTTTTTATTTTTTATAATTTTGTATTTACCCATACGAGAACTTTATTTAATTTTAATAAACGAAAAAGTTTAAAAATTGAATGTAATCGATACGTGCATATATATGTAAAGAGGTTTACTCAACTGCCCGACTAATTGGTAATCAGAAATTTCAGTTATGACATATAATTGTATACATCTGTCAATTATTATTTGCAACTCGATATTCTCAACACTTGCGCCACTGTGCGACGTCTGCTGAAGTTTGCTAAAGTCGTTGTAGCGCGCCAGTTTGACTTTGTCATTAGCAAATGCACTTGAGGCAGTTGCAACGAGCACAAGAAGAGGAGGAAGAAGACAGAGACAGAGAGAGAGAGAGAGAGAGTGAGAGAGAAGTAGGAGCAGCAGAACAAGAAGTGAAACTGCAACTGGAAGAGGAAGAGGAACGAAGCCAAGTGAACACTTCAAGGATTTATGCGTCGCTGTCGTTTGGGCCATTGTCGCATTGTCCTGCCACTTCCGCTTGATGCGGCCTCACTCATTAAAGTTTGAGGCAGGCAGGCAGCCGCACTGTTGCACTGCTCGCAATTATTGCAGCAGCTGGCAGGCCGAGTCGAAACTTATTTACAATTTAACTGTTGCCTATTTAAATATTGAATAAATATACAAAAGTCGCAGCAGCAGCAACAGCTGGTGAAGCACTTCGAGTCCTCCTCAGCTAGCGCCTCAGATTTGGTGCCTCGCTCTGCCTGCTGGCAGAAATGCAATTGCACAATTTCCAATTGTGCACGAAATATTGTTGGCCAAAATGCTAACATAAATTGTTTTGGCAACAAGTCAAGCAGCTGGCCCAAAAGCCAACCCAGATCGGATGACAGCCGTAGCACTTCAAGCTGGCCATGCTCAACCGGAAGCAGAGCTGAAAGCCAGCCAAACCCCAACAGAGAGACGTCGCAGGTAATTGCAGTCGATTGACAATCTACACTGAGAGAAATTGTGTCTGTGTACTTAAAGTGAAGAAAAATAGAATTTCTTTATGCACACAAAATGTAAATGGAAATTTACTTGAAGTTTTCAAGCGGAAAAGTGAGAGTGAATATGTAAAACTTGAATTGAATAAACTTTAAGTAAATCTATGCTATAGAGAGAGGGAGAGAAAGAGAGAGAGAGAGAGTGTGTGAGAGAGAGAGAGAGAGAGAGACGGTAAGTGGGTGAGAGAGAGAGAAAATATGATTAGCTATATTATATTAAAGAGACCAGCAAAGATTGGGAGATACTTTTGATTTCATATATAAACAGATAGAAATACCAAACTCTATAGAAAGTCCATATAGCTCTATATACATTTAACTTTTATCTTGATTATAGGGACTTTATGTGTTCATTACAAATTAGAACTAAAACTATATTATAACTAATGATAATGCAAGAATATTCCAAGTCATATTTAAGGAATTTAAGAATTTACTCATATATCATCTTAGTCTAATGATAATGAAATATTAATTTTATCTAGGTCTTCTAACATATTCTGTAATTTCCATATATAACTATTCGTATGATTCTGAAAAGTCAAAAATAGAAATTTATGTATAAGAAGTAGTTGAGAAATATCCACACACTCATACTCTTACCATAAATACATATACATATTTCCAAGCATATTTACAATTTGTCTTACTTTTGTTTTCTACCCGCTCTTAAATTCCTGCAACCCAATGTACCTGAGCCTTGAGCCAGATTTTTGTATTTAATTGCACAGAGTCTTATTAGTCCAGTTAGTTGGGCAGGTGGTAGGCCGTTGTCCTGGATACTTGGCCTCTGGTCGGACCCGACCCGGGCTGTGTAACAGGTTTCCTGCACATCGCATAGCAGATTAGGCAGTCAGAAGTGTAGCAGCTGCTGCTGCTAGAGTTGCCTTCACATTTTTTAACCCTTCTATGGCAAGGGTCGCGTTGCCCCGGTTCCTGCGCCGCCTCCTGCTCTTTCAGCTGCTCTGTGGATGCCTTCATTTGTAAGCCATGTCAGTCAGGCGAACGTACGGGCGGACAGACGAGGGCTTAAGCTCTCGACCTGGCACAGCACTTGAGCTATCCAAAAAGGTGCCGTGCCACGCCTCCCTTGGCTGTGTCGCCTGTTCACCTAGACGCTTTTTGTATTTCGGGGAAAAAAAGCAAATATTTGTATTTCAGCTTGAATGGCTCAGCGATTGAACTGAGAGCGAAATTTGAACTGTAGCAAATCACACGCGTTTGATTGATTGATGATTCGGCAGAAAAGGTTACCCAGTCCCGGTCCCCTCCCCCTCCCCCACATCCATTTCCGCCCCTACTACATTTACAGTGTGTACACATTTAATATTTATAAAAAAGAGAGAGCAAAAGCAGCAATAACAAAGAACAAGCAAAAAGCCGAGCTCCGCATTGTTAGAGCTGCACGGCTCGCATTAATATGCATTGCCGATAAAAAGAATAAAGATGGCATCCAGCAGATTTGCCAGTAGACCATCTAACTGTACCTCTATAGTCTCTCTCTGTGTGTGCTTGGCTGTAGCCAAATCAAACAAACGCAATAAATCAACGCAGGCGAAATGAATTTTGATTGTCATTGATTTATGTCTATTGCAGTTGAGGCCAACTAAATGTTGCTCCAGACACGCCCACACAGCTCACGCAATAATGCGATAGATAATCATGACAACAGATTTCTCTTCTTCTTATTTTACGTCTTGTGTCTGTGTGCTATGTTGGAATACACACACATATGTATATGATGGGGTATATATGGCTTAGGTATGTGTTTGCGACAACCTCAGCAGCCATGAAGTCTTAAAGGCTAATTGACATGTATACATACATATACATATATGTATATTAAATCTACTTAAGTTACTTATTCTACTTATGAAGCATTGTTCATTTAGATAAGTAAAAGATTTTATATATATATATTTTTTTTTATATATATTTTATAAACATATTATTAATTTAATTTTGTAAGTCCTACTGAGCACATCAGTAGTCATCTATAATATCTAACTGTGTTGTTAAGGTAATACATTTGCATACTGATTTAACGCTTAAATAAATATAAAAAAAAAGAATTTTTGTAATTTAGTGTATTTTTATTACAAATAAAAAATTTTACTTTATTTTATTATTATTATTTTCTTTTTGTCCTTTTATCATATTTTTAGTTGTATAAATGGGATATGTTTAATATATTCATATTCTTATATGAATATAAAATGCTTTCTATATTAATAATTAAATATAGGATATGAACTAGTCGTTCAGTATACTACTTGCTATGACTAGACCTAAAAATACTAACGCAATTAATATGATATCTACAATTTGTTACGCTTAATATAGCCAATTTGATTAATTTTAATCAACTTAGTTAAAGCAATTTAAAACACTGCACAAGCAGCATGCCATAATTGTTAGGCAATAACAAGAACTGGCATTCCAGTAGACCATATTCCCATGCTCATTCCAGAAATTCATGCCCACTTTTCTAACTTTTCTTTTAAAGAATTTTCATTATTTTCATGTATTTCTTAGGTTTTTCTAATTTTAAACATTCTGCTGTTTGTTTCAGCTATGCCAAATTAAAATTTCTGTACAGCATTTTTTCGCGTCAAATTCGCGAAATTGTTTTGTTTGTTATACGAAATGATTTCAAAGCTGAAATTCGACCAGTCACAAAAACTCTAGTTGTAATTCCCGGAATATATGTATGTATTTTGCCCTCTGTGCGCTCTGTTCTTTGTCGACCATTTGCGAGCTCTTAAATATAGTAATATTTCATTACAATTGCATTCCATCCAAAATGGGGTTAAAAAGAGCACAAAAAGCGAGCCCAAAGAGCCAAAAACTTGTTGCCAGCTTTTAGGCGCGCCATCAAATGTGCCTCGTTGTTGGCTTCCTGCTAATTGTTGAAACTTTCAATTACAATAAAACAAATGCTAAGGCCAAATGTCTGCGGCATTCAATTTGCCTATGTCCGTCCATCCCTCCGTCCGTCTGTCCGTCTGTCCGTGTGTCAAGCTGCCAAATGAAAATTACATTTCAAACGCTGTCGGTCTGTCATCAGCATTGCTCCACTCACTCACTGCCGATTGCCTGATGCCGATGCCGTCTGCTCAGTGCCCTACGTGACCCGACAAAATTAATGCTAATGGGGGCGGCTCTGTATAGGCGGGGCGTGGCTGCATAAATTATCAGCCCTGAACTTTAACTGGACGTCGCAAAAAAACAAAAAACAACAAAAAGCGAAAAATCAAGTATTTCAGCCTATGTGGCAATTCTGATGATTACGCCGCGTATGAGTACTATTTATTTAACGCTGAGATACACACACATGCACATGTGTGATGCTATATGTGTGTGTGTATTTTTAAGTAGTTATGCAAATGTTAAGCACACAGCCGCCTTTTTGACCTGAAAAAGTCAATACGAAAAATTCTGCACATGGCCAAGGCACAACACTCGCACACCCACACACAAAAAACACTCACACACACACACACACAATTACATTCATGATTCTGTAGCTGCACATACTTACACTCATATAACAACTACAACGAATCGCTGAGCACTCACTCGAGTTATTCGCTTCCTATCTGAACATTGGCCAACGAGCAGAGCTGAGCTGAGTTGAGCCTGAGCTGAGCCGCAGGCGACAAAACTTTCACATTTGTTATCTATTTGAATTCAGATAAGAAAATATTCCTCAACAAGTAAAATGTGAACAAATTTAAATGTTTGGCAGATTTTATTGCATGGCTGCCTTGAATGCCGGAATAGATTAACATATTTATATGAATACATTTGAATAAATTTCGAGTCAACTAGTGAAATAGTAAAGACGACAATGACAATGACAATGACAATGACAATGACAACAATAAAATAAGTTAACAATCAATAAGTCAAGTCGATAAGTCAACTTTTCAACAACGACTTCGCCACATTTGTCGCCTGTCGTCTGGTCCGCCTGACTACTGTTCAATCTTCAGTTCCAATGGCTGCCCTCATGCCAATTCGCACGCTAAGAAAATCGAATTGCGAGAGTGTAAACTTAATTAAGAGCATTGCGAAGTTGAGTTGATTTTGTTTGATTTACGCGCCAGCAGCCCTCAACGCTGTAATTACATGGCCCTCAGCGAATATACACAAATGCACGTAAATAAACATACACACATACATACATACATATATAATCTATATTTATATGGGCATGTCTGTATGTACATATATCTAAGGGTCAATCGCGTCAAGTGTTGACCAGCTGTCGCTGATTACCCACCGAAAAAAAAAAATGAAGTGAAAGAAGGCATAAAAGGGAAATAGAATTTGGAGAGAGGACGCCGTGGCTGGCATTTCATGGCTCATTAGGCATGCACATACGTTTGCAGGCCGCGTCAAGAGCACAAAAGCCCAATACGCTCGGCCGAGCCAGCCCTGCCAGCAGAGTTGGGTGTGCTCTCCCGCCGCCCCCTATCGCTGCTGCCTCTGCCTGTCTCTTCTGGACTCCCTGCTGGCAGCAAATTCAATTTTCTACGACGCCGATTTGGTTTCCGCACGTCTTAAGCTATCGTCGCGTCGACCTCCCAGCGCTGCCATGAATATAGTTATAGTCAAGACTATACATATATACATATGTATATGTATATCTCTGTGCATGTGTGTGTGTGTGTGTGTGGCACTCGATACCGATTTGCGCTGCAAAATAAATGATAAGAATCTGTGTGCGCGCTGCTCATGAATTACAAATCGCATAAAGGATTTGCCACTGGCTCAAGAGGACGACTCCACTGCAGCAGCAGCAGCAGCAACAACAACAACAACTACAGCAGAATGCATCTTGTTTGCAGGATATGCCATGGCAGCGGTTGAAGCTGGGAATTACAATAAAACTGAACTGTGTTGCCAATTCGAGTCAATGTCGAGATTTGTACCAAACACAAATTTAGCTTTTTTTCAAGACATTTCAACACTTGAGAGAAATTTTATAGATATTTATATATAACTGAATCTAAGCTTCCTGTTCATATATGTAATATATATAAATTATAAAAATTTATAAACCATAAAAAACTCTTACCATTTGACATCCCCAATCTCTTTGTTTACCTCCACTTTTCGCTCATCTATTATTTTAGCCTTTTTTATAGAAACTTCCTTTAGCTTTTCCCTTGCAGCAGTTGGCAACACTGACAAAACTCGTTGCGCCTCACTTGTTGAGATCCTTAGCTGTTAAGATTGATGAATGTAAAAACTCAGCAAAGCGAGCGAGTGCTTGTAATTCTCAATTGGTTCAAGCGCACTTACCAGTGACTGTTAAAAAAATTTCAATTAAAAAACATTGTTCAAGCTTTTGGTATTTTTGTATAAAATGTAGAATTTGTCAGCTGCTTTATTTATGACTAAATTAATGCTTGTCCTTAGCACTAGATCGTTTAATCGATTATTTATTCCCTTCTCTTGCATTCTTTTTGTTTATAAGAATCAGCATTAATTTGTTTCATATAAACTATTTATTAGAACTAATTATTTTATTATTTACATTTTTAGTTTTCGTTTTTTTTTTCTTCTTTTTTTTTACATTGCAGTTGAGAAAGTTTTTTCGTTTTCATAGAAAAATTATTATCACCATTTCTTCTCTTTTCATTTTTTATATTTTATTGAAATTGGATTTTTTTTTTTTTTTTGGTGTACATTTGGTTTCAATATATTTTCAATTTTGTTTTTATAGTATGCTTTTAGGAAAATAGCCATTCTAACATTTCTAAGTAGACTAGTTTTTGGAAATTTTACAATAGATTATTGTTCTTGGTATTGTTTGTAATTTTGTTTAGGTATATTAATTAATTTGGGTTTTTATTTATATATGAAAGTAATATGAATAAATTTTTCGAGTTAAAGGCAGGGCGTTCTATATGAAAAGAAGTTTAGAGAAGAAAAGAATCAATTGGAAATTTTAGATTTTGAACAGCCATTTCATTGGGGTTTTCTTTTCATTGTTGTTTGTCTTTATACTATATAAAAAGCATTTGCGGCAGTCGTTGTGGTTAGTATTCCTATATATATAGTATATAGAACAGTTCTAAACTAAACTTATATAGAAAGTAAAAGTTTCTTTTCTATTATGAGCACAATTCAGACAGTACAACTCGTATGTATGTATGTATGTGTGTGTATGTAAGTGTGTTTATTTTCAAATCCTAGAATTTTACAAACTTTTTTTTTGCGCTCATAAAATATGCTAAGGCCACATTTAATTTTATCTTTTTATTTTTTTGTTTATATATATAACTCTAAATTTATTTCTTGAGCTGCGTGTTTTTTCCATGGAAGAAGAGAAAATTATAATATGATTGAGTTGGAAAATGCGTAAAGCGAACATTTAATGAAGCGACAAACCATTTGTATTATGTACACATTAATTATGACAAACGAGTGGGTAGACCTAACAGGGAGAGAGCGAGAGATTGGGCAAAAAGGACAACGCAAATTTGTCGAACTGCGTAAATAAAGCTAATGAGCCATTATTTAACATAGACCGCAAAGATAAACAACGAAAAAAGGCAGGTGTGTACGCACAATAAAGGCAAAGTGGAAGTAGGAAAATGATTAAAGAGTTAAGATCAGCTATATACACTTGGTATGATATAATACAAAAGAAAGAGAGTCTACAATGAGGTAGTTGTAAAAGTTGTGAATGATAAATGTAATGGAGGTAACATAAACATAGGAGAGTGTTAACAGCGGAAAGAGCTGAGATAAATGCTAATTTTTCAATAAGAATGTTAATAACAGCGTCAGCGAATAAAGAAGAAGAATGATGATAGAATGGAGAATACTGAATAGAAAGGTTAAATATTTAAATTTAAAAAAAATAAATAAATAAATAAATGTAAAACTAAAGTTGAGAGAAAACAACAGAAAACAAATATAATTCTAAATATAAATCTATATAAAATAAATCATGTTTAAACTACGGAATATAATAATAATATACACAAATCTTCTTAAAAAAATTCATAAATAAAATGTAAAGAAATTTGTGTACACGAATTTTCATAAAAAAAAAAAAAACAATTTCAGCTCAAGTAGGAACAAGAAGACTGAAATTACGGAAATTACTCGAAGCTTGAGCTCAAAGCTGAGTTCGAGCTGAGGGTGAAAATTATGGAATCAAAGTTTTAAGAATATAGAGAAAAATATGGAATCAAAGTTGAAGTTTTAACAAGATTTTTTAATAAAATGCAACTTTTACTGGGCACTCAAATAGTTTGGCAAACTTCACATTTTTCCGCTCTCATTTTCCATTTCTTTGCAGCAGCACTTGAAACTTATTTGGAGTGAAAAATGTGAGTCGCCAGCAAAGGGAAACTTGTTTAAAATGTGTTTAGATTGATTGTAAAATTTATGGAAGACAAATTCCATGAATAGCAATTGGTTTTTGGGAAATTGAATAGAATTGAAATTGGACATAGGAAATGTGAAAAGTAGAAAGTTAATAACTTTAAAAAAAAATATTAAGAAGGCTAGGAAATTAAATTTTAGATAAATATAAACATAATATATGAATAGGTTTATCAAATGTCGAGACTTCAGGCCGAATTAAAGAAAATTTATGAATATTAAAGATTACGTTAAAGAAATAATGAAAATGCTAAATAAATATATATGGGTAAATGTTTTTATATAATATTTTATGACAAATGAATAAAATGCAATGTTTCTTATTGTGGTTTGTATTTCTTTTTTTTTTTTTTAGTATTTTTTTTTTTTTAGTTTGTTGTCTCTTGCAGCTTATCCAAAGTTTTGCCCTGCGTTTTATTATAAATGTTTGATCTAACCTAAGCGCGGCGTTAAGCGTAAGTGTAGCTTGGCAATACTTCTAATCATATAGTTACATATGTACAGTCCATACATGAGTAGAAAAAAAACAACGCAAAATAAGGGAAACGAGTGTCAAGTGGGATGAGTTCCTGGGGCAGATGGGGGAGTTTGTATTTAATGGATATCCGAGTTGCTGGCGCATTATCACGCCACATTGGCGGCCATTGTGGATGGACGATGAGATGACAGCGGCTCCTGTTGATGCCCCTGAGTGTGGCTATGAGCATGAGCATGAGCATGAGTATGAGTATCTGTCTGTGTGTGTGCTGGATGATGGGAAATGTGATGGACCGGAAAGCTCCACAGTGCAAAAGGCATCTGCTGTTGCACCAACAAAAGCAGTTGGCGTAATTTGTTGGTCGTTGTCACTCTGCTCGTCGTTGTTGTTGCAGTTGCAGTTTTTGTTGCTGTTGCTGTTGCTGTTACTGTTGTTATTGTCTTTGCTGTTGTTTCTGTTGCTGCCGCATCGCACGCCGCCGCCGCTGTCGCAGCCTGCCTGGCGCAGCGCATCTGCATCTGCATCTGCAGCATCTGCAGCTCGCCGCGTCGTCATTCATCCCAGAGGCACTGCTGTTTCTGTCGCACATAATAGGTGAACTGTGTGCACTTGCGGCAGGTCTTGATGCCGCAGCGATAATTCGTTTGCTGCTGCTGCGGCGCCTGGGCGCCGGATGTGTCGCTGCCCAGACTCTTGCCCTTGCAGTACTTCAGCCCGCACGGATACCAGCCGATGCAGGTCTCCAGCGTACAGAGGCAGGGCGCCCACAGGCTGCTCACCTCGTTGCAGCGCGTCGAGAGCGCGTCCGGGAATTTTTCGGTCGCTGCCTCCAGGCTCGAAATAGAGGAGCCTAACGACGAGACGCGACAACAGCAGTCAAAATTGAAACAAAAAAATAAGCAAAACGAAAAAATTGGTTAACGGCGAAAACAAGTTCAAATTGGCAGGAGTGCTCCATTCGGTTGTGCCCGACTAGGATATACCCTGAACACTAAGCGGAGCTACTAGCTTCTAATTCCTTTCTAGTATACGTATATGAAAACAACATTATGTACAGGGAGATATTCTTAATCACATCTCTTTCCAAGCACAACTCTGATATATGTTGTACCAAAATCTGATTGATCTTGTGATTGTAATTGTAAATCTTGACATTTCTTATTTTCGATAGCTCTTCCCATATTATCTCTATTTTATAGGATCTGCTACGCCTCCTTCTGTCTGTTACAAAAATTCTTACAAAAAAAAAATAATAATAATAAAAATCTACCTTAAATTCTACTTTTCAATGAGTATACCTTGATATCGTAAATTTGCAACTAAAAAACAAAAAATTCTTGTTAGCAACATTTGCAATTTAAAGCAACCTTTCACCATGCAGGTGCCAAATTTTCTATGTACAGTAAAAACAGACTAAAAGTAATCTTTTCTAGCATGTGGCATTTGGTTTAAGAGGCCAAATTGAGAAGGAGTCAATAAAACAAATATCCCCTCAAGTAAAGGCAGTTTAAACCCTGTTAAACAGGGCCCCGTTACACTTTAACGTATCTCCACTGTACTTTCATATGCTACAACTTCTGTGGCTCCACTCGTGCAGAGTTAATCAAGAAATAATTGAAAACTTGCACAAGCGCGAGATTTGCTTTGCTTTTCATATTTCTGCTAATCAAATAATAATTATCTCGACTTCCGCTCACCTGGCAGCTCCGCCCACGCCTTCAGGTCCACGTCCCGCACGTAGGTGGCGTCGGTGGCCTCGGCGCACAGCGTCTGCAGGTGCCGTGTGATGGGCAGCGAGCGGTTCAGCTGGACCCAGCCGCTCATCGTGTAGGTCTCGCGACCTTTGTCCTCCTCGGGCGTGCGAATCGTGTGTGGATTCTTCTGACGCAGCTTCGCCATGGCGTCCGAGGAGATGAAGTCGCCCTTGTTGAATTTGGTGGCGAAGCACATCACCTGATACTGGCTCTGGCCGCGCTCCTCCTCGCCCAGCACCAAAGCCTTGAGGATTTGAACCTCCTGCAAATAGAGAACGCAATTGGTGTTGTTGTCATTGTTGTCCATTTCGATTTCCATTTCCATTTTCATTTTCTTTTTCACTTCAGCTACTTACATTGCGAAAGTCGATGAGCTGCGTGATGAGAGTGCCGTCTGTCTTCTGAAACTCCAGGGTAATCAAATCCTCGCCAATATTGGACGTAATGCTCTCCTGTATCACTTCGCCACCCTGCAAGAGGAGAAGACAAAGGCGACTTAGTCAAAGAAGCAACAAGTGCAATGGCAACTAGATGTTAACTAGACTCTGGACACGAAACTAGAATATTAATAGGAGAGAGAGAGAGTGAGAGAACAGAAGGGAAACCCAAGACATTGTTGCCAGAAGTCAAATTCAGTTTGCAGTGCAGCTGATCAGTGTGCAGTCGCGTTTGTCTAGTGCTCCGCAAAAATAATTATTTATCTGAACGCCGCCACCAGATCTATCTGGAAACGGCACAGTCAATTTGTGCGTGGACGCCGCGCATCATACCTTGATAGTGAGCCGCAGACTTTAAAAGAAAAACGAAATAGTGAAAAATAAATTTTTTCACAGCGCACGTGCGCGTGTGTTTTGTTTTGGTTTTTGCCAAACAAACCAAAAACTCTAGCCTACTTTTAGGGCGTAATTTAATATATTCAAGGCATACTTTTAGGCCTAGCAATATAACTTATTGTGTGCGACTGCACTAATACAAGATGCCCAACACCAATACCAGCAAGGAAGCTTCAGGATCCTCAACCCTGCAAGCGGACATACAAGCTCGGTTCGACGCCAATATGGCCAAAAAATTGGCAAACACCCCAAGCGTAGATCTCGCTGCAGCCTCAGCAAAAGCGCAAGTAAACTTGCAAAACCAACTCAAGCTGTTCATGGCTCAAAAAACAAACGCTACAGGGAAGTTAGACGTTGCGTCAGTGCAAACCCCTAGAAACGTGAACGCGAAAAGGAAACTACTTGCAACTTCTCCAAAGCCAACTAGTAAAAAGATATTGGTAGATGAGCCCAGCACAAGCAAAGCGGCTATGTCTCAAAATCGCTTTGCACTCCTACAAGCGGAAGAAGATATCGACGAAATTGAAGATGTGCCGATGAACGATACAGCGCCAACGGAGAAGCCAAAGCCACGCCCGCCCCCTATTTGGTGTCCAAACATCAATTCGGTGGCTAATTTGCACCTGTTGATCGAGCAATGCATCAGCAGAGACTCGTACGACATCAAGGCAAGGCGAAGAGACATTGGAGTTCTCACGCGAAACAGCGATGATTACCGCGCTGTCGTGAAGCACTTCACCGAGCAAGGTCTGGAGTTCCATTGCTACCAGCTGAAGGAGGACAAACCTTATCGAGTTTGTCTCAAAGGGCTTCATCACAGCACTGAAGTTCAATGCATAAAAGAGGACCTTGAGGCAAAGGGGCACGCTATAAAAAACGTGTACAACCCAGTCAGCCGCATCGACAAATCGCCGCTCAATATATTTTTTGTTGACGTGACCCAGGCACCTAACAACAAGCAAATTTTGGATCTACGAGTCATCTGCAGACAGCGATGTACGGTCGAACTGCCACGAAAGTTCAACGACCTAACACAATGCTATCGATGCCAGGAATTCGGGCACACGCAGAGATACTGCCACAAAGCACCTAGGTGTGTGAAATGCGCAGGGGATCACGACTCCAAAAGCTGCAATAAAGAGAAGTCACAGCCACCCACATGCGTACACTGCGATGAACAACACCCTGCCAACTACAAAGGCTGCCTCGTCTACAAGCGTCTTCTCAAGATGCAGTCTCCAGCAGTAAAAAGGAACCCTGCATTAGTCCGTAATGGCCCAGGACACCCTTCAAGACCTGCTGCAGCACTACATAGCAGCTCATTTAGCAGAAGTGCCCTTCCTGTTGGTGGCGTATCATATGCTCAAGCCCTGCGCGGAGAGAGTAGAAATCAAATCCAGCCAACAAATGAGAATTTCTTTGCTGAACTTCTCCAAAAGCAACAGGCTCAGTTTGATGAAATCCGGTCAGATCTCAAAAGGATGAATGAGATGTATGTTCAGCAGCAAACAATTCTACAGAGCCTAATGGTTATTGTTTCGAACCTAACATCGAAATAATGGCTTTACGAGTGGGCATTTGGAACGCAAATGGCCTCAGAAGCAAAACTGAGGAACTAGCAGCATTTCTGACAAGCAAGCAAATAGACATAATGCTAATTGCAGAAACTCATGAATGCCCTCACGTCAAATTACACGGATACGAACACTATCACGCTCATGGTGGCGGAGCAAACAGTTTTGGAGGATCTTCGCTGCTTATCCGCTCAACTCTGGCACACACACCTTTGACTCAATTCTCCGACGCTTCATTTCAATTCTCTGCCATTTGCCTTCCCACATCTATTGGCATGATTGAAATCGCATCGATATACTGCCCGCCTAACGCAGATCTCCGCGTACAAGAATTCGTACAGCTCATCAATCGAAGAAACCAAAAAACGCTAATTGGAGGCGATTGGAATGGTTGGCATCCATTTTGGGGTAGCAGCAGAGCGAACCAACGCGGAGAGACAATATTCGACGCAATTCAAAGCGCACAATACTCCATACTGGCCTCGGGAGCCCCCACACGCTACCCAACAAACGGACAGCATCCTTCTGCAATAGACTTCGCCATCTACAGGGGAATAGGTGACAGACTCTTGAGCATCGAAGAATGTCTCGATCTGTCTTCAGATCATCTTCCGCTGATAGTCACCGTCCACGCTCACCCACAACCTTTCCCGAGCAGGCAACGCCTTCTTCCCGCTGGGTCGGATCTAGCAACCTTTAAGCTCGCTCTACACTCCTCCCTGCACCCGGAAATAGAACTCCGCACTGCAGAAGACGTAGAGTACGCAGCAAAAAGATTGCAAGATGCTATAACAGAGGCAGCGCTGCTAGCTGCACCGGCTGCTCACATTCAAAAGCACTCGCACTACAGCGTTCCTCTCACCCCGCACGTTCAAAATCTGCTTGAGTACAAACGATGGACAAGGAGCCGCTGGATCAGAACGCGTACAGCCAGCGACAAAAGCAGATACAACGAAGCCACCAGACAGCTCAAAGTTGCCATGGCCCACATGCAATGTACGCGTATTAGAGAGGCGCTTGAACGAGCAGATACTCCAGCTGGGGCTGAATTCCAGCTATGGCGATATACGCGCAATATAAAAAGGCAGCCTCTGCGTCGTCACCCCATCCAGAGTGCTACGGGTGAGTGGCTTACTGGAGATGAAGCGCAAGCCGAAGCCTTCGCTGACCACTTATACGAGCAATTCTCGCCGCTGCTAACTACCGAGCAATCAGATCTCAATTGCATCAGAAGGACTGTGAACTCTCCTATCCCAGAAGGTATCCCCATCGAAGAATGCACAAAGGCAGAGGTTCTCAAGCAGATGAAAGCTGTAAAAGCAAAAAAGGCGCCGGGACACGACCGAATAGATGGTAAAGTTATCAGGGCATTGCCTGATTCAGCTATAGACTACTTCGTAGTATTATGCAACGCCATCCTTCGCATTCAGCACTTTCCGCCCTGCTGGAAACGTGCTGAAATAATTATGATCCTGAAACCTGGAAAAGCCGAAAAGGAAATTGCTTCCTACCGACCTATCAGCCTGCTACCGGTACTCTCTAAAGTATTCGAAGAATACTGTTGCGAAGAGTACTGAATGAGCTGAGTCGAAGAAGAACCATACCGGAGCATCAATTCGGCTTCAGGAGGCAGCACGGTACGCCAGAGCAAGTGCATCGCGTGATCAACCACATTCTTGGCGCGTTCGAAAACAAGGAATACTGCTCCGCAGTTTTTCTCGATGTCAAGCAGGCATTCGACCGGGTGTGGCACCTGGGTCTCCTTGACAAGATTAGGAAAGCCTTACCTGTCTCCCACTTCAAGTTGCTGGCCTCCTACCTGACAGGAAGAAGCTTCAAGGTCATAAAAGGACATGCAAAATCTTCTAGTCGACCAGTTAGAGCAGGCGTGCCCCAAGGTAGTGTGCTTGGGCCAACATTATATACCCTCTACACCGCAGACATGCCGTTGCCTCCCAGTAACAGCGACATGCTTATAGCGACGTACGCAGACGATACAGCCATTCTGAGTCGCAATAAGTCGCCCGATGTAGCCTCCAGTCAAATGCAAGTTTACTTGCAGGATCTCAATCGGTGGCTAACTCGCTGGAGCATCGGAATCAACGCCCAAAAGTCCACGCACATCACATTTGCAACCAGAAGAGGAGCCTGCCCCGAAGTGACTCTAGGAGCTCCAATACCACGGGCAAACAAGGTGAAGTACCTGGGAGTCACTCTGGACAAGAGACTGACCTACGGCCCGCACATAACAGAGACAGTCAAAAAGTGCAAGTACAAATTAAAAAAACTCAACTGGATGCTAAGAAGTGACAGCCCTCTGTCACTACGAAGCAAGAGGCACATATACAACGCAATAGTGGCACCTGTTTTCACCTACGCAATGCCTTTATGGGGGTCTGCTGCAAGAACTCACATAAATAAAGTTCAGACCATACAAAACAAAGCACTAAGGACCTGGACCGGAGCCGAATGGTACGTCAGAAATGAAACCCTGCACACCGACCTCGAGATGCCGACAATTGCTGAGCTCATTGGCCGACACAGCACAAGATACGCGGACAGAATATCCGCCCACCCAAACCAGCTTGCAGCCAATTTAGCCACCAACACTATCAACAGAAGGCTGAAAAGATCACACCCCCTAGACCTGAGAGTGATCTAAATTAAAATAACTTTTAGCAATAAAGGCATTTAGCCACTCCATTAGTTAAGGTACCCCTATAAATGCGCTATAGAGTTTAAGACAAAAGCTGCAATAAAACTATAACAAAAAAAAAAAAAAAAAAAAAAAAAAAAAAAAAAAAAAAGAAGTCAAATTAACTGCAAGCCAAAGTAGCAGCAGCAACAGCAGCAGCAGCAGCAGCATCTGAGCCGCGTCCCTGAACCAAATTAGAGTCAAGAGAGTTGAGCAGAAAATATAGTGAAAATGCAAGGCGAGATGAGGAATTGTTGTGAATGCGACTCTAGAGGCGGCTGCTCGTCACCAAATGTAGTTCAACAACATGACAACTAGAATAAACAACAACTAGTACAGCTACAACAACAACAGCAACAACTACAGCTACAATTCATACACGACAGAATCGTCCTTACAGTCGCGCACCCCAGCAAAACCAACTGAAACATTTATGTTTTTGTATTTCCAGCAAATGTCATGGCAAAGAGAAAAAATATCATAATTCTTGATTACAAAAAAATAAATATATATATTTTTATATATAAATGTATATATTTATGGTAATTTTATTGCTAAAAATTAAATAAAATTTAACTAAACACAGTTCTTGATGTTATATCTCTTATTATGGTCAAATAAAACAAACTAACTAAATGCCAAATTAAAATGTATCAACAGGCAAACCATTTAAAAACTTGGTAATATTTAATTGCTATATTTTTGTCTGCATTCAATATTACTTTATTTATAAACTGCATCTATTTATAAAGATACACTCTCTGTTATTCTCATTCAACTTTGTTTCTACTATGTCTGACATTTACACACCGAAAATAATGCAAATAACATTCAAATTGCGAATGCCGAAAAGTTCGGCTGGGTCTGTACGTGCACACACACATATACACATGAGTGAGAGATTGTAAGCGGGTGTTGTGAGTGTGAGTGTGAGTGTGTGTGTGTATGTGTGTGCTGTGGTCTGTTTGTGTATGCATTGCCTTTGTGAGTTTGAACAAAGCGAATGTAAACAAAGCTCACACTGAGAGCAGTAGCTGTAACAGCGACGTTAGCAGCGGCGTCGACAGAGTCGGACATTTTGGGGCCAGGGACAGCAACAACAAAAACACGCCAGCAGCCAGCAATGTTAAAGGATGTCACATATAAACAAAAAAAAAAAAAAAAGAAAAGAAAATAAAGCACAAGAGCGCGCTCTCTTTCATACACACACGCACACACTTGCAGGGGCTTTGTTGTACGCGAGTTTTTGGCAAAGGTAATATAAAATTTATAGAAAAGCTGAAGCAAATGTCAATATTATGATGCCATGTAAGCCACGTGCAAACACAAATGCTACGAATATAAACCAAAATGAAAAGTGAAAACTGTCAAAGTGAGTAGCGCTAATGACAGCCATATTAAATCAAAGAGGAAGAGCAAATAAGTTCAAGGACAGCTGTGCGTATTTAACAAATGGGTGGGACGAGCATCGACTGTCATCAATTAACATTTTTAATTAGTTCACAAAACAAGAAAAAAAATAGAAGCAAAGCACACACAACTCGCAGCTGATGAATAACAACAAATGTTCGCCAACGTGCTCTCGCTCTCTTCCTCTTCCTCTTCCTCTCTCTCTCCCATTGACGTTCTCTTGTTTTGACGCGCTCAATTTCGAATTTAAGTGTTCGAAAAACAGCAGCAACGCTAGCAGCGCAGTCAGCGCCATTTTTGACATTCACATTGCATTTAAACAAATTAAAAAAAAGACAATTAAGCAATTCAAGAGCACTTATATTTCATACCTGATTTTGTACATTTATCAGCAGCTGGGCTTCACTGTTTGACGTGAGCAACAAATTGCACAGTATGAACCAGAGAAAGCCGCGACTGTGCCTGAAGAAATGATAACAACTAACCGAACGTCTGCCGCAGCGTCGGCGCCCCGTTAGGCGGCAAATGTTGAGCACGTTTCGATGCGACATATGCCATTTCGAGGGTTTAATTTGCCGACCACTTGGTTTCTTCGACACGACAATCATTGCGGCTAATACTAAACACTAAAACACACAATCACTCACAGTCGGATTCACTTTGATTTCTGTTTTCGTTGGTGCAAAATACGCGACGATTTTCTTTTCACGCCGCCCACAAACGTCCACTCACTTCGAAAGTTCGACGCAAAATAACAACAGCTCAGCCGACAATAACATAACATGAGAGTAGTTCCGAATGTGAGCGAACTATTTAACAGTGCTGTTAAGGCCACTACTTTAACATAGTGAGAGCGAATGTATTTCACTGCAAATATTTATTTGTATTGCTATTTTCGCGATTTATAAAATTTCAATAAATAAATTTAATTATAATGGAATAATTTAGAGCTGCTCCTCACATTTATATATCATTGTTCCGAACAGCTGTTTCAGAAGCACTTTTTTTGTACAGCGTTGCTTTGAAACTTATTGTGCGACCGCCACAATTTCTCAGAGAACAGCTGTTTTCATTGTAATGTACTAAATTAGCCCAAAAACGCGTTTTAAACGCTTGTGACGTGTTGTATTTTGTAAATTATGTTATTTAAACATAATTTACTTAATTAAATTATATTTTCTACGTGGGCATTTATCTTTCTTAACACAAACAACATGCTGACCCTGCGAGAGCGGCAAATAAGTACGTATTTCGAGCTGTAGACAGAGCCAACGAGCGCGTTTTCATTTTTCTGCCTTCGTTTTCACAGATGCAATTAAGCAAATGCTTAATTTGAATTCGCAGCAGCCGAAAGTCTTGGCCGCGGAGCCCGTGTGGAAGATACTCATCTACGATCGAGTGGGCCAGGACATAATATCTCCAATTATATCTATAAAGGAGCTGCGAGAACTGGGCGTGACTTTGCATGTGTGAGTAAGCGGATTGAAATGGGTCAGGGGTCAAGGGGGCATGGCAAAATGTATGGCACACTAAATGACTTACTTCACTTGCAGGCAACTTCACTCGGATCGCGACTCTATACCGGATGTGCCTGCCGTGTACTTCTGCCTGCCGACGGACGAGAATCTCGACCGGATTCAGCAAGACTTCTCCAATGGCCTCTACGACATTTATCACCTGAATTTCCTGGCCCCCATCACACGCAGTAAAATCGAGAACCTAGCAGCAGCTGCACTGCACGCCGGCTGCGTGGCCAACATCCATCGGGTCTACGATCAGTACGTGAACTTCATCAGCCTGGAGGACGACTTCTTCATACTGAAGCACCAACAGAGCGAGCAGCTCTCCTACTATGCCATCAATCGAGCCAACACGCGCGACGAGGAGATGGAGGCGCTGATGGACTCAATTGTGGACTCGCTCTTTGCGCTATTCGTCACGCTAGGCAACGTGCCGATCATCCGGTGTCCGAGGAACAGCGCCGCCGAGATGGTCGCTCGTAAGCTGGAGAAGAAGCTGCGCGAGAATCTCTGGGATGCGCGCGCCAATCTGTTTCACATGGATGCCACCCAAGCCGGCGGCGGAGTTTTCAGCTTTCAGCGTCCCGTGCTGCTGCTGCTCGACAGGAATATGGATCTGGCCACGCCTCTGCATCACACCTGGTCCTACCAGGCGCTGGTGCACGATGTGCTTGATCTTGGCTTGAATTTGGTTTATGTGGAGGACGACTCAGCTGCCAATGCGGGCAAGTACTTAACTAGTTTTTGCCTGGAGTTCTTATCAATTGGATCTCCATTTCTCTTTTAGGGGCTCGCAAGAAGCCCAAAGCCTGCGATCTGGATCGCAACGATCGCTTCTGGGTCACGCACAAGGGCAGCCCGTTTCCCACTGTGGCAGAGGCCATACAGGAGGAACTGGAGTCCTATCGCAACTCCGAGGAGGAGATCAAGCGACTCAAGACCTCAATGGGCATCGAGGGCGAATCGGAGATTGCCTTCTCGCTGGTCAATGACACAACTGCGCTGCTGACGAGCGCCGTCAATTCGCTGCCGCAGCTCATGGAGAAGAAGCGTCTGATCGACATGCACACGAAGATTGCCACAGCAATACTGAACTGCATCAAAGCGCGCCGCCTGGATTCCTACTTCGAGATCGAGGAGAAGATCATGTCCAAGCAGACGCTCGACAAGCCGCTGCTCGAGCTGTTGCGCGACAGCGAGTTTGGCCAGCCGGAGGACAAGTTGCGGCTCTACATCATCTACTATATATGCGCACAGCAGTTGCCCGAGTCGGAGGCGGAACGCTTACGCGAAGCCCTCCAAGCTGCTGGCTGTGACCTGACTGCCTTGGCGTACGTGCAGCGCTGGAAGTCCATAATGAATCGATCGCCCAGCATTAGCCAGGCCACGCAGTACGAGGGCGGCGGCACACGCACCGTTTCCATGTTCACCAAGCTCGTCTCGCAGGGCAGCTCCTTTGTCATGGAGGGCGTCAAGAATCTGGTGGTCAAGCGGCATGTAAGTATCTATATGAGAGAGAGAGAGGGAGTGAGAATGGATTACTATAAATACTTTGCTGTGCCTTTCAGAACTTACCTGTGACCAAGATCACGGAGCAAGTGATGGAATGCCGCAGCAATGCAGAGACCGACGACTATCTCTACTTGGACCCCAAGCTGCTGAAGGGCGGCGATGTGCTGCCCAAGAATCGCGCACCATTCCAGGACGCAGTCGTCTTCATGGTTGGCGGCGGCAATTACATCGAGTACCAGAATCTGGTCGACTTCATCAAGCAGAAGCAAACGTCCAATGTGCACAGGCGCATCATCTATGGCGCTTCCACGCTGACCAATGCGCGGCAGTTCCTCAAGGAGCTCTCGGCGCTGGGCAGTGAGATACAGACGCCTGGAACGAGTTAGGAGCGACTGCTTAGCTTTCACTGCTGCTGAGAGGAGGGCGACTTAGCTGTCGGTGTGTGGCATCTTCTTATATAAATATATATAAATATATATATACACTTATATTTAAGCATATCCAAAAATAAATGAAATGCAAGGCAAAAAAAGTAACGAAACCACAAACAATAATAAAAACAAAGTGAACGTGGGCAATTACTCGAAACTTGACGCGTAATCCCCGAAGGACAACAAAAAACAAGCAAAAACATGCGTAGCACAGCGTGTACAACAAGCTGCACCAGATGCTGGACAGTTCGCAGCGAGTGATCGAGAGAGGAAGAGAGAGCTGGGGAGCTGTGCAATTGCATTCTAGGCACCCATTAACACCAACTTGGCAACGCTTTGATGGACAGCTGACAGACAGCAGTCAGCAGCAGTCACCGACGGCTGACGACAACAATTATGGGGCGACAACAATGCTATGCGCGACACTGCAACACTGCAACACTGCAACACTGAGGCATTGCGGCACTTCGGGGACTGAGCCCTTAGCAATTAACACCGCCGCTCGAACTATGAATGGGACAGCTACAGTGACTCCAAAACTACATCCAACGGCAGCAACTTGAGCAAGTTTAAAGATAGTCCAAGGAAGGGCTAACTTCAGATAGCTTTTAAGTAATGGGTATATTAGATTTAGAATATGCTAAATATATATATAAATATGTTAAATGTCGAGAAAAACTCTTATTCAAATATTTGTTAATTTTTACATTTTATATTCCTATTCAAAATTTGTCTAACAATATTTATATTTTTAAGCTTGTTAATGAAATGTATGTAAGAGATTTGCTGCAATAACTAATGACTAAATTTTATTATAAAATTATTTATTTAAGCTATATATATACATAACTACATTAAAGTAAATATTTTTAGATTTATTCAATAATATATACTTATTGATGTTCTTCCTAAAATATATATTTGATGATTGGTCAGAATTTTAATTACAAATTATGAATGCAAGTTTAAAATGGAATTATATTAATACATATATTAAAATTGCATAGTTCCTTAAATTAAGTTTATATAATAAATATAGATAAATTTCTTTATATAAAGTAAATAAAATTATGAATAATAAAATAAATATAGATCAATTTCTGTATATTATTGCATTCCAAATGGAAATATACTGAGCTTATCTTTAAAATTACCCTTCAAGTACTCGATTCTCCCTCAGCTGAATGCATTAGTTCCTTTCATATGCCTGGGTAAATGGGAAACATAAATGGTAGAAAGTTAACTTTCTACAGATATATCTTCTAAAAGTTTGGAGCAAGATAATCAAGAGGATCATCGTTATTGAACTCACTAAATCTTCTTATTGTGAGCAATTTAAATTTATTACACTTTGCATTCGTGCCGTTTAAATCCGGGAGTGTGTTTTTTTAACGGAAATTCGATTGCAACAGAAACCTATATATAGACATCACGAACCTTATTTATGACAGTTCAAAAACACTAGAAAGAAGAAGAGAAGCAGAACCAATGGCAAGTGATGCTGAAATCCTCTTCTATTTATAGACCTTATCACATTTTGCTAACCAAGCGAAAACGTCAATCAATTAGTTAATTTGAATCTTGTTAAGTCAGTTCATTTTTTTTTTATCCCCAAGAATTATTGTTTAGAGCAGAAAAGGCGAATCAGAAGAAAAGAAAATATTGTTGGGAATATAAATATATCAAGCCATTTTTTTTTTTCGTTCGTTCTCAACATTTCAGTTGGCTAATTAACACTTTACGTAAATCAGAATTGATGGCCATGTTGAAAGCGGCCCAAAAAAAAGATGACGATGATCGCCATGATGATGCTAATGGTAATGCTAAAGATGATGATGATGACGATGTGGTTGATGGCGATGATAATTCATGGAGCGCTACGTTTAAATATTGGTTTTGCTTGGGTTGAGTTGATCCGAGCTGAGCTGATCTGGGTTGGGTTTTGGGTTTTGGGTTACTGCGGCGGTGGCGGCGGCGGCGGCGGCTACCCGTGGCTACAATTTAAATGTTAACATAAACAAGAGCAATTTAACAAAAGCAACGGCCCCAAATCCCAAACAGAAGATGAACACCAAAAAAAACTGATTTCACGGGTGGTCCAAAAAGATGCGCTCAAACAAATCATAAAATCGTATGAAGCAAAAAAAAAAAAAAAAGTCTACAGAAACTAACAACGCAACATGAAAGAAGAAATGCTACTCGTACCAGCCATGAATCGATTATGTGGCCACTGTATATACATATACCTCGCTATATACATACATATGTATAGATATTTGTATGTGTGTGTAAATATTGTTGAAGCAGCACAGCGCAAAGGTAGCTGAAAAATGGTCAGAGGCAAACGATTCCCACATTCCTGCTGCGAAACATAATGGCCGCCGCCTGTCGTCGTCTTCAGCAAGCCACACACACATACACACACATACACAAGTGTATATATATATATATATAGGGAGTCTTACATATGTACGTACATATATCATAATCTTAACAACTCTTAACAAGGCTGAACAAATTCCAAAATTCGAAGAGCCTCGTCAGCGAGCCCCCAACAACAACAACAACAACAAGAACATGAACAAAAAAGCACAGCCAGTCAGACGTCCAGCAGCAGAAGAACAGCAAACGCCACAAAGACTACAAAATGAAGTGGATGCACACACACACACACAGCACACACACACGCACACACACACACATACGCAGCTGGAGTGAGAGGCGCATGAATGGAGTCCAAATGCAGCAGCCATAAACCTTTTAGCTCTTTGGCTCAAACTTTTGACTCTTGAGTTCGATTTTGGAGTCGGGCGCAGATTGTCGAACTGCTGGAAGAGCAGAAACTTGAACAAAGCTCTGAAAAGGCTTATATAGTAATAAAATACTATAAAATATAGTAATAATAAATAAATCTAAAAATTTAATGCAATGAATTTACTATAAAATTCAATTTAAGGAAATTATTATAATTATTTATTTTTATTTTTTTTTATTAAATTTACTTATTTAATGAGTCAGAGTAAAATAATATTAGATTGCAAATTAAATGATTTTTATATTTTTTATATTTTATAACATACATATACAGTTTATGAATATACATATTTTTTTGATGTAAAAATAATATTTTAATTTATTTATCTACAGTTTTTTCATTTCTTATATATATGTATATTTTTTTTTATTTATTTATTTTTTTATCGTTATTATTATTATTTATTTTTTTAGAATATTTTTAGAGTGAATGTGGGGAAAAGTTTTTGTAAATTTAATCCATTGCTTTACTGTTAACATAAAAAAATAAAATAAAATAAAGTTATTTAAAAATGATTCAATAAAATAATAATCTCTGAAGCTATTGTCATATAATTCTTAATAATTTAATATAATATGAAATACTTGCACCTGTAGCTCCCAAACTGAATAAATGAAAAACAGAAAAACAAAATTATTAAACATAAAATTTTAAAATTATATATCGATTTAAAAACTAATTGAAATTATTTAAATAAAATTATGCTTTGTAACTTTAAGCTAAAAATAAAATAAAATCTTTAAATTAGCCATTTGTCTATTTGACAACTTCGCTTTTAGGTTCCAGTTGCTGCCAATAAATGCTGCTCAAACTGTTTAGACTCTCAAACTGTTGTGCTGAGACATCTTCGAGCTGTGAATCATTCACATAATATTTGCTGTTGTTGTTGTTGTTTCTGTTGATGTTGTTGTTGTTGACTTTTGTGTGTTATCCTTGTCAGCATTTAGTTGTTAGCTGGATCCGCTGCTGTTGCCGCTGCTGCTGCCGCTGCTGCCGTTTGGCTTGTTGCCACCTTTGGTGGTCCGCTGTGGCATGTTAATTAATCAAACAAATAATAACAGAGACGTCCAAACGAGCCGAAACGGAGTGAAGAAAAACTAAAGCAGGCCAAATATTTGCCGGCTGAAGGCTCAAAGAACAGTCAGCAGGAGCTGGAAGGAGCTGCTGCTGCTGCTGTTGATGCTGTGGCCTGTTTGCCTTTGTTAGCGGCTTGTTAGCAACAACAACAATAATATATCTCTCTCTATATATATATACAAATTGAAAAGATGATGCTTCATGGCTTTTGGCCATTTCCTGAAATCATAAAAAAACGACAACAAACGAAAAAGAAGATGAAGACGAAAAAGAAGAAGAAGCAGCAGAAGCACACACACACACACATAGCCGCAGCGCGTTGCGTGACGCATCAGCATGGCCTGGCCACGCCCATTGCCAAAGCCAAAGCTCGCATCATTAAAATGCAGCACAGAAATGCAGCAATACTACATAACTGTGCTGGAGCTGGATCAACAGATATTCCAGCTCTCGGGTTTGGGTTGTCATTATCCTGCCGCAGTCGCAGTTGCTGTTGCTGTTGTTGCCGCAGGCTTTCCACAGGCCGCGCCTAATGGCCAGCAACAACAACAACAACAGCACGACGGCAGCAGCTGCCGCTCCCCGAAAACAGCTTCATCAAACATAAACAAACACACTGACATCGTTCGACTGACCAATGCTGCCCCGGCAACTCCCCAACTCAACGGCGGGCGAGCACAGTGGGCCGTAGCTGATCAAATTGAAGATAATTTAATTTTTACAATAATATAAAGAGCTGAAGACTTAATATAATTTTGGATTAGAATTAATTTTTCTTAATTATTTTTATTTAATAAATAAATTATTTTTATTTTATAAATAAATTTTCTTGCAGCTTTTGTCCTTAACTCTATAGCGCATTTGTCAATGAACTTTAACCATTGGAGTGACTAAATGTCTTTATTACTACTAAGTCTAGTCTTGTAATATTTCTTTAAATTATAATTATTTATTTTCATACAACTAATGGAAGCCAAATATTATATATTGCATACTTTGAGGTGCATAGATACTAAGAATTTGTTTATTTATGTAAATAAATTATAGCTAAACTTTTACTTTAATAATAATTGAGAAAAATATATATAAAAATATACAAATATAAAAAATAATATACAAAATAAAATAAACGTATAAATATACATAACTAATAGGAATTTTTTGGAAGGCATTTTGATGTACTTAAAATTTCTATATTATTTTTAAACTTGACTTTAAAAAGTATATAGCATTCTACTTAATTTATAGTCATACAAGAACTTCACAACATTTTCATCAATTCAATACACTGTTTGCCACACTGTGCTTGGGCATGGACTGCATATAAAACCCACAACGACGATGACGACGAAGTTGCTTTGCTTTACGATCGCGTATCTCAAGTTTATCGCTTCATTTTCCATGTTTTATGCGCAATTTATGCCGCGTGGTCCCAGCCACCATCTACGTTCGGACGGCATCTCAGCCAGCCTCGCTCTGCATCCTCTGTCTCCACTCCACTCAGCTCCACTCAGCATCATCTGTCTCGCTGAGGCTCAGGTTGGGCTCGGGCCAACGCTGACGCTGTTCTGGCTGCGATTGCACGCACCGCTTTGTCTGCCAGTCGTCAACGCTAGAAGATTCATTCGCATTTATGCCACATGTGCAGTCCGCACACACACACACACACACACACACACACATGGAGAGTGTACCTGGCTGTGGCAGCCTTTCAGCTTCATCCTCGCTCGCTGCCTCCATAAGTAATTTTGTTTGCCTCGATTTCTTGCTCGTTTCATTTTCGTGCATAATAATGTTGAACTTACATGCAGTTACCTCACACACACACACGTACACACACATGCACACACACATATTAAGTTCAGACTGTAATTGGGTTACGCTTGAAATGATTGACAAAGTAGCTCAACATTTAGAGTTCAGCTCCGACTTAGCTTAGCTTAACTAAACTTGAATAAATTTGCAATTTGAAGAGTTTTATAAAATTTGTTAAAGGGAATGGTATAGAGATATGCCAAGGTTTTTAAAATAATTTATAATGTAGAGGAAACATGCTCTCCTAGCATATTGCAATAGAATTAATTTTACAATAAGACCTCGGGCCACTCGGCCTATTTATTACTAGATGTTAGATCAGAGTTCCCTCTACATCCAAGAACATTTGCTTGAGCACATAGAAAGATTTAAAGTAGCTTAGCGTTGAGTACGCCCGACTCCTGCCTATATTGGAGTACGCCCGACTCCTGCCAATATTTATTCTCTTTTTGTACGGCCATTAGGACTGCTAATCTAATGGCCACCCTCGTTGAAATTTGATGTGCAATAAAAATAATTTTTATAGACTTTTACATTCCATTACAAAAGCATAAAATTCCCTAGGCAAATCGATTTTAGCTTCAGCTCAGTTTTGTTCTGGATCAAAACGCGGACAACATTCGCTCACACGAAATATTCTGGCAGAGAGACACGCCCCCAGATTCTGTCTCTTCAAATGTCGCCCCTTCTGAATTAGCCACGCCCCCTGCTCACTCACACGCTCTCTCTCTCTCGCTCACTCTCTCTCGCGCCCTTTCTATTGATATTCGTTTCTCTTACCTGTTCAACCTTTTTGCCTATGGGCAATTAGCTAACCGCTTTGTGAGGCAATTAACCCGCGATTAATGGGCACACACACACACTCACGGAATGACCTTTCTCTCTCAGTCTTTCTCTCTCTATGTGTGTGTGTGTGTGTGTGTGCATTGCCTTTGCTCTCATAAAAATGTTCTAACCAATTTGTTAACCGCCTTTGGCCCTTTGGCTCCCCTTCGTCTTCTTTGTTTGTGTACGCGGTATAAAAATTGTATTTTTATGTTTTGTCAGTGTTTATAATTAATCACCTGTTGTATGCAGTCGTTGATCCCCCCCTCTCTCTCTTTCTCTGTGTGTGTGTAGCGCCATTAGCGCCGGCTTTCCTTTTGGGTTCGTTTCTAGTTCTATAATTTGCCCTCCACCTGATGCGCGCTTTGATGTCTTTATTTACTAATTTCCCGCTTATCATTTGGATGTTTTGTAAATTGAAACATTTTCACTAATTGCCTTGAAAATTATTTGTTGCTGCAACAGCTGCTGCCACTGCTGCTGCTGCCTCACACTCGAGTGCACTTTGACCCCGTCTCCTGAACCCCCCCGCAGGCTGGCAGAACAATTAGAAGGCACTGCACGGCAATCGCCAACATCCGGTCACTCACTAACTCAAAATTGAAAATTATGTGGGCGACGTTTTTCCAGGAAAAAACACGCACAAAACACAAAACTTCGACTTCGACTTCGACTCTGACTACGACTTTGACTTTAGAGTTGGAGTTGGAGCTGGAGTTGGACTTGGATTGTGACTCTTGACCATGTTGAGCATGGGGCCAAGTCAAAGCCATTAACTTGAACTTCGATTACACTGGACAGCCAGAGGTTAGCTAGAAATTAAGGCAGCAGAGCGAGCTTTGTGAGTTAAGTTAAATTTTAAGAGGATCAAAAATATCGAGTATTAAGGAGTGAGAAAGTATAATAATGCCTAGATTTGTTTTTTTATACCATGAACCCATTGAAAATGGGAAATCAGAGAGAGAGAGAGAGAGAGAGAGAGAGAGAGAGAGAGAGAGAGAGAGAGGGCAAAAGAATAAACTTAAATAAATATATAGAGAGAGAAAAGAAAGATGACAAAATAGATAGACAGACAAAGTGAGTGAGAGAGAGAGAGAGAGAGAGAGAGAGAGAGAGAGAGAGAGAGAGAGAGAGAGAGAGAGAAAGAGGGAGAGAGAGAGATAAAGAGACGGATAGAAAAAAAGAGACAGAGAGATAGAGACAGAAAAATGTAAATAATCGTATGCATATATAGAGCAAGAAAGAAAATAAAAGAATCTAATTTTTGTCTATAAGGATCTCATACCATATTCTTTATATATGTATATTCTACATAAACATATACATTACATATATTATTATCGATTATAAATATAATACAATGCATGCAGGACAAGCCTGAGCCATAAAGCAGACCATCAATAAGTCTCTCCAATTAATTTATTAAATCAATGAATATGCTACGAGTATTTAAAACTTGGCTTGAGAGATATGTTCTCAAAATTAAAGTCAGCGAAAAGTCAAAGATGAAGAGATATATACACTAATATATACACTAAAAATAAATTTCATTAATTTATTTCTTATTTATATAATTTATTTCACTCTAAATCGTATCCTCCAACAAATCACATCAGCTATACATTTCAACTCTTTTTCTCCGGCCGGCCCTCAACTCTGTTGCGTAGTGTTGCGCGCGCAGTTGGATAATTCTTTTCGGAGAGTGGAGGACAAGCCTGGCTTGCCGGTCTTAAGACTCATCAGCGTCTTTTGTTTTTATGCTCGTAGCGCCGCCTGCCGCCTTTGGCCTGCCAAAACAATTTTACAATACTTGACAAAAGTTGTGCGGCAATCGCTGTAAGTGCAGCAGTGTCCACCTCTATGCCTAGAGCCCTGCCCCTCGGCACCCCTCGCCCATCGACTCGATACAAGGCACAAGAATTTTAAGTGAGCTGCGACTGCAAACGCGTCTGCCAGTCTGCAGAGTTTTTGAGAGCTTGTCGTTGTTGTTGTTGTTGTTGTTGCTGTTGTTGTTGTTGTTGTTGCTCATCCTCCTCAACGTTGTTGTCGTTGTTGAATTGAAAATGCATTTTTCATGATGTTGTTGCTGCTGTTGTTGTGGCGTTACAAGTTGCAACAGCAACAGCAACTGCAACAGCCAGAGCCAGAGCCAGGCTGGAAATGGATATGGAAAAGGAAAATAATGAAGCTGGCATAGACAAACGGACGCCGAGGCGCACGATTTGCTTGTAAAAGGCAAAAGACGTTGAGACAGGCAACAAAACGCAAATTAAGCCAGCCAAATTAATTGAAGTGATGCGCAGGCATAAAATCACCAACAGCAGCAGCAGAAGCAGCAACTGTTGCTGCAAGACCAACAGCAACAACAACAACAACAACAACTAAATCGACAAACATCCGCTGACAAGGCATTTTGTACTTACAAGTCATTATCACCAGCTTCATACGATCGCCATTCACTGATAAGCCAATGCTGCCACTGTCCCTATCCCTGTCTCTGTCTCTCCTTCTCTCCCCCTCACTCACTCAGTCACTATCAGCGCTGGCATCGACAACATCAAAGCCAGCATAAAAACGATAACGAGCCAAACGAGACAAACAGAAAAACAAAAACGAGAGCAACAACTGGTGGCAGCAACTGTTGCCCGTTGCCAGCAACTGTTGCACGTTGATAATGATGTCATTTGGCATTTATTTACGAGCCCATAGTCAATGCTAAACGAGCTCTAATTTACATTTATGAAGCTGTTCTACGCACGCACTCAGCCGAGAGACTCTCTGTCTCTCTCTCTCACACTATCTCTCGCTCCCTCTCTCTATGTGTGTCCGTGCTAAGCCAGCAGCTATCCACTCGAGCTGCCACCGAGCTACCCGCAATCCTCTCCTGAACCACTTGCCCTTTTCAACTGCTTCTGCTCCTCCTCCTCCTGCTGTTGCTGCTCCTCCTCCTCCTGCTACTGCTGCGTGTGTGTCCCAAGTTTTGTTGCTCTGGTTGTTGCGGTTGCCGTTGATCGTTGCGCATTGTTGATAAGATCGAAATCGCAGCGCCTTATTGTCGTCTCTATCTACCTCACTCTCTCACTCGCCCTCTCCCTCTCCCTCTCTCTGTGTGCACAACAAAAAGCAGCCACTGACAGTCACTGGCACAGGAGCTGCAGCAGCAGGATATAAAAAGAAAAAAGAGCAGACGAGAAACGAGATCAACTAAGTGATTCAAAGTACAAGTGCATAAATTACAGATAACGATACGTGTTTGCGATTTGCGAGTGACTGAGAGCGTGAGAGACGGGGGCAGAATGGGAGGGAGGGAGAGTAAGGAATAGGGAGGAAACGGCGAAAAGCGAGAGTCGCAGAGAATACCAGAGTGCAGCATCTAGAAAAGGAAAAGTTCACTAAAGACAAATAGTAGCAAGCGGTGCTAGTAAGTAGATAGATGTATACCCTGGCATATCTATAGATCAGTAGAGAATAAACAAGAATAAAATATATATATCATAGATAGAGATAAAACCCATAATTGCTTTGTTTCAATTGATAGATCGATATATTTTTGGTTATAATAATTAGCTATGATTGAAATATAGATCGGTATATCGGCCTATCGATTGATTATTATTATGAACTACTGATTGAATCCATAGATTGATGACCAGATTCATTGGTAGATCAAAAGTTTTTAAGAAAATTAAACAGAATGAGAATGAGAGTAAATTCAAAAGTCCACTTGTAGTCCTCATCCCACTAACAATGTATATAAAAGTATAAGTATAAGTATAAATTATTAAATTATTAAGGGAAATCCAACAGACAGAGATTACTTGTCAGTCTAATCAATAAATGGATCAATGTAGACCCACAATTAGCCTTGGCACACATTTACAGGTCAATTTAAACACTGATATAGTACAAATGTTAACTAATCTATTAACTTCAATAACTCCCAAAACTTGCTCAACTTTTCGAGAACTTCGCTTCGCTCAGATCTTGCGGCTAAACGAAATTGCTGATTAGCTTTATAGGTGGGCTGTTGTTGGGTTCTGTTCAGTGTTTGTAGTTCGTTTGATTGTTGGGGCTACTTAGACAACTAGTTAGTGCTCTGTGTGTGCCACCCAATCGAAATGTTGATCAAAATTCAAAGAATCCTTTGTGCTGAGAGCATTGTTGCCGCTGCATGAAATTCCAAGTATTGCATGCCCAGGCCAACAATAACAACAACAAGAGGAAGAACAACAACCTATTATAAAGCAATCCTCTCGACTGTTTGGTTATTTACTCTCTTGCTTCTTCTTCTCTCTCTCTCTCCCTTTTTTTGGCTGCTCTCGCTTGGTGGTCAGCAAATGAAGTCATAAAATTTTCAGCGTGCCAAAGCCAAAAACGACGCCCAAAAAGAGTCTGTGGCGAGGCTGCTTTTCTTCTTCTTGTTCTTCCTCTGTCTCTCTTTTTCTGTACGGTAGGCCCAAAGCTGCCATTGATGATGAAGATGATGATGGGCCTCGGCTGCTGTGGCTGCTGTTGCTGCTGCTGGACCAGAGACTCCAGACCTGGCCAATTCTTAGGCCAACAATCACACAAACTTCACGATGTCGGCAACTCCTTCAGATACAATGATACAATATTATTATGCTCGACCAGGCGCTCAGTTTCAGATTGAAATCAAAGCGAGTGTGTGTGTCTGTGTGTGTGTGTGTGGCTGGAGAACAATTCAGCATTGTTTTGGCCATTGCTGCTGGGGCCACCCAAAAAGTTATGATTAAGTTATGCTGTTCGGCTGCTCTTCGCAAATAGCCAAAACATGACTAAGCACAACCCAAAGGACGGGCAGGGGGAGCACAAATCATAATAATAAAGATAAACACCAAACATATTTGGGATCTAGCTGTGTGCAAGACAACTTTGTATGCTTAATGAAGACACCAGCAGAGAATTGCCTAATTATGGTTAAATTAATATAAATATAACTAATGTAGGCTAATCTCAGTTGCGGCATCGATAACATTAGACTATCAAAGGAATATGAATACATGCTTATTTTTTCCCTAATTAATTACGTACACTAATTTATTTGATTGTACCTAGAATGGGTAACTATAACACATGTGCGATCTATTAGGAAGATAATGATAATAATAATGATTTTCGATTATTGATAATTTCAGAGATCATTCTCTGACCTGCATAAAGACAGTGAAGGACATGTAGATGTCTATTGAAAATATATATAAGGAAGTTTTTGTATATCTTGCTTTAATTAGATCCCTAGCGATTGCCGATTAACTACCGATTGCCTCTCTGGCAACGCTGAAGAAAACTAATCGATAATGAAACCGAGTGATGAATCGAATCTAATAGAGTCTCTCTCTGTCGCCCTCTTTCTTTGTCTTTGTCTCTCTCTCTCTCTATTTGTATATCCATATCTATCTCTGTCTCTCTCTCTATCTGTATCTCAGTCCCTCTCTCTCTCTCTCTCTTGCTCTGTCTCTATCTCTCTCTATCTGTATATCAATCTCTACCTCTGTCTCTCTCTCCATCTGTATCTTAGTCTCTATCTCTGTCACTCTCTATCACTCTCTCCCTCTCTCTCTCTCTCTCCCTCTCTCCCTCTCTCTCTCTCTCTCCCTCACTCTCTCCCTCTCTCTCTCTCTCTCTCTCACTCTCTCCCTCTCTCTCTCTCTCTCTATACTATCATATGCAACTCCATTTATACATAAAATTTCTTCCTAAACACTTATTAGATTTTGCAATGGCGCCATCTATGGACAGTTGGCTATGCCATACCACAATATCTTTTAATTTGCTTCCATTAAAAAACAATTTATCAACTAATTAACATTAAAAACTATTTATTTAGCTCAATAAGCCTTGCATGTAAAATCTTAATGTTTCGGCTCGATTGCGTTGTCCATGCTTAGCTTAAGCCGCGAATGATAAACAAGCTAAGCAACAACAACAAAGCAACATTAACAAGTACAGCATTAAAAGTTAAGAAAACAACAAAAAGCAAAAATCAATGAACATCATATCAAGCTGAGCGAGCTGCAAACTTTCTCACGGTTGATGCCACCTGACGCCTGAACCAGGCCAGAGCCAGAGCCAGAGTCAGAGCTCGAATCTTGAGCCTGAGTCGGCCCGGAGTCTGGGCCTGCGATATCGGAGCTTGGTTCCCAAAAACGAACTCAGACTGCCTGCATAATTTTCAATGAAGACATCTGTCAGCGAAAATGTTTCAGGCGTTTTGTTTATGGCATTTAAAGCAAAGCTGATTTTTATTACCAACAACAACAACAACAACTACAACAATAAGGAAAGCCACACGCGACGACATGGTCCTCCAACATCATTGACACATCGTACGCAAATTAAAAGCATCTTCGTCTCGCATCATAAAAAAGCTAAAAAAAAAAAAATCTAAAAAAGAAGAAGAAATCGAGTCTCTGTCTCCCTTTGGGTCTCTCTCTCTCTCTCTCTCTCTCGCTCGGCAGCTCTCTGGTCGAGGTCAAAAGGACGCGTCCCATTCGACGCGATCTGTGGCATGAAAGCAGTTAAATGAAACACCGCTAAATTGTCGACCGCCCGCGTTATGCCGCTACCTATCTCTTTCGCATTGTTTCGCTGTCCCACTCGCACGCTCGCTCACTCACTCGCTTTCCGCCTGACGGTCTATGGTTAATCAGGCTCATTAGGTGGCCTCTCATTTATATACAAAATTACGAACATGGCCCGCAAATTTTTGTGGTCCCTGAAATGTGATTAAGTTATTTTGTGGCTTTCGCATACACACACACACGCGCACACTCTGAGTGAGATAGTAAGGAGCGGGTTTTCGAACGCTCCATTAACCGTAATTAAGGTATTCTTTTGCCTGCGCTTTCTTTTTGTTGTTGTTGTTGTTGTTGGGCCATCCTTGCTGTTTGGTCTTGTTTCTTCTTTATTGGCTTATAGCTTGTTGTTGAAAACTTGAGACACAGCCAAGACACACACACGCACACTCTCACACACACATCTACGGCCCTCACTGTGTGAGGCATGGCACAAGCAGCAGATAGTAGCGGGGTTCAGCGAAGCTGAGCCACGACGCGTTGGCCGCCTCCTGCTCGCTGCCCGTTCCCTGCTGTCCGTTGATCACTGCTAATGTCTACAGTTCAAATTATTTTTGGAGCATCTTGATGTGAGGCGAGCAAATAAATGAAATGTTTTCGCAAACATACAAATTAATTATAAACTATTAGTAGAATAGGCATAGTGTGAGGTCTGTTAAAGAAATATGCCAAGATTTCAATTCTAGATTTTCATTTATAAAGCTGCTTTTTTTAAACGGATAGATAATACTCTGACACTTAACTTATGCTAATAAGTTCTCTGAGACATGAAACTGGAGTATAGAAGCTAAAATAAAAGAACAGGCTGATGATGCTGCAGCCATCGTATTTCCCAGGGCTCTACTCTTGATACTGCTTCGAGTTCTCTAACTTGAAGAGGCTTATGAAAGAATCAGCTTTGTCGAAATTTTAATATGCAACTTTAAGCTTTAAAGAGGATCATTAAAAACTTTTTTACTAAAAAAAAGTGATTTAAACAATTTTTTTTATAGACTATTTTTACCAGATAATTTTAATTTTTTTTTTTTTTTTTTTCTTTAGCTAGAAGAATAAAAGAAAGCTTAACAGACTGGTCAACAGAGATAAACGAAAATCGCAAATATTTAATATTTTCTTGTCTATTGTTTTATTCCGCTTTTTATCTTTTAGATGAAAGATTTATCTTCACCTCTAATTATTCACTTCAATATTCCTTTTTTCTCAGTGTATTTGGGCCAACATTTTGACCTCTTTGGTTATTATTTATGGAGCTATTAGTAAACTGTGTGAACATATTTGCTTCTATAAAAGCACACACACACACCCATTCACACACACACACTCACACACACGTAGAAGGACCGCACAGGGCTACAAATTGCCTTAAGCCCCGTTTTTTTTTGGCAGTTTTTTTTCTCTCTCTCTCTCTCTTTCTGGTTTTGTTGCATTTTGCTTAACCGAAACTGATTTAATTTTTACCTCAGCTTTCAATCCACTCTTGGCCAGAGCCAGGACGGGCCACAGGCACCCAAAAACAAAAAAATAAGAAGAGAAAAAAAAAAACAACGCCCCAGCGCCCAACTTGATGAGTTAATAGGAATCGAGTTACATTCCAGGCAAGCAGCTCGCTGCACGGTCCCTGCTCGTAAGCCTACTCCTGCTGCTGTTGCTGCGGCTGCTCCTCCTCCTGCAGCTCCTTCTGCTCCTGCGTTTGGCGTGGCCCGCACATGTTGCGCTACATTTTTTATTGCCGCCGCCGCTGCTGCTGCTGCTGCTGCTGTTGATGATGGGCGCTTGAATGGACGACGACATGGACATGGACATGGTCGTTTGATGCCACTCGCTCGCTACCCTCCCCGTCTACTCCGCCCAGCCCCCAGCTCAGCGTGCGTGTGCGTGTGTGTGTATTGGAGTATTGACAGATTTAATTAACTCATCCGCAGCTTAAGCAGACATTTTGTTGTTAGCCAAGTTATCCTTTTTTGCCTGTTTCTTCTTTCATACATATAGAACACATATGTATATGTATATGAATATATATAGAGATGTATGTATGCCCTTAGCCAGGACAGACATCCGGTGTCGTATGTTGCTCGCACTCGTATCTCTTTCGTTTGATAATTTCCGTTTTTCAACTTGAATGAACCGTCGTATGAGATGCCGCTGCACAGTGGCACATAAATGACGTATATCGATTAATATATCGATTGACGTAAATGAAATGAACTTAGATATTTAATATACATATCGATAGCTCGGTGATAACAATCTAATTTCGATGTAAACTCAACTATAATATGTTATCGATTTGAAAATATGTATATCGATTAATGTCTGCATTATTAAGTTCATCAAACTAGAAGCTTTGTTTACCTAAAATCTTAGTTATATATATATTTAAACAGCATATCAATTTGTTGTATATCGATATGTTTATCGATAAACGATTTACGTTAATAATATACAAATATATTGTATTCTCTTGTATTCTCTTCCTTTGTATTGATAATCATTATTTTGAGCACTCTATCAACAACTTGGCCCCACTGTGCGGTAATCGTTACCAATTGTTTGGTTATTTTCCTTAATTTTTTTTTTGTGATCTATCGTAACGCATCTAAAACAAATATCAAATGAGCCATGCAAAATGCCGCCAAAAGGTTCCACTCAAGGATCTTTGCTTTAACCTTTTCTCTCAGCTAAACGCCTCCTCCTCCTCCTGCTCCTACTCCTCCTCCGGCTCCTGCGCCCAATACAAACAAAGCGAAGACAAAAGCTGTGCGGCGCGTTTTGATCGAAAGTTGATTGAGGAGCCAGTCTGCGACACAAAGTCTGCCCAAGCCATGGACCAACACGGCTAATCTGCACTTGGGCTCGAAGCTTGGAGGCTTGTTAGCATCCACAGCAGCAGCAGCAGCAGCAGCAGCTCTTGCGGCCTTTGTCTTAAGCTAAAGACCCCAGACAATTAGTGCGAAGCGAAATTTGAATAAAGCGACATTTATTTGACAGCCCGTCAAGAGTCTGTCGGCAAACTATAAAAAAAAATCAAAATTCAAATGTTGAGCTGCTCTGTATGTATGTGTGTGAGTGTGTGTGTGTGTCTGTGTGTGTTTAAGATTCAAGCAAAAACAACTTTGTTTGATTTCATGCGAATTGTGCTTTGCATAAAGTGCAGCCATGTGGGAAAATTATTTTTTCGGCATGCCATGTGATCAATGTGTGTGTGTATAAATACATACACATACATATAATATATATATATACATCTAAAATATCTAAGCATATATGAATATGATAAACAGCGGCGTTTTCCATGCGGCAATGGAAAATTTTTTCAAAGACAACAAGTCGCCAGCAACAACAACAACAACAAATTATCATTGCGGCAAGTAAACAAAATTAATTAAATGACATGAATTTGACGTGACAATGTTTTTTTCTGTTTATTTATTTTTTTCAGTTTTTTGTTTTTGTTTTTGTATTTTTGTTGATTTGATTGCTCAACATTCGGCTGGTTGCAGCAGACTTCAACGAGCCAACAACATCGTTAGCATCAGAGCTTTTCGAGTTGAAGCCTCGTGCGAGACGTTTGCAACTGCAGCAGCAACAGCAACTGCAACAACAACAACAACAACAACTGCAGCAACCGATGACGACTTGCAACCAGACATGCTGCAGACAATTGCTTGTGCAATTATTCATACTCTTCTCAAATGGGGCATATGCAAATGTGTATGCAAAGTGTGCAACAAACTGAAGTTTTTTTTTTTATGTAATGTGATAAGTAAATAAAAAATAATTGGTTGCTATTTGTGAATTGTTGTTGTGAGTTATATACTTATATGTCTTGAAATAATTATTAAGATATAATTATATTTTATATTATTACTCATTAATTTCTTTTATTAATAATTACTAACAAGAAAAGGTAAGGCTTAATATATACGAAAATTATATCGACTTACTTAGCCATATATTATATATATATTGCAATATATTATATTATATTATATTGACTTACTTAACTATCCACAAGAATACAAATTTCTGCTTCAAAAAAATCTCAACATTTATTTTATATAATAAAATATGTATAACGATAATAAAGGGAAAGGATTAAAGGGAATACAAATATTCAAAATATAGATTATTGTTCAGCTTATGCTAAGTAGATGTAAATTTAGACTAAAGGCTTTAAAATACTTGTACATACTTAAAAAAAAAAAAAAATAATAAGATAAGAATCTCTATCTTTCTGTCTCTCTCGCTCTCCGCCTTCTCTCTCTCTCTCTCTCTGCCCCTTCTCTCTCTCTCTCCCACTCTCTCACTCTCTCCCTCTCTCACTCTATATCTCTCTCTCACTCAATCTCTCTCTCTCTCCCCCTTCTCTCTCTCTCTCTCACACTCTCTCTCTCTCACTCTCCCTCTCTCTCTCTCACTCTCTCTCACTCTCTCTCTCACTCTCTCACTCTCTCTCTCACTCTCTCTCTCTCTCTCCCCGTCTCTGTCTCTCTCTCTCTCATGTAAATTTAATTCAACATACGATTGACCTAAATAAGGCTCAGTTAGTGTATATGGGAAACTTGTCTTTGATTTGATTTGGGCACAACTTTTGCTTTCTTGCCTCGGTGTGTTTGTACAAATTGTGTCTGAAGTTTTGTTTGCCTTGCATTCGGCACTGAGAGGCGGCTGGGCTGCAATTAAAATGCATGTTCAAGTTTTTTCGTGGCAAAAGTGTCCGTCCGACCGTCCGTCCGTAGTGTCACTTCAATTGAAAGTTGCTTTGTGTTTTGTATCATTTCGTTTCTTTGACTCTCTCTCTCTCTCTCTCTGTTTGCCGCCTGCTGACTTTCGAGGGGTTTTCCTATGTGTTGCGTGTTTCTATTTTGCCAAATTAATATTTCTTGTTCATTAGTTTTATTTGCTTTAACTATGGGCGCTAATATTTCCTGCTTAGTAATTAAGTTTTGCCGCCGTCACCATAGCAGCAGCAGCCGCCGGCTGTTGTTGTTGTTGTTGTTTTCGTTCCGACACGCTCACCGAACAGGTGCAATGCGGCGTATGAGTAATCAGCCTGACCGGCTGACTGGCCGTTGGCTTGGCCTGCCTTTGGCTGGCCCTCTCTTGATTCGCACTTAATGCCAACACTTTTCATTTTTAATAATGAAAAATCGACGCTTATAGACCCAAACGACCAAACGCTAATGAATACGACTAACAGCAGCTACAACAACAACAACAACAACAGCAACAGCAACTTTTGCGCATTGCAGAAGCCAAATTGTCGCCATCAACTGCAGCTGAATTGTGCGACATCAAATCCTGTTATTTATACAAACTAATCTGGATTTTCCAACAACTGACGTCAAGTGCTGCCGACTGATGCAGCTGAAGGAGTCGTTGGAGCAAATATCCATAGCAAAGTTGAGCTCAAGAGCAACTAGATATGCCTAAGATTTTGGACTATGTGAATTGAAGAGATTTACAAATGGTTAATATACAAAAATATTTAAATTTTGGAAAGATATAAAATAATATATATAGAAAAAATATAAATTAAGTATAATTTAATATATATTAAGTCAAAAGATCATCATATATAGGTTTTCTGTAATACTTTATTTATATTTATGCTTGACTAATATATATTTAAACAGAAATATTGAACAAGTTAAAGTAAATTTTTTACCAATTTTCATTTATTTTTAATCATCACAAATTTTGTTCTCCAACTGATCTTCCCTATAGGCAGCTTCTTTTATTATCCAACTATACCAATATTATTACCAACTCAACAACAAATTTTTCACTGCTCAAAGATCATATTTGCTGCACTTCAGTCAAGTTTTGTATGCAAATCTCAACAGCAGCTACTTAGCCAGATTGATTAGCTGCCAGAGATTAGCGAGGAACATGATCTTGAGAGCTGATATCGCGTCCACATAATGTACACACGTTGATCGACCGATTAGCACATTTATTGTCTGTGTGTGTGTGTGTGTGTGTGTGTGTGTGTGTGTGTGTGTATGTGTGTGATCGACGGCAAACTGTTTGGCCTTTGAGTCGTGACAAGAGCCTTTCAACTTGGCTTCCATTCAAATGTCACTTGTAGTGCCATAACATTCACTTATTGCCCACGCGCTATGCACTCGACTCACACTTGGGCCACACAGCGAAACTGTGCCATAAATAACCGTAAGATACAAAATAGTACGAACAACAGCGGAAAACAGAAAAGTAAAGAGTGTTAACCGCAAAGCCGCAAAATACGAAAATAGACTTTTATTGTGATAGAAAACATGGGCGGACTGAGGTTGTGTGTGCTGCGGGGCGTGGCGGCTAATGCTAACCGATCTTGGTGTCTAAACGCGTTTGTGGCTTTAATTCACCATTAAGATATTATTTACTATAACTGCGCCCGTTTCACCTATCTATGTATCTCGATTCTCTATTCCCTCCCCCGCTACCTTCCCTCGATTCCACCCGCATTTCCATATGGAACCAATCCCCTGTATATGGTTTATGACAAGTCGCTCATTAGTTGACCGGCGCGCGATTACATTTTAATTACGTTGACAAGCAACACGATTAGCATGCGTAATTGTCAACGGTTGCTGACGCCCACGCCCACTGCGGCACACGCCCACAGTCGCCGGTAGGTGCTGTGCCAAGTTTGTCGCCTAAGTCTTTTGTTCTCGGGCAATAATTTTTTTTTTTCGTATTTTTTTCCAATTGGAAACGCACTCTTTGACCGCAATATTGCTCCATAACTGTCACGCTTAGTGACCCATTTTGGCAGCTCAGCAGCGTCAGCTATCGTATCAGCATTAAACTGCGCATTTATAAATAAAATTCCAATAAATTAGCTCATAGACAAAAGGGGCATCTGTGCGACGACGACGACGACGACGAGTCTCTCAAAAATCGACAAACCCATAAGCAGTTCGTTATTTATGTTTGCGCATATCGTAAAACTTGACTTTGACTTGCTTTAAACGGCTCTTTGGCTATGGCCAAAAGCACGCACACACATATACACATATACACTATATACTATAGACACTCTGCATAGCCAGGCAAATATTTATGCAAGCTCGTAAAAAGAAATACACACAATTTGCTAAACTCGTTGACGCAAAAGCAAATACCCTACGCGGACTGAAGATATTGTGCTGCAATGGCTGGAAATTGAAGTTAATCGGAAATGAAAAGATAAGTTTAAAGTCCTACTTCTCTGTAACAAAAAAACCATATCAATTACATATGATCCATTCTTTAAAAAGAAACTTTAAAAATCCTAAAATTTATTAAAGGTATCTTAGACCTTTCCACTTAAAATACTTTCGATAAATAAAGAGATCAAATACAAGAGTATTATATATAGTATTATGACAATCAACTCCACCTTGCTATAAAATTTTAATCCATCCACACTATTTCCCATTTTAATCCATCAACACCGACCGAAATTTTGAGACATTTTCTTATTTTCAAATAAATCAAATACGATTTTTATTTGATTTCACTTCCCCAATCCGCAAGCTATAAATGTTTATTTATAGTTCTCATCGCTATATTTATAAACATTCGTTTTTTTATGATTTATCTGAAATGTTGTGTAGTCCAGTCGCGTCTGCCTTATTAGGTATATTCTACAAATACTTTATACTACATAGTATATTCATATAAAATTTTATTGATAGTTTTCTTTATCGTAAATCAGTTTTCACATAGCGTCGAGCCATATTTGCCTAGCATATATCGTATATAGTATAGTATATAAGTATTCTATTTTCAGGGAAGTGCAAAAACAAATTCTCAGAATATGTTAATATTTAAATGTTACGGCTTATAAAGCACAGCGCATTAAGCTTTAGCTTTCTATGCATACAAATTGTTGTGCATGATAACACACACACACACAGAGAGATGTTTGCAATCAAAAGTAATGTGCGTAAATGCCAGCTGAAAGCAACAACAATATGCGAAGGCAGCAATAACAACAAATCAACTTGAATAAACAACCAACCAGACAATTTGGCTCCACAAGTCGCGCGTTGCGGCTGCTGCCGCTGCCTCTGCCTGATCATTTGTCACACCCTGCAGCACCAAAAAAAAAACCAAAAACAAAAAAAAAACAAAAGAAAAAACTTAATAATAATAATAACAAATAAGAAAAAAAAGACAGCAACAACAACAAAGCTGGCGAAATTGTTATGCGATGACAGCAGCGACGAGCGCCGCAGCCGCTGTGGCACCCAGACTCAGAGACCCACAGCCAGAACCCGAGCTTGTGCTGCTGCTGCTGCTGCTGTTGCTGCTGCTGTGCCGTAAAGATCGCAGATCTCTCTGCCTCCCTCTCTCACCCTTCCTCCCTCTCGCTCTCCCTCACTCTGTTGGCAGTTAGCCAAACGCTTAAGCCGCTTAAACGCTTTTCAAAGTCAAAGCCTTGGGGCAGCGTCGACGTCAGCGTCACCATCAGCGTCGACGTCGACGTCGACGTCGACACACGCCTTTTGTTTATTTAGCAGCAGCGGCAGCAGCAACAACGTGCCATAAAATAAAATATGAGCAGACTGAGCGGCAGCAACCACAACAGCAACAACAACAACAAAAGTAAGCAACATTAAGCTTTATTCATTAATAACACTGAACAACAAAATGTAACTTTTTTTTTTAATTTATGCAAATTAAATTTTTTTTATTTATTTATTTATTTTTTTTTTTTTTTTTGAGTTGCTAGGAAAGTTTGTCAGCAAATTTAATTTATTTTAGTTTGAGTATTATTTGATTTTCTTGTAAAATTTTTAAAAATATTTTTTATCATTTAAAATATTTACATACGTTTAATAACATATTATTATAATTTTTTAAAAATATTCATAATTTTTATTATTTACTTGCTGCTAATTATTTCATTTAATATATGATTTCTTAGCTTTTTACTTAATTTTTATTCAAATCATTTATGCAGTTTTATAAATTTATTTATAATTTTTTTTAAATCTATTTTTCTTATTATTTATATATTTATATATAGATTTTTACATATATAATTATTATTTACATTTTAATTTGTCATATAGTTATTTATTTTCTTCATTTTATTCATCAAAATTTATTCATATTTCTATTTAATTTCCATACTTGCTCCATAGCCTACCCGAAAAATATATGCGAAACCTCTCAAGCAGCTCTCGCACACCCTGCGCCCCACTGTTCCGCGCGCCCTGCTGCTGCCATGTGCTAAATTTATTTTCTAAGCTTTTATTGTTTTGACATTTGGAAATTTATGGCAGACGCTGTGGGGCCGCCTCTTGAACAGGCCGTGCCATTAGCCATTAGCCATTAGCCATTGGCCATTAGCTCCCAATTGTATAAATAATCGAGTGCAATTGTAATCGATAGCCGACCACACACACGCACAACATCAATTGCTTTGTTTACATATGTTTTGCTGCTTCTCTCTTTTTTTGTTTCTGGAGACAATTTGTCTGCGATTTCTTCCCTTGAGAAAAGATTTGCGACTCGAGATTTTGTTTATGCGCACAGCTCTGAATCGAAGCTGTTGAAATTCGCTTTTAGCGTTTGATATTCGAGGCGGTAAAAATAATACGTATATATAAAGAGAGAGAGAGAGAGAAAGAGAGATTGAAGTTTTATAAATAAAGTCTGGCGAATTTGAGCATTTGTGGAGCTGGAATGCGTTCGTATTACAATTTAATAGAATAATATTTATTTTCGTTGAATTTCACAAGTCTCATAGCTATTCTGACATTTGTTTATGATCTACTTATTTACCTCTATGCGACTTGTTTACCTACAACTCATTCAAATGCTAAGTAAGAATAATAGAAGTAAAAGCATATTAATATAAAATCAAAATCCTATAAATGAACTATGGATCTATATTTAAAATTGAGAGACTCTAAAGATGTACGAAATAAAATTTATTGGCCGATTGATAGAATGTCTTTCGATAACAAAAAATAAAAATTTCAAGTATGTAGCTTTTATATCTCCTGAGATCAATGCGTTCAAGCTTATGGAAAGACGGACAGAGGAACATGGCTTAATCGACTCAACTCAAGTGTACATATACTTTATGGGGTCTGCCAAGCCTTCCTCTGCCTGTTATATATTCTTTCCCATTTTCTGTTTAGATCTCTTCAACAGTTTAAGCTCCAAGCTTGAATATAATATCTTGATTTTTTCATATTACTCATTATTTGCCATCAATGATTTTCTTAGGTAAGTTTATTTAATTTAAATACCTGTTATTTATTTGAAATTAAATAATAATTAATTATCATTATTCATAGTATTCATTACAAAATCTTATTTTCTTCCTGCCTTGCTCCCCTCTTAACTCATTTATGTTCATCATAAACTTAAGTACTTCAATTTTAACATGATTTTCCACTTGTCTAACGCTGATTAAATATATTGAAAAATTCTTGCATAATTATCTGAATCAGTGCTACCCATTCAACTTCCCCTTCCCCTTCCCTTCTCTTCTCACTAAATTACAGCAGCGAGCGCTGCCTTAATCACTTATGGCATGAAATGCATTTTTATTACAGCCCAATTGCCCAGTCATAAAGCCGCAGAGGAGAGAGTAAAAAAACAATTCATTCATGCGAACGGCTATTAGAAAAGTATTTGAAATATTTCCACGCGATCAGCAGCGCCTCTCCACTTGATCTATGCGAGCCACAAAAATCGTGAGCCGACAATTGCCAATGGACCACCAAGGTAAAGCTAACTGTGCAACCTGTTTTGGCCAAGTGTTTCGATCGGCCAGTTACTCTCTCTATCTCTCTCTCTCTCTCTCTCTCTCTATCTCGTTATCTTTCTTGCCCATTTTGGTCTGTTGGGGGCGCCAATTTTGGTAGCGCCGCCTCATCGATTTGGGCGCCGATTGCATTTGGTTTTAGCGGCAATTGAAATCGCATCTGTCAAATCACAGAAATTGTTTACAAAATTGAAAGCTTGTTAGCAAATACTTCTATATGAGCGATAGGCTAAAGCAGGGCATATTAGCTAGGTCAGTTAGGTTGTTGAAGCTTTATTATCATTGCATTGAGCGTAGTTAGAATGGGGGAATTAGATATGTGACTAAGCCGGAGGTGTTTAGTGAATGAAAAGTTTTGCTGTGAGGCTAAATTTAAGAAATTTGCTTTAGATAATGAAAACTACATGTTAAAATATTTAAGAAATTGATATAAATTTTAAGTGGCCTAATTAGTTGTCAGATCTCTTAAAATATATATGTACTTTTAAGAATTATATACTAAAGATCTATTACAATTCAAGACAAGCATTTGCTAGCTCTACCAACTGCTTGATAGAGTAAAGCAAGTTCACTGTAAACTGCATGTTAACTCTCTCTTAAAAAACATGCATCAAAGACCTGCTCATGCTCAAGCCAAGCATTTGCTAGCTTGGTAGTGTATTTAGTGAGTCGTGTATCCCCACAGCAATTGTAAATTGCATATTTGAAATGCCTGAGCGCATCTTTTGCAGTTGTTTGATGAATGTGTGTGGGAGGAGGCGCAGAGGGGAGGAGGGATGGCTGTTGCCATTTCAGGAATGCCTTCTAATTGTTTTGTAATTTGTTAGCCAATTAATTTGCGACTGCAATGCGAACTATTTGCTGTTGTTGCTGTTGCTGTTTGTTAAGTTTAACGTTAACGTGAACGTGAACGTTAACGTTGACTTTGACGTTGACGTTGACGTTGACTAATTGCAAATGCAGCGAGGCGCGCGACTATTTTGATTTTGACATATTACTAAAACGTGCACGCTATAAAGCGCGGCACGCAAATCTGAATAGGAACAGGTCCAAGTACGATTGCCACAGCGACAGCCAGAGTGCGACTCTGTCATATATATTCAGCATTTTATTTAACATCACACATTAACATTAATTGTTGCACATTGATTTAGTGCTCAGGCAAGCTCATAAAAAAATATCTATCTCTCTCCCTATCTCTCGCTCTCTCTCTCTCTTTCTCTCTCGCTTTGTCTCTATGCATTTGTGTTATGCACTTCAAATTGCATCGCGTGGGCGTCGTTAACGTTCTGGTGCGCATTTCCTTATTGCTCATACGCCGTGTGGTACAGCGCTCACTTTACGCTTAACCCATGAAATTGACAACAATTGTTCAGCAAAAACAGCAAGAAATGCACTAATAAAAACTAATTCAATTTTATGACAATTTCAACTTCATTAAAATTGAGCATAAATTAAAATTCAGATTATGCTAGGTTAATTGCAATATTGGGTTTACAATTTATTGCATTCTCTGTTTAAGTTAGTTGTGCTCTATAAGCTTTGTATTCTACATAGTATGAATAGAATGATGAATTAATGCATCAAATTTACTTAAATGGTTTTTAAATACAGAACTCTTAAGGCTTAAATATTACTCTTAATTTTTAAATTAAATAAAATATAAAAATATTAATGGAAATACAAATTGGAAAAAAATGTACACAGTTAAAAAATAATACATAAATATAAATAAAATAAAAAATGTATATAGTTAAAAAACTAATAAATAAAGAAAAATATTTTCAATTTTTTTTTTTTTTTTTTTTTTTTTTTTTTTTTTGGAAATACAAATTTTAATAAAAAATAAATAAATTTTCTATAACTAAAAAATAATAATAATAAAAATATTTTCTTGTTCTAATCATATTTTATAATATCTTTTATTTTTTAATGGAAATACAATTTTTAAAAATTAAAAAAATAAATAAATAAATAAAAAATATTTAAAAAAAATATGTTTATGGAAACACAAGTTTTAAAAATTAAATAAAATTTTCTAAAACTAATAAATAATAATAATAATAATGCAAATAATTTTCCCTTATTCTAATCATATTTTATCATATCTGTTATTAGAACAGCTTCATTTGAAAGAAGTCTTAGCTTATGTTAAATTTCCTGGAAATGTTTGGCCCTCGCTCTTGAATTGATTGCGAGCTGTGGGTCATGTTATAATTAATAATGTCTTAATGGGTTAAATGTGTGTGTTTTGAAACAAGTTTACAAATGTATTTTTGTGAGGCACATAAAACTCATTAAATCATGGCATAAAAATAAAAACAGCTTATCGCTCGAGATCAGTCTGAATTCTTTTTTCGATGATTTTCTCATCGTCGTTCAGTACAATAAATGAACTTTAACAACTTCTTCAACGTCAGCGACAGTATTGGCCCAAAACTAGACGGAGAGACAATGAAAGAGAGAAGGAGCAAGAGAGAGAGAGAGAGAGAGAGAGAGAGAGCGAGCTGTGGCTGACGCCATAAACTTGAACTTGATTGGATTTGTTAAGCAAATACAATAGAAATTGATGGTCAAGCTTATCTAATTTTACTATCAAAGCGATTATCGAGCTGTCCGTGTGTGTGTGTGTGTGTATGTGTCTTTGTGTGTGTTTGTTGAAGCACGCTTTCTAACCGAGTCTCGACTAATTAATTAATATTTTATGATGCCGCTGCCTGATGCTCTGCAAACAAAGCAGTGGGACGTTGGGCAGAAGAATTTGAAATTCATTTAGTTGTTGGATTTATTTGCGAGCGAGGAATTTCGGGTGATGATATCATATGGTAATAACGCAACAAAAACAACAACAACAACAACAATCATAAGAACAATAACAGCAGCCGCAGCTGAGCGAGAGAAAACGTTTGCTGGGCAACGCAGCAGGTGTTTCTCTCTCACTGATTGAGACTGGGAATACGAAAGGTGTATTGGGACTTTGGGTCTCTGAGTCTGGGTCTTGGGCTTGGGCTGGGGCTTGGGCTGGGGCTTGGGCATGGGCTTGGGCTTGGGCACTGATCGCACAGCACGCCATAAAATGCTTTTGCTTAATAAATAAAAAAATTAATTTTTATGAAACGTGTTTAAACAAACAACAAAGATTGATTGGCCAGATAAGATGCAGCTACGCTTCGCTACACACACACACACACTTGACTTATCAGAGAGCGTGTTTCGAGTTTGTTGCCTGAGTCTTTTGTTGCCAACGTAGCTGGCGCTGCGCTGTCTGCGCCGTCAGCTGCTCATAACTCTGGGCATAACTCAACTAGTTGATAGTAAACAACTTTCCTGATGAATCAATTGACTATATATATGCACCTATATACACACACACACACACATACATATATAGCTGGGAAAGTATGGGCCTATTCATAGTTGACTTAGCCTATACGCTGGCTGGCTTTGCGTTTTCCTGCTTCTTCTTTGCTTTTCGCTAATGATAAATTAAAAGCCACAATTAGTGATTACTGTCACACCCAGAGGCCAGCACATTGTTTTGTCAATAGTACAATTTATTGTTGTTGTTTGTACAGCTAATGGATTTATTGGGTAAACAGCTGTCGCATGTTAAGCATTTGTCAAAAATTCCATACAGGTTTCCATGCCAGCGACAAAACAGCCAAACTGGCACCACTTGCTGGCACCACCGACCACATCCACAGTCCATCTGAATTTGTTTAACTATTTGCGCTTTACTTATAAATATCGATAGCATATGAAGCCATGGGGAGTGCCCAAAAGCCCCTGGCTGGAACCAGACAAATTGGCTACAGCGATTTATGGACTAGGATTTGGCACAAGCTCGAAGTTAGGCAATACGAAATCGAGTATAAATAGACATATTTCTCATAGAGCTACTAAGGTCTTCGACTGGAAACTTCTATAAGTACTACGGCAATATCTTACTGGGTAGCGGATATAGGCCACCGATATATGCTACATTGAGATTGATGTAAGCTATAGGAAAAGATAATAATTTAAAGAAAATAATTGAAGGAAAATAAACATTAATAAAAGGGAGATGAATTTTTCAGTATGTAAAGATATATGTATTGAGTTCTCTGGAGCTGCAGCTATTCGATTAATTATAAGTAATGTCAGTTCACTTGCTTATTGCTTAGGCTAAGACAGACTAGAAATAAAATATATATAGATATATACATATATTCCTATGTCTAATTTGAAGTGTAAAAAATTTAATAAATAAAACCATTTTATATATAAAATGAAAAATAATATAACATAAATAGATAATAAAAAAAAAAACACATCTACAACACTTATTATTTTGTAATTTATTATTTCGTATTTATTTAATTATTATTATTATTATTTTTTTTTTTATCTTAAGCTTCCGATATTTTATCATCAATTTATATTCCCATATATAAATAAGCTATTTAATTTTTTTTAGCAAAAATATTATGACATATGCTTTATACGAAATACTTTTGCCATTTGAGTCGAATTCAATTATAATTGAAATTATTTATATTTTATTTATTTATTTATTTTTTTTTCAATGCAGCTGAATTGAAAGTGGAAGCATAGCAGCCAACAAGTTCGTTGCCTAAGTCTTTTGTATTTCATCATGCTTGCACAGCTGCAACTGAAATATAAAAAAAAACCCACGACCAAAAAATTATACGCAAATAAATGGTGGCAACAACAACAACAACAACAGCAACAACTGTCACTAAGCTTCGCTAAGCTTCACTTTCAACTGTTTCTAAAATTGGCAGCAAACAGAAATAAAATAAAGAAACGAAACGAAACGAAGAAACTGAGAAAAAAGAGAACACAAATTGAACAAACACTCAGAACAGAAATTCCTTTCATTGGTTGCTTTTGTTGTTGTTGTTGTTGTTTGCTTGTCTTTTTTTTTTTCTTGTGAGCAGAATTAATGCCTTGCGATAGCAAATTTAATTTATTACGATAATTTTTCATTTTTGTCAACGGCAACAACAACAACAACAACAACAAGCAGCAGCAGCCGTCGCATTCGTTGCTGAAATTTGAGCGCTGGCCAAGTTCGAGGACGCAGCTGACTGAAATTGACACTGAGCCAGAGACACTCTGTGTGTGTGTGTTTGTGTGTTGTTGTTGTTGTTGCTGTCGCTGTTGTGTGTGTGTGTTTTGAAGACGGGCGCGATAAGCGCGACTAATAATGGCTAATAAGCCATTAAAAAGGCATAAATTGTTTTGTTAGCCCATCTCTTAATAAATTCCACATAAAATTGCCCCGCGCCACTTGCTGCACTGCATCCATCTCAAGCCAATGTGTGTTTGTGTGTGTCTGAGTCCCTCTCTCTCTCTCTCTCTCTCTCTCTCTCTCTCTGAGTGCGACTGCCAACTAGTGGCAGAGCGACATTGTCGCTGGGGCATTTCCCTTAATTTATGTTAATGGACGCTACGCTACAAATTGCAATGCCCTTTGTGTTGGCTGTCGTTGCCGGATACCCTGTAAAAAGTATGGCAAGCGTGGGTATTTTAGCTGTTGCAAACAAATAAAAAGCGCTGTGACTGAGTGTTAAATCTAATTAAAAGTAAATATGGATTGCAGCCGAATTGTGAATGAATTTTGAATTGACCATGAATTGTATTGAAAATTATAAAAATTATTTATCTATGTATTTATATATATTATTTTTATTTATTTATTTTAAATAAATATACTAAATATATATAAATAATAAAAAGTATACAAAAATGTATTTACTTCATTATTTATTTATTTTATTTATGTATTATTATTTTTGTATTTGTTTGTTTATTTATGCAATTTCTTATTATTTCTTTATAATTATATATTTTTGCATTATAATTTTTAGCTATTTATTTGATTTTTTATTTATTTATATATTTATTTATTCATTTATTTATTTATTTATTTATTTATTGATTTATTGATTTATTGATTTATTTAATTATTTATTTATTTATTTATTTATTTATTTATTTATTTATTTATTTATTTATTTATTTATTTATTTATTTATTTATTTATTTATTTATTTATTTATTTATTTATTTATTTATTTATTTATTTATTTATTTATTTATTTATTTATTTATTTTATTATTTATTTATTTATTTATTTATTTATTTATTTATTTATTTGTTTATTGATTCGTTTATTTATTTTATTACTTATTCATTTATTTTTTATTTTTTTTATTAATTTATTTATTTATTTATTTATTTATTTATTTTATTATTTATTTATTTATTTATTTATTTAATTAATTATTTTTTTATTTATTTATATAAACAATTTAAAACGTTTCTGTTTATTTTTACATTTATCATCAATTTTATTTTCACTAAAGAACCTTCATTTTGCTGATGTATGTATAATAAAACTTACTATGTATACATATATACTTATACAATATATACTATAGACACATACATATGTATATGTATGTATATAGTCCTTAAACGTTTCTTGCATATCACAGAAAGTTTAAAAAATTTTTAATAAATGTTATTATAATTTTCTCTTTTGTTGCTGTTGCTGGTTGCTGTTGCTGCTCATTGTTGTTGCTTCGTTGTTGTTGTTGTTGTTGAGACTGCATCTGTTCATCCAATGGGATGCGTTGAGCTCTCTTCGGCATTTTGTCGGCATTTTTGTCTTTGTTCTGCTGTTGGCTGCTGTTGCTTTTTGTGTTTAATCGATTGTTCATTGTTTTGTTGATGGCTTGCAGTAGTTGTTGTTGTTGTTGTTGTTGTTGTTGTTGTTGTTGCTGCTGCTGTTGTTGCATTGGTGGCTTAATGTGGCAGCGGCATTTATTATTTCGACATTCTTAACGAACTTCGAATTTATGAGTTAATACAATGCAAAAAGTATACAAAAATACTCGACGAACTCGCACCGATTATATATCGATTTATAAATGTACATATGGATGCGTGTGTGTGTGTGTGTGTGTGTGTGTGTGTGCCTGTTGGGGGCGCACTCAATTTGTTTAACCGGTCGTCTGATCCTTTGCCCATAAGCCGTTAACTGCTGAAAACATTTCGTTTCATAAATTACTCACTTAATTGCCCATTTGCACTTAATTTTTCCTTCATCTTCTCCCTCTTTCTGTCTCTCTCTCTCTCCCGTTCTCTCGGGACTTTCGTTAATTAAGCTGCCAATCTTGCAATGCGCATACGCAGCGTGGGCCCAACTGAACAACTTGGCAACTGGGCAGCCAGAGTCAGGGCAAGGCAACTCTCTGCCGGATATCGTCTGGATATCGCTGGCTTGGCCTTCGCAGCGCATCGTTCTCAATATTAACTTAAGCTACTTAAGCTTATAATTGAAATAATGTTCAATTAATGGACAACTATTAAGGCGAGCAATGGGCATATTAGTAAAGCGCCAGCGCACCTGACAGCCGCTTGTGAAATATATTGAGCGTTGACTTCCCTTTGGGTAAGGCAATTTAAAAAAAATATATATTATAAAAATTATAATGAATAAAAAATATGAAGGAGAAAGATAGTATGTTTTTTTAATGTATAAATATATATAATTTTTAATATATTTAAAAATAATATATGAATAATATATATATTGTACAAGTGCAGGTTTATCTATTGCTTTTGGAATGAGTGATTGCAAATAGAGAGGAGAAGAAAGAGATGGAAAGTGCTGAAATTGATCTCATTAGTAATTCTCTTAGTCAACTATATCATCTATGAGATATATGCTAATAGGCATGCTCTTCTTTACTTCCTCATTTTATCATCGCTCTCTCCTATCTTTAATATATACCGAACTGCAATTGATACTACCCAAATCTCTCTCTAACTAAAAGTTTCGATAGCAACAACTGTTCTGAGTTATATTGCTGAAATTTGCAATCAACAAATGCAGCAAAGAGGCCAAATAATAGATAAATCTTTCACTCAAAAGTAACCATTAGCAGCAGCTGCAATGACAGATCACTTACAAGACTCCAGGGGCAAGAATCCGTCTTCGTAGACTCCAGCATTTGGTGCAGTTTTATACCAAGGGCGCAGCCCACATGCAAATAGGTCTGTAATTATATTCAAATTAGCGGTACCTGCCCACCCAATTGCCATGGCGTGCCACAAGAAAAGAAAGAAAAGAAGAAGAAGACCTTGCACCGAGATACAGAGCCAGAGAGTGAGAGAGGGAGAGAGAGAGAGAGAGAGCTGTTGCCCCAGCCTTTGACTCGTCTTGTGGCGGCTGTGGCAGCATTTCAAAAGCTTCGACTGACCGCTAATTAGGAAATGATTTACTACGCGGGCATTTGCTTTATGCCACACACACACACAAACACGCACACACACACACACACACACATACAGGCGAAGGAGTATAAGTGCCCGTAACCACCCAAAAAGACCGAAAAGACCAAAACAAACCACGGGAGACATGTTGGCCACCATGCAAAAAAGGCGGCCAAAAAGGCAACAGCAATAACAGCAACAACTACTACAACAACAACAACAACAACAACAGCAAACAACCAACAATTTTCAGGCATAAAACATTTTGTTGTTTCCTTTGCTTTTTGTGATAAGGCAAAAGGCAGCAGCCGCAGCTCCAGAGTGAGCCACAACCTCCGCCTTGGCCGCATCAGCAACATCATCATTATGAAGATGATCATCATTAGCTGCGTGTGTGGTGTGATCAGTGGCCAGTTGGCTGCTCCTGCATGCTGTTAACTCTACTAGCCACACAGAACACCGAGCAAACAGAAAAAACAAAAAATCCAAAAACAAGCAAAACCAAAAATTATTAATTATAGTCACGAAAGGAAATAAAGATTTCATTTCAACAGAATGCAAAAGGCCCGCACAGGCCGACTACAGCAAACAGCAACAACAACAGCAACAACAACAACAACAACAACAACAGTTTGATGTAGCGCTGCAGCATTTCTCACAGTGCAGCCAAGGGCCGCGGGGCCTAAAAGGATTATAAAAAAGTTGTCGAAACAAGCCATTGGCAAACAGCAACAACAACAACAACAACAACAGCACAACATTATTAAGAAATTAAGTAATTTCTTTTTTATTTATGCTCCACGAGTTTTACTTTAGATTATCTCGCTTGGCCTACCCATGCCCAGGTTCCAGGTCCCGGGTCCCGGGTCCACATAAAAGGTTAGCTCCCTTGCGACTGCAGCTGTGATCATTTCATACCAGCTGCTGCTGCTCCTACACTGTGTATATAGATATATATACATACATATACATACATATATATATATTTATATATATGTGAAATTTATTAACGATTTTTTTATGTCTCGTTTCGACTTTTTGGGTTTTTTTTTTTTCATTTATATTTCTTTGACTCTCGCGGCATAGTCAAGAAGGTGTGCGCATAGACACTTTGGGTGTTGGCCAGCTAAAAGAGGAAGAAGAAGATGAAAAAAAGACAAAAGTAAAAACGCAGCTAACAGCGTTTCGGTTTTATCGCCTTCACTTTTGTTTTTGTTCTTCTTCTTCTTCTCCTTTTTTTTTGTCAGTCTTCATATTTGATGAAATAATTTTTGCCAATTGGGTTTCCAATGAAAGATCTGCGCCGCCTAAGTGGAGCTAATTTGTTTGCTGCGAAAATATTTGAGACGCGCTAATAAGACGCATAAATTTCAGTCTCTCCCTCTCTCTCCCTCACTCTGTGTGTGGTTGATGGGCTGATTAGCAATTTGTGGTCAGGATGTAGACCACACACACGCACACTCACATACATACACACATCAATTTGCTGTTGAAAGCTAAATAGGTTTGAGTCAACAAACACAAAAGACTTAAGCCACAAACTTGAATTTGGTTTTGATTGAAACAAAGTGTTTAGGGCACTTCAATTTTTAGTGTGTAATTCGATAAGCCTGAGAAGCATAGAATACCGTTTGTTGATTAGCATAAGAACAGTAAGACATTAAATCAAATCTTTAATCTCAGCATTTTGAGAGCCAAAAATCATAAAGAAAACTTTATTGGGCCTGGACATAAAGAGCTCTACGATCATTTGAATCACTAAAATTATTTATTTATGCGGAGTGTTTACATGAATGAAAATCGCATAGAAGAGCGCTGAGAGAATTTGAAATTGTATTTTACTATAGAGTTCATTTGATGGAACTAGGGTTGATTATGGATTTCACTAAATCAGATCTAATTAGGGTTACACTTTTAGATCATATATGAACACTTTTTGTACTTGGAGTGAATATCAAATATTTACATTTTAAAGCTTTAGATCTACTTCCTAGTAAATATATTTATAAAAAAAAAAACATTTATTTCTTAACTTTTTGTTTATTGACTGAAGTAAAAAAACCTCATTTTTGTTAAGGAAAAAATTGTAATTAAAATTCAAAATGCTTTTGAATAAGTTTAAAGATTGAAAGAATTCCTGCCTTGACATGTATTCCGCCCACAATGAAGTTGATCGCAAGCGTAAGCGCAAATAAAATCACTCCATATATGAGCAAATACTTGGGCTGATTCGCTTAAAGAGCGATCTTAAACGAAATTCGCCTCAATATGGATCACTTGATCGACTCTTGAGGCACCTATATATGCACATATATAGAGAACGAACTGACAGCCATTACGAATCATTAAAAATGCATATGAAAGCTCATTTTCGTCTTGCGTACGAGTATAACACATTTATGGCCTTTTCGGGCCTGTCATCTGGCCAAGATACAGACATTTTTATTTGTTATTTGTTATTTGTTGGGCACGCAATGCCCAATGAAAGCTGGGCACAAGCCTCGACTGCCCTGCCATTATTATGATGATGAATGATCATTATATGATCTGCCCGCTGTGCTGTGCGGTGTGCGATCACTTCATCTTCATCTTCAGCTTCATCTTCGGCTTCAGCTCATCCTGTAAACTGTTGGCTGTTGCCTCTGTTGGCTTTACCAATTTGTATTCAGCCACAAAACTCACAACTGCCAACTGAGATCTCAGTCTCTGCCGTGATCTGTGATCTGCGATCTGCCAGTCTCGAGATCTCTGAGATCGCGGCGATCGCCACACGCTTCGCTACTTTTTGGCACGCCGCGGCGCAAATGTCAAAAAGCTGACAGCGTCGCACCATGAATAGCTCACATTGTTGTTTCCAGCTCTACGGCAACAGAAAAATGAACGAGCACAAGCAGAAGAAAAAATCACATCTGTAGATTATATAAACAAGTGAAGAAACTGTCGAAAAGGGCAACAAAGCCAATATACACTAGCCGAGACATTGAACTACTTCAAGTTCTACTTCAAGTGTACTTCACATCGAGCTCCTTAGTCAGCAATCGTGCCGAGAGCTATGCTCGATATGCTAAATAAACAGAATATTTAATATATTTATACAAAATAAATGAAAAAAAAATTTAATTTAAAAATAGATCAGTAAAAATAATAATAAATAAATGACAAGAGATTTAAATTTAAAAACAAATTAGTTAGGCATTTTTAATATATAAAAGATTTATTTGAAATTTTTTAAAATAATATATAAAATAGTTTAATAAAATATTAAAAGTATAAGTTGGGCCAAGCAGAACGATAGAAATAAGCAGAAATCGAAGTAAAGTAATTTCTCTTTATGAAATAATTGTTTATGATCTGTTAAATTAAGTTTATAGAAACTTGTTTTAATATTTTAAGGACACAAATTTAGACTTCTCACGATATATGAAATGTGTATGCTCACTTTTAGTTTACCCAATTAAGTCTTCTATAAAATGTACTTTGATTTCAATTATTTTATTATTATTTAATTATTATTGAAGCTCAACTGTTTACTGCCATCCAGTCTATAAGACATTTAAGAAGACTCAACTTGACAGCTTCAGTTGTTACTTGACTTATTTATTTACTTATGTTATTATCTTCTATTTTATTTTTTTTTTTTTACCGACTTCAATACGCGTTTGAGCACAATAGTTAAGGCAGCGAAATATTGTTAGATATTTTTTCTTAAAGCACAAATCAAGTGTAAAGAGCTGATGAAATATGAATGCTGCTCTGAAGTTCAATGTGAGTTCAGTTAGTCAATCAATCCGTCAGTCAATTCGTCAGACAGTCAAGTTGGGGGCTAATCCGTAATCAACGCGAATGCGGCGATTTCTAATTTGCTAAAGGTGCGCCCCAACAACAGACAACAACAACAGCAACAACAACAACAACAGACAACAACAACTAATAAATAATAATAATGAAATTATTTATGCTTCAATCAGGCAGCTCGAGCCCGCCGAGTCAGTCACAGACAGCGTGTCGCTCCCAGCCCTTGAGCAATTGTTGTTGTGTTACTCCCCCTACCCTCCATCACCCCCTTCACCCGACACACTACTCTAAGCCTGTAAGTCTCTGCTGCCGCTCTCCGCTCTCTGCTCTCTGCCTCATTTTCAAATAATTAATAACAATAATTTGCCGCACGATAAGAATTGAATTGAATTCCATTAAAGGGGCAAAACGTATTGAGCCGCTAAGGGTAAAGGGGGCGTGGCAGCAGCAAATGAACAACACACGATGTCTGCCAGCAACAAGCAACAGCTTGTGTGTTTATCTAGATTAAGCCCTCGCGGACAACAGAATAAAAAAAAGAGCTGAAAACAAAAAATTACACAAAAAACATACAAAAATACAGTTCATTATTGAAATCATTGTTGGTTTTTTTTTTTTAAGCTTTTTTTTGGCTGCTGTTCGTGTAGCATTCGCAGCTAGACATTTTGGCATTTCATGAGAGTCTCATTGTCAGTCGAGCCACAGCTCGAGTCGATAGCCCAGACACGGAGATTCAAGTCTTCAGACTCGAACACGCTCTGAAGACTCACAAGACTCACAAGAAGACTCTGGGCTGTGGCTCTGGCTCTGGCTTTGGCTTTTGTCATGGCAGACATGTTGGCAACGCCAAATGTTTTTCTGTGTTCTGCCTCGAGCATAAAAAAAAAGAAGAAAAAAAAAACTGAAAAAGATGTACACGAGGTACGATCGAAGAGCTATTGTCTTTATATACACATATACACATATACATATATATTTATATATCTCTGAGTTTCTATAAAAATGTTGATGATCAGCGATAAAGCGCGCTCTGTGTGGGGCAATTACGAGGCAAGCAGACGAGTAGACAGACGGACGGACAGCTCTTGTTGTCTTGCATTCGTCTATTAATTTTGGTTATTATTAAATTGCCGCGATTTATCAATAATTATAAAGATTGTCTTAAACGAACTGAAGCTTCGAGAGCGTAATTACAATTTATTTGCTGATAATATACAAAGCTAACAAGGGAAAATAACAAGATTTCTAGAAATATTTAACAACCATTTGGGATAGCAAATAATAGCAACTGAAGATGGTTAAAATTGTGTATGAATAGAAATATAGATAAGGCACTCAGATTTTATTTATTTATTTAGTTTTCATATTTTCGTCATGAAGCAAATAAAATATTAAAAGTTTTCTATAATTGTATTTTATATGAAATAAAAAATTTATACATTGTAATAGAATGTTTTTTCAAACATTTCAAAACTTACTTTTAGCAAAACTCATGATATACATACATATATATGTATATGTATATGATTTGATTTCAGGATTTGCGTTAAACTGTTTAGCATCATCTCAAATTTGGGTAAATTAATAATCTAGAATTTACCCAAATTAGAGATGATGCGAAACAGTTTAATGTAAATCCTTAAATCAAATCATCCTTGCATATGAAAGTTGTTCATAAAAATAGTAGTATATCATAATTTTTTGTGATTTTTTTGCACCTTCTATTGTTCAAATTTCAAAAAGTTGGTATTAATATTTTTAATATTATTACTGGAGCAAATGTTGAATATCATTGCAGTTGGATAGAGAGTGTGCTGTGCTTTCGTCGAAGTTGATAGAAGAAGATAGAAGAAGAACAGAGAACAGTTTGAGAGATCTATCATGAAGTTTATGACTGAGAATACCACAGTACAGATTTTATTTTAAAATATGGATGGTGTAATTACTACGGGTAGTCCCCAGATAAGTAATATTCACTTCATGTTTAAATACTTCTACTAAAACTATTGCTAATAATTATTTTTATTTATTTTTATAATTTTTTTTTTTTTTTTTTTTTTTTTTTTTTGTTTTGTTGGGCGAGGTAGGAAAAAAATAATTGCTTAATGACAATATTATTATTATTATTTAGTATTATTTATTATTATTATTATTCAGATTTTTATTATGACCTATAGAAGTTCTTATTCATTAGTATTATTAGTATTATTTATATTATTATCATCGAGATTTTGATCCTCAATCCCTTATCCCCTTATCCCTTATCCGCATGTCCAAGCTTGTCAATAATAAGAATCTATTAGTATTTATTAAAGATATAATTCTCCATATTATTCCATATTATTCTTCTTCTTATTTTCAAAGTAGCTCTGCCAACAAATATTTCCGTTTCAAAACAATCTTCATTTCCATGTTCGAGTACTTTACAAGCCGCCCACTAGACTAGTTTTTCTACCAAGCCTCAGCTGCACGGGTGTAGCACTCATACAGATATCTATATCTATACATATATAGATGTATGTCCACATATACATATGTATGTATGTATATTTATATTCTTTTGTAACTCTCCTTGGCCAGCCCCAGTTTTGCAGCAGCCTTGGCAGCCCCTATGGCTATTCGAGTCGCAGTCGCAGTCGCCGTCGCAGTCGTCGTCGTTGCTGTCGATGTCTGAATCGAAGTCTCGGCTGTTGCTGCAGTTGCATTTGCTGTCGGGGTGGTCCAATTGTGCTTGGACTTGAACGATTGGCTGGAGCAGTCGACTGCGGTTGCTCACGAATTGCATTAAAATTGCAATTTCAGGCAGCGCGCAAAGTTCATGTCAGACATTATGTTTGGGTAGCCCAGCCAGAAAGAATTGTAGGAGGTACACGTTGGGTATTCACTGTAGTTCTTGCTGCTGCTGTTGACTGTGCTTGACTCTTGTGGCTGCCGCGTTGGCTGGTCCAGCGCGAACGGCCATTTTGGCCATTTGGCCGTGGCAGACAAAAGGCACGACGATTTCAACGCTTTGTCGTGTTCTTTGTGCCAACTGTCTGTGCGTCCGTCTGTCCGCTTTTGCCTGTTCCTTTTGGCTCACACGAGCACAAGTACAAGAGTTCTTGAGCTTGGACTTGAGGCTGGAGCTGGAGCTGGAGTTGTTGAATGTTTCGACTTGCACTGCGGCCGAAAGTAATTTATTTCTTTATTGTTTTACGAATTTACAATGCAACTGGGGAACAAGGTGACTGCCAACTTCCCAACTTCCCAACTGGCAACGCAGCCATAACAATCACGCCGCAGTTCGTGTTGTTGTTGTTGTTGTTGCGTGTTGCATTTGGGGTGACCACCTTGACTGCACCTTGACAGAGTGAGAGCGAGAGAGAGAGAGAGAGTGAGCGCCTCTGGCTAACATCGGCGGCTCATCAGTGTCAATGCTTGGGCAACAGGCGAGTCCGAGTCCGAGTCCGAGTCCGACTCGCCTACTCCTGCCTTGGTGTGTGGTACGCATGCGCCCAGCAGCGCCCCAAGGAATGCGTTGCACGAAATGCAAAATGTCAGCAGCGACTGCAGCATCGGGCCAATCGACTGAACGATACTACTAAAGTCGGAGTCAGAGTCGGAGGACTTCAGCTGCGACTCGCAGCGCTACTCGCCTTAACATTCCGTTCGTTCGATTGGAATTTCCTTTGTTTTCTGTGAGAAATTTCAAGCCAACACATAAATTGTCGTAGGCGCAAGCGGTTGCAGCTAAACACCAGCTACAAAAGCTACACCAGCTACTCTTGACTCTCCCTCAGATCCTCTCAGTTGTGCAGCCCAGCTGAACGAACAGTGCTGAACAACGCTCAAAGCTTAATGCAAAAACACTATGCGACAAAAGCATCGGTATTTACATGAATATACAATTATATCACTACAAAAATTAAAGTAAAAAAAAAAAAAAAATATTAAAAGTTTATCTTAAATAAAATAAAGCACATTCGCAAAAAAAAAAAAAAGGTAAATAATTTTTAAAAGTAAATATAAGAAGTAAAATTTATTTTAAATAAAATAATTATATAAATTTTAAAAATTCAAAGCCATTTCAAATATTTAATGATTTATTTTTTTAATTTTAATTTTATATGTATATAAGCGAAATAAGATAATTATATATTTAACAATATTAAATAAGTCAATGCTATATATAAGAAAAGTAATAAATAAATTAAATTAAATTAAAATAAAATAAACTGTCAACTATTTTTATAAGCAAAATATTATTAATTATGCCAAAAAAAATTTAAAGTGTAATTGTTGCAGATGTAAAATTAATATCAAACTAATCTAATTGTCATTTTCCGTAATATTACAATTGAAAATAAATAATTACGATAAATATGAAAAAAAATGAATTTAATTTTTTTTTAACAAAAATATTTTAATAAATTTAAAAAATATATTTAATAGTCTTTTAATTGAATTTGTAATATTTTTTCTGTTTTATCTGTTTTAATTTCTGTATTTGCACACTTTTATGAATGTTATTTAATTCATTTGTTATGTTAATAACATTTAGTAAAATGTTAAGTAACTGTTCAGGATTTGTATTGCATGTGTACATTATGTTATGTACCTGTTAATAATTAATGTAGCATATATTTTCATTTGCTCTTAAGGATGGTAACAGTGAAAAATGCTTATTAAACTTTGTTGTGCAGTGTAAACGCAATTGTTATTGCTGTGGCTGCCGTTGCAGTTGTTGTTGTTGTTGTTGTTGCTGCTGCTGTTTGTCAAAGCTTGTGGCAATCGGGTGTGCCAAGCGGAGATCTGTGGAACGGTAGATGGGCAGATGTGTAGATCGGTGGATCGGTAGATCGGTGGCGATCATCAGTGGTGGCATTTAGACAATTAAAATACTTCAAGTGCTTGTCTTTCGCTCAACGTCACATTTTGTTTATTTATGTGCATTGATTTGCCTGGTAGCTTATAAATTTTCGTTGGCCAAACAATGAGAAGTTGTTGCTGTTGCAGCTGCTGCTGTTGTTGTTGTTGTTGTTGTTGTTATGCGGCCAGTTCGTTGCCTAAGTCTTTCGTTTGTGTTTGCATTGCTTTATTTGCGAATCGCCTGCACAGAATCGCACTGGCTTTAGCAATTCGCAGTTCGAGCTATTTTTAGCGCCCAACCACTTACACAATTCGTTTACATATTAAATACGAACAACAACAACAACAACAATAGCAGCAACAACCACTGCAAATCAATGAACGTCAATTGTTTATTCAACTCAATCAAAATTCCTAGGAAAAAATTCCAAAGTTGTATCATTTACAAAACAGCTCCAAGCACTTGGGCTCGATCATTCAATAAATTGGCACTGTCAGCCACTTCATATCGACCCTTCCATCCAGCCGCGTATTAGTCAGCCCCTAGCGACAACAAATGACAACATTTGAAACTTAACTGGCTGTCAAATGCACTTGCAGTATAATTTTTCAATTAGCAAATAATAAATCAAACTAACACTAAGTCCAGCCGTCCAGCCGCAGCTCAGTCAACCTCTGTGTCAATTTTCAATTTTCCATTTCAATTTCCAGTCTTTGGTTTAATTAATTGCAGCAAGGTGAGACTCGGGAGTAGCCAACAATCTTGGCTACTGCTAACCAAGTCTATTTACCCTAGATTACCCTGAGAATTGCGTAATTAAATGGATTTCAAAGATAAATTTGATTAAAATAATATAATACTGATTGCCTCCTAAATCTTAACTCCTAGATCTTATATTATTTTGCTGCAACAATTAATGAAATGATAATTTCTTGAGATATCATATATTTATATAGATAAAACATCAAGAAATCTGATTTAAATTTTATTGAGCTATATTTTCTAAATATTAATCACTTCCAATCCTAATTATTTAAGATCCTATACTCATTTAATTCAATAAAGCAAAAGTTTGTTGAACATGAATTTTTCTTAAGTATCTTGGAATATTTTGTAATGTTATTTTATTGATATCTCTGCAGATCTCTGCAACAATAATGTTTTGCACTCTTAGCTACAGCTAAGTCTTATATAATAAACTAAATCAGAAAAGGAATATTCATTCCAATAATTCTCTTACAAAGAAATATTTAAATATTTATCATACCTATAAATATTCATAGGAGCTCTAATCACAACGTATTTTATCTATAAATTACTACGATTAACCGCGACAGATTCAACGACCCCATTTGAGGGAGACGAGAGACAAAACCTCCCAGGAGAGCCCTTCAATCAGCATTAAATGCGATTATCAATTAATCGACAAATAGACAAATCTCAATTGCAAACGATCTGAATCGACTCTAGTTTCACTGCAAATGCTGATTAATTGCTTTGTTTGTGTTTTTGTTCTCATTTCGATTTTGATTTTATAAAAAGAATTTGCATTGAGTGCAGCTTGCTTCCGTTTCGTGTTCGAGAAAGACTTAGGTAGCGAACGAGCTGCTTCATTAGGCGACGCAGCTTATATGCTAATACCCTGGCCGGATCCTGTGGGGTCCACAGCTGGTTAGCCATGCACCCAACTAGTTGCGCCGCCCAGCTGTCAGGCTGCACAGCACCTGTTGGGGCAGCCACGCTCCACCTGTTAGACACTAATCCGAGGCATTTAGTTACGCTTTAATAAGATTTACCTTTTTATAGATCTTTTTTGCCGCAGCAACTGCAACAGCAGCGCCTGCTGAGCGTCAGTCTCTGGCGAAAGCAAAGCTCGTGAATCTCGCAGCTGCAGACAACGCGACGCGACTTTTGCCTTGTTGCATGCCACAATCTGGTGGCAGCATCACTCATTCGCATCTAACTGAATATGTGCGCTGTTAATAAAAATTCTATACTAATGAATACTCTAACTCGGAGTCCAATTGTCATTGCCATTATCATTGTCATTGTCATTGTCATTATCATTATCATTATCATTATCATTATCATTATCATTATCATTATCATTATCATTATCATTATCATTATCATTATCATTATCATTATCATTATCATTATCATTATCATTATCATTATCATTATCATTATCATTATCATTATCATTATCATTATCATTGTCATTGTCATAGTCATAGTCATAGTCATTGTCATTGTCATTGTCATTGTCATTGTCATTGTCATTGTCATTGTCATTGCCATTGTCATTGTCATTGTCATTGTCATTGTCATTGTCATTGCTTCTTCAGTTCGATACTAAGTCCAAACATTATCGAAAAGCTTTTCACACATATTTTCCATGCAAATCTTTTCGCTTTTACAATCTTCTTTCACTTTAATCATACGATATAAACTAATATATTGATGCATGATTGTAGTAGTAGTAGTGTGCAGTTAAGTCAACAACTTTCTCATTTCTCATTGGAATTTCAAGAATGCAGTGAAAGAGAGTTGTGGGTATTAAGTTCTGTCGAACGTGGGTCGTCGTTAGATTGGCAGATGCGAATGTCAATGAAATGCCTGTGGCTAGATGGCAGAATGTATCTAGCGACGAGTGCTGAACTAATTAATGCGCAGCTCAAGGCATGCCTAGGGCTTCCACATACCACTTACCGCATATTCCATGCCCCATGCCCCATTGAGGAGCAGCAAATTACACGAATTGCTTTTCGTAAAACAGTTGTTGAAACGAGACAAAGGCCAAAAAGCTGCAACTGCTCGAGGGGGGCGCAGAGCCAGAAGGGGCGAAGCGCCTGCACTCAAGCTGTGCTCCACTCCAACAATGATTCGCCAAGATCCAGATCTTCACATTCATATCCACATCTATCCGCAGTCAGATGCGCAGCAATTCATTCATATTTGTATTTACTTAACCTGCCGATGATGATGATGTTGCCTGGAGATGCCTTGATGACTTGCAACTCGAACGACACAGCAAGAGTTTTTTTTTTCTTTTTTTTTCATATTATTATTATTATTATTCCCTTCTTCTTCTGCTCTTTGTGTATGTGTGTGTGTGTATGAGTATGAAAGGCCAAGTCTCATATTTTATGGGACGCCCGTTGCAGTGTAAATGGAGTTTCGACAGCCTAATTGGAGATCAACGCAGTATAATTGTGTGGCGGCCAGGTTTGCGGCTTCATCATCAGCCGCTGCCCGAGAACAGGTGAATGAATTTGTGACAGCAGCACAAAGGCAAATGATGTATTGATAGCATCTGTTTGGGAGCACAAGCAGAAGCTGCAGCAGAAGCAGAAGCAGAAGCAGCCACCAGTCAGCAAAACCATCAGCCGACACAGCGGCAGGACGTCTGCAGCAACTTTTGACAGACATTTTCTGGTTGGCTTTGTTGCACGTCTGCCGGTTGCCCCTTGGGAGACGATGCGGCGCAGCAGCGAAGCGGCACAGCGTCTGGCCATGCAAATTGAGCTGCATACAATTGTTGCCTTTCTCTGGGTAGTCCATATAAATTAAATACAACTCAATGTTAAATGCGAATAAATTAATCAGCAAATAATTCACTTGTGCAAGTTCCACTATGATTAAATAATGCTGAATAATACATATTTCAATCCCGAGAACACTAGAAATTTAATGCACTAAAAATAAAAATAATAAAATTCATTTACTAAATTAATAAGCATCAAATATATAATTTTTTTATATTTATATTAGTCATTTATTTAATAAAATATTTTTTAAATAAATAAAACAAAAAAGTTTACAAGATCCTTCGAGCCGGATTTGAACCAGCGACCTATGGATGTCTACACTTTTATGCTTTACACACTCTACAGTCCACCGCTCTACCAACTGAGCTATCGAAGGTCGATGCGCAACGTGCGCCAAAACGCATAAATGAGCAAACGCCGCGAATAGTGTTTATCAGCGAGCGAGAGCGAGTGAGCAAGCGAGTGAGCGTTGAATAAATCAAAACGTTTGCCTGTGTATGCTTGTATGTGTGCGTGCGCTCTTGAGCGAAAGCTGTGCCAAGCGTGGCCAGTGTGTGCGAGTGAGAGATAAGAGCTTTGCTGCGCAAGCAATGAACGTAGCGGTGTTATTGTTGTTATTGTTGTTGCTGCTGCTGCTGCTGCTGTTGTTGTTTTCGATTTCGATTTTCGTTGTTATTTCGGTGGATCAAACAACGGCGCTTAGACGTGTAAACAAAGAGGGGCGCTGCAGTGCTATCAGGGCAACAATTAACGGGGCCACCTAGAAAAACGCTGTCCATGACTCATCCGCCTCTGCGGCAGGCTGCGCCTGGGACTTCGCCTGTGGTCAAGCCAAGAAGTGAATCATGCAGCAAACACGCGCCCCAAGCAACAAGAAACGAAATCTTTAGAGCTGTGCCTTATCAGCAAGCAAGAGGCAGGTGGGCACGCACTTGGCTTCTTGGCCTGGCCTAGAACAAACTACCGCAGCGACAGAGGCAACAGAGGCAACAGCGGCAACGGCAACGGCAGCGGCGGCGCCTCGCAAAGTGTTTGCTGATAAGCGAGACGGCTCACACACGAGGCCCAGGCCCAGCAGAGGATAGCAGGACGGAGCGGGACGGAGCGGGATACTTAACAAACCAATTAGGATGCCAAAAACACAAAAAGAGAAGGCAGCAAGTCATAAAACAAAGAACAAGTAGGCGTGAGCTGTGTGTGAATATGACTGACCACCAGATACCCTGTATGAGAGTGCCAAGGGAATGTGGAATACAATATGAGTATATTTTTTTGGTCCATATAGGATACCCTATATAAGAATACTAAGTGGAGTAAACTAAAATACTATTATAAAAATTTATATTAATACGTACTGTTAGTCTAAAATATTATAAATATATGTATATTTGATATATTGAAATTAGATAGATAGAGAAACTAGAATATACCCTGTATATAGATGTTAAGTCTTTATGTTGTAGCTCGATTGCTCGTTATAAATTATATAAGGATACGATATTGAATACCAAAAGATACCATGTATGTAAATAATAGGTATATGGACTACACTCTGACAGTTTGGCAGCAACTCAGACTCTTCTACCTTCAATAAATACAGGGAATCAAGTAACCAAGCATGCATTTGTTGCAATATCAGTTAATCTATATATGTATATATGTAGTAGTATGGCCAGCGGAGCGAAAAAACTGACAGCTTACGGTTAATTACTGACAAAAACACACACACGCACAGGTACACTCGCACACACACACACATACATGAGTATATATAAGGAAGAGGTACAGCTCTAAGCGCCTTGCGGCAATTTGTGTGATCCATTGAGCAAGGTATGAGAGCTAAAAATGAAGGAAATTCTATATACATATGTATGTATGTATGTATGTGTATATATACAGCATATTGGATCGATTGCCCAAACTGTCTTGTTAGATAAGAAAATGATTGGCCCTTTCGGGCCGAGGGCGAGCGTGCCCGGCGGGGGGCGCGTCCAGCGCATCGCCGGAGGAGAGCATAATTTTGGTCAGGTAACTAGTTATGTTCATAATTTTTTTAAGAATGACTCAAATAGTTTTGCCCTCGGCTTATCACGATGGAACGATCTAAAGAGTTTCTCTAGTTTTCCTTTCGGTTTAGCTCTCTTGATGTTGGTATCAATTTCCTGCGATGATTGAATGAATCTTTAGTTTTTCTTCTTCGTCGTTTTTGGTATGTGGGCGTCTTATCGCTTGGTCAAAATCTACAAAGAAAAAATTGCCAAGTTCCGGGAAATTTTCCAAACACCTTTTCCTTCTGCTCTCTTATATTTTTGACAACATTTGTTGTACTTAGTTTTATTTTATTTAGCAACTAATCTGAAATTCCGACTGCTGTGTCTCTTGTTCTGCTTGCAGCATCTTTTCAGTCGCTCGGATGAGTCATTTAATTGAGCCGAAAATTTACTTTGTAGTGCACTACAGAACCGGGATAAATTAATTTACCGAACCTTGATAAAAAGCGAAGAAGCAGCCGAAGAAGAAGAAGAGCAGACGCAGTAAATAAATAAAATCCAATCATGACTCACACGGAGTCGAAACTTGTCTTGGCTCGTCTCTAGTCGACTCGAACTGAGAATCTTTATACTCGATTACAAAAAGAGTAAAGTATATTAGCTTTGTACGTGGTCCATCTTGATATAAGTATGTTCAAGTATGTCCGTCTGTCTGCCCCTCCGACTATACGTTCCTTCGACTGGCAGCCCAAGGAGACTATTTAAAATACCTATATAAATAGATATGTCAATACCACTTGGGGGCGTGATCTTTCTGTCATATTCTACTATATTCTTGAGGTACATATATCGAAACGGGAATATACCTACCATAACTGCTTTGATACCGTGAGCCAGTATTATAGAGCTGTTAACACCCGACATAGGCATTCCTACTTGTTGTTCTGGGATGTTCTATAAATAGCTTCAAGTCGTTTTCCTTTCTATACATAGTACATATATGTGACAAAAACCTCAATTTACTTGTCTGGCACAATCCTCCTTATCAGCTTGCCATACACATATGTATATATATAAATAATCGAGTATGTATATATAATAATCGCGTTCTTTTCTATAACAAATGTTGCATCATATTTAGATCGCCAGCTGATTGATTCGCGCCATTTGCCTTGATGTCTCTTTGTGTATTGGTGAATGCATTTGTATTGGTGCGTTTCTCTATTGAGAGCTTTCATTGTTTACGAGGCGAGCTTTGAGCTTAACCAACTGCAGTGTGCATGTGATCCCTGCGTGTGATCTATATTTAACTTATGGATGCCTAAATATAGAATTCTGAGTTTGAAAATTAAGTAAAAGAAAATAAACATGTAAATTAAAGATGACATATTATTAAAAAATATTTGTACTTTGTTTTTATTTAATAAATATTTACAATTTTATTAATATATTCCAATTAGTATTATAGAGGAATGTATTGAAAAAATTATAAAAATTAATTTTTGTTATTAAATTTAGTTTCTCTATTTTTTTTTTTTTTTTTTTTTTTTTTTATCTACAAAAATTCAAGAAATTTTTTCAGATTAATTATTCAGTAAATTGAGAAAACCAAAATACATATTTATAAAATATTTATACTGTTTATCAAATAAATATATTACTAATATTATTCTTGATTGCACTGTGCTAAAAAATACTTAAATAATTTGCTATGTATCAACTATCCATTTATTATGCTAGACTTTGCATTTTTCCTCAGGGAAGCGAACATGCTTCTTGGCAACAGTTTCCGATTAAGCGCCACGCGTTGCGTTTTTCATCCGAATTCGAATATCAGTGCGAACATTGGGTGATTTTTTTACATTCACAATAGTTTGTTTTTATTGTGTTTATCTGGAATGCCTGCGAGCACTTAGGTTCGCGTGCACTCGCTATCATCTTATCGACAGCACACGTAAATGCCCGCTGCTCCGGTAAGCGGATAAGCGGGCAGCGGACAGCGGGCAGCGCTTAGCTTTTATGCTGCGATAAGCATTTGCATTCACTTTTGTTTAAAGTGATCGAAATTGTTGTTGTCTTGCTCTGATTGGTCTTCAAAATTGTCTTCGAAAGCTATTTTTAAACCGAATCGGGGCGACGCCATATATAGACCTTCGGTAGCTCAGTTGGTAGAGCGGTGGACTGTAGACAGTGAAACGCAAGTGTGTGGTGTAGATATCCATAGGTCGCTGGTTCAAATCCGGCTCGAAGGATCATGGTAAATTTTTTTAAATAAAAAAAGAAAATACAATTAAAATAGGATAAGATTATAATTGATTAAATTGTAGATAAATGAGACAAATGCAAATCATTTAAACAGATGTACTAAATACACATAGCTACTACAGATATAAATTATTATTGCAAACTTTTATATCCTTTTTATACAGCTTACCTAAGATAAATACTTTCTGTTTTATAGATGATTAGTATAAATTATTCTATATACATATGTGATTTTAAATTTTACTATTCAATTTGATAAATAATTTTAAAATTTTCCGTTGGATATATTCAAAATATAAGCAATTTTGAAATGCTCAATTAAATTTAATATTTATAACAATAACTAAAAAATTTTAAAATAAAAAAAAAGTTGAATCCTTCGAGCCGGATTTGAACCAGCGACCTATGGATATCTACTCGCACTTCATCGTCTACAGTCCACCGCTCTACCAACTGAGCTATCGAAGGTACACAGCGAGGGGGGAATTTCGGCTATTTTTATTAAGCTACTCACCTCGAAGCGGTACGAAAACTTTTCAATATCGCTTAACAACAATTTGAATAAAATCTATTTATAGTAAATAAAAAGCCAGAGCGTTTAAATTGTTTTTATATGTTTTTTTAATACGATTTTTTCATTTATATTTTTTCAACTTTCTTCATCATGATCACCATCTTCATCATCATCATCAGCATTGTTTTTTAAATAAATAAAATAATAAAAATTTATAAGAAAATTACAAAATAAAATGGCGCGCTCTTCTATGCCAGGCGCAATTACGTTTCGATGTTTGCTTTTCGAGTACTTTCTTTTTTTTTTTACTTTTTACTAATTTTTTTTTCCAACATGCTGCTTAAATGTAATAAATTAAATGCTAGATTAATTTATGTATATTTAACATACGATTATTATATTCGAGTTTAGCTTAAAACGCATAACAATAAACGATAGTTTTTTTTTTTCATTTTCAATTTTTGTTTTTGTTTATATTTAATTTAGTTTTTAGTTGTAGTTTAACTTTAGTTTTAACCTTTCATTTAGTTAATAAGTTTTTAGCTTTGATTTATTTATGATACATTTTACTCTTAGTTTTGGGAACGAACTTGAATACCTCTGCAAGGTAAATCTATGTATATATGTATATATATAAACATATATATTTTTTTAATAATTTCAAGTTTTTTACGCTTTGCAGGACATTCTCGTTAGCCTGATTCGATTTTTACATACATATATATATATATGTATATATATATATATATTTAGCTTAGCATTAGCTTTTCTATACAATTTGTTCAATTCAGCGAGATACAAAAGTATCTCAGAGTGCGGTCTATGGCATTTTGTTTGTTGACTGCTGCGGGGGGCTGGGGCGTGAGGGCGTGGGGGCATGGTGGGGGCGGCTATTTACAGTTGTTGCTTGCGTCTCGGCGTTTGGCTCTGTGCAACATTTCCAAAGCCTGGCTGTGGAAAGTGACAGAGACGGCGGCGATGGCGGCGGCGGCGGCGGCTGTTGGGATTCTCCGAACCTCGGACCCTGGAGAGCCTAGGCTAGGAGGCTGGGGCTGGGGCTGGGGCTGGTCGGTCGCTTGTGGTGGCTGCATTTCGCTCTACATACAATTAAAGTCTACGATTTACACTTAAAATTCAAATATTCAGTCCATTTTGTTTGCGTTGTGTTTAAAGCATTGACGGCTTGGAACCAAACAGCATTTGATGCTCTCTCTCTCTCTTGCTCACTCACTTTCTCTCTCTCTCTCTTTCTGTTTGTGTTGCTCTGCGGCTTATCGACAGCCACAGCCAACAACTGTCATATCCTGATAGTTCTTGAGCACAACTGTCCTTTGGTCATTGAGATAGAGCATCGAGATGCCCTCCAGCTGCGTGGGCACACAGCACGCCTTTGGTACCTTCCCTGGATTGATATTATTGACTAAGGTCTGGACGACCGCGTGGTTGGTGGAGTTCAGATGGTCGGCCAGCGGAAACGGACACTTGCCGTGGCAGTAGTACGCATCGTAGCCGGGCGGCGCGACAATCCAGTCGCTCCAGCCCACATCCTGGAAGTCCACGTAGAGCGAATGCCGTCTGCAGGTCTCCTCGTGGTTCTTGCGGCGCGAGCGCCGCTGATGGCGTCGATTGCGGCCGCCGCCGTTGCCGCCGCCGCCCTCCCGCGCGCCCACGTCCCGGATCGAGCGCGACTTGTGCCGCCCGTCGTCCGTGTAGGTGAAGAGCAGCGGCTGCTTGTGCTGCCACTCCTCGTGCGCCTCGTCCGCACTGCGGCGTAGGCGCACGTGGTGGTGCGGCGCCGGCTTCAGGGAGCGCATCGTGCGCACCTCCACCAGCAGCCCGAAGTTCTTCTGAGGTGTTGCCAGCCACCGATCAACGGCCGGTTGGACATCGAGACTCACCGTCTCGGTGCTGTTCAGGCGCACGGTCTTCGTGTCCAACAGCAAGTAGCTCGGCTCCCGGTGGCCCCGCACGCCCACTCGCGTTATGTCGTAGACGAGCACCTGGTAGCGCGTCCGGTTCACCGCCTGGCTAACGCTCAGCGCTGATCGCTGCAGCTGCAGCTCGGCGGCCTTCAGCTTCTCCTCGGCGGGAATGCTCTTCACATCGAAGTGCAGCCGAAACCGATGATGATGTGGAAATCTATCGTCGATTTTACTATCTGCAAATAGGTAAGAACAAGATGAAGATGGAACATTAGCGAATTTCAGTTAGGAGATATAGGCATCAATTGAGATATATTATTAAAATATAAATATACATATGTATAAGACAAAATACCAAGAAAATGGAGCCTGAAAATGGAATCTGACGAATATATATTTTAGGGAAAATATTTCAGAGAGGGTATTTCAATAGCAGAGTTGAGAGAATAACTATAGGGAAAGTATAATCCGAAAATTGAATCGGCAAACTAGTAAGCGATTGAAGGAAAATAACAGATAAAGTTAGAAGAACTTAGAAATTCAATTTTAAAGAATAAGAGGATAGATCTACAGTTTAATAAATAATATATGGGATAGTAAATCACTTGGAAATGTTCGGAATAAAATATATATTTGTTATAAATTATATATCTAATATAGAAATTATTTAAGTAGCTAAGAGGAAGAGCTATACAAAACAAAGACAGTCATATATTATTATACTAATTCAGCAAATAATCGCAAGAATCTTTATATAGATATAGAAAATATAATAGAGAAACGAAAATCTAAAAGAAGAAATCAAATAAGATATGTTAAAAAATTAAATTGAAATATATGAAAAGTATATTTGGTGAAAGAAGAAGAGGAACTATTAAGAATTGCCAGATGTAAGATAATATGATGACGATATTTCGACTTGGTAGATATACGATATATATATGATAATATTTGTAAAAATATATGATAATATAACAAGAGTTTAGAATTTGTCCTACTCAGAGAAATCATTAAAAACTAGTTATAGAAACAGGAAAATATTCATACATGTTTTAGGTCTTTAATCTTGTATTGTGGAATAAATATAACAGAAAGCAGATGACGAAGTTGAAGATGAATATATGCATTTAATAATAATAAGAAGAGATTAAATATAGTAACATATAAATATACCAAAAGTATATACCAAATATACTGCAGTAAATACTAAGCAAATGTGAGCTACAAAAAATGGCACATTCCCATGGTACGGCCAGGCGATTTAGCTTAGGTTCTGCTCTGCCTCCCTCTCGGTCTCACACTCTCTATAGATCTCTCCCTCTCTGTCGTCTGTCGCCTACCTTTGTCGCAGCCGACTTTTACGACTGGCGCCTGCTGCAAAAGACCTGACCCACCCACCGAGTGCGCACCGCCAAGGTGCAAGGTGCAAGGCGCAAATCTTAATTTGAATCGTGATGCGACGTAGGTGGAAGAAGCGGAGGAACAAAACTATCTCAAGTACCACGAAACAAAAGGAGGCGAACGAAAAGGAGTCGTAAACGCTGTGAGCCGCAGGACGAGCGACGAGCGACGAGAGTTGAGCAAGGACCAAAACTCGAGACTCGAGACTCGAGCACGGCTTAGACACTTGGCTTTAAACACTTGGTAGTGCTACCTGATCTATTATATATATAGATGTGTCTCTCACACACACCCTCTCTCTCTCTATCTCCCTCTCTCTCTCTCTCTGTGCTATCTAGCCTAACTGCTTTATTGTTCATCCCCTCTAATCCTGTGGAAAATAATGCGAAATACGCTTTAATAATAATTGTTATTTTTACAAACACAATATAAAAGCCATTTGGCGCATGCGCTAAACGTTCCGGGTGTAATTCTCTAGAAAAATTTCAAGGTCACATTTGGGTTAAGAGTTTGCGGCCAACAGCGCAGGTAAGCCAGGACACTGCGCGTGCGAAAGAGAGAGAGAGAGAAAGAGTGCACACTCTAGCGTTACCTGTGCTCCTTTCTGTTGTCCTTTCATTTGAAGCTGCGGAATTTCCGCGTGATTTCTCAACGCTTGCGTGAATGATGAAACCTATACGAAGATACCTGTAAAGGTGTCTGTGTCGGCTCTGGCCAGGTATGCAAATCACTTAGATGAACTGCAATTTCGAGGGAAAATCCTGGCCATCGCTTCATTCGCGTTTCGCTAGCGGAAAGTACGCGTTGCTCAAATTCAGATTTTAACTACGGCCGAGAGTGCAAGCCAACTGCCACGGCCACTGCCACACGGCGGGCAGGTGCAACTAGGTGGCACTACGGCCGAAGTGCACGTAGTTCTCATATCCTAATTCTGTTTAGCTGCCGTACTTTTTACCAAGACCAAGACTTTCTGTTTAGTTTAGTCTGTTATCGCTTTTCAAAATAGCAAAAATAAATGTACTTTATATTTAATAATTTTAAAACATTTTCATCTTTAAGCTTTTATCTGATTTAATAATTCCTAGCTTTGATATATTTAATGTTGCTAGAAAATGTTCTAATATAATCTTCAAAATGGAAGATATCTCTACATTTGTTATATGTATTTTATATATAATTAATAATTTTAATTTTTAAATATAAAAATTAAATATATAAATTATATATTAAATGTAATAATTAATATATATAAATTAATATTTATAAAGTTTAGTTAATATTAATTTTTAAAAATGCTATATATATTTGTTATATCAACTTAAACAAAAAAATTAAAATTTTTGAATATTTTTACAATCAATTAATATTATTTAATAAACTTTTAAATGAGATTAAATGTTATTCAAATATATATATATATATATATATTTTAAATTGTTATTAACAAATGTTAATTTGACTATAAAAATATTCAAAATTATTAATATTATTACTTTTTAATTTATTTATTTTTTGAATAACTCCATGAGAAACAATTCAAAGAAATAAAATAAAATACATTTAATTTATATACATTATTTATTGTATTAGAAATATTCCATTCAAGAGTTTTACAATCTAATGGAATCTCTATTTTTGGGAATTTTTTCTAGTCGAAAGAAAGATCATTTAATGTAGAATATTAGTGATGTATGATAAGACATGCCTCAACTAGCTATAGACCAAGTTCTAACTATCAGATCAACCATTGCATATAGGATATGTAGGCTAGCTACGTTCCAAACTCCAAAACTCTATCTAACTCTCTCCCACTAAAGTTCACTATGATAACGCTTGTATATATTATATGGATAATTCTTATAGATAATCTATAATTGAATCAAGTTTCAAGCACTCACCTTTATGTGTAAAACTTCGGACAGTGTTCGCTGATTTGGTCAGGAGTCCCGGCTTGGGTATATTCACGGAATCAATTTCGTGTCCCATGATCTGGGCGTAGAGATTCTTCATGGCCTCCGGTATGATGATTTTGGATCTGTCGATCTTCGGCGGCCGCTTCATGTTGAACAGCGAGAGCAGACTGTTCTCGATTTCGACTAGAGTGGATGGATCCGGCTTCACTTTGTCCTTGATGATCTCCTTGCTGCTGTAGGTGGCTGGCTCGTCCTCGGCGATGATTGCGTCCGCGATGCCCGGCACTTCGAACTCCCCCAGTACGCTGTCCGTGCTCTCGAATGGGGCGGCGTCAACTGATGCGGGGGCGGGGCCAAACACTTGTATGTGCGGCGCTGCTGTTGTTGTTGTTGTAGTTGTTGTTGTTTTTGTGTGTGTTTGTTGTTTTGACTGGTTTTTGGCCATTTTGTTAGTTGATTTAGTATGCTTATGCTGTTTATGCTTATTTTTGGAATTTTTGGAATATTCTAATTGGTCTGTTCTTGATTTATGCACTTCGTTATATTGTTTTAATGCAACGGCACTTGTTTGCTGTTGCTGCTTCATATTAATATCACTATCACTGCTCTTGTTGTTGTTGTTGAGTAGCAACTCATTGAATGGATTAAATGCTTTAGCTAATGCTGTTGTTGTTGTTGTTGTTGCTGTTGCTCTTTTAGTATTAATTATGGCCTTAGTCGTCGCTGTTGTTGTTGGCGCTATCGCTGCGATAAATCTAGTCGATATATCCTCGGTGCTAGCAACTTGAACGATCGTTTGAAAAGTCGCCAGCACTGCGAGGAGTAGAAGCCATGCGCGCATGGTCGCTTGCAACTCTGAAACGATACAAAAACATAGGAAATTTCGTTTAGCATTTGTCGATAGGGTTAAAAACGACGCCGGCAGCGCAGCCGGCAGCGAGAGCCACTCGAACTCAACTCACTCAACTTGTGTAGCGCGTGCGCCCTGCGCCAGAGCGAGATGACTATACAATGCGCAAAGCACACACACACTCTCGCACAATGCGTTTGCGGCTGCGCGCTCTGAGCGCAGCGCAGCGCCGTTTTGAGTGTGAGAGCGCGCATTGAGTGATTTGTGTTGCTATTGCTGCTTGATGTATATGTATGTGTGTGTGCGTGTTGATCAGGTAGCAGCTTCCTTAAGCGCAGTTTTATGACCAGCGAAAGGTGCGTGCATGCGTCCTGCCGGCAACAATGCGAACAAACTGAGCTGTGGCTCATTGGCTGAAGCACACACACACAGCGCAAGAGAGTGTGAGTAAGTGAGCGATAGAGAGAGGGAGAGACAGAGAGAACGACTCAGCTTTGAGTGTTTTCAGTGTTTTCTGTGTGGTGTTGCAATCGCGGCGGACATTGCACCTTTTCGGACTGACACACGATCTCAGCTATGCAGCAGCGATTTGTGTCTACGCTTAGAAATTCAATACAAATCAAACACACACACACACACACCTGTTCGAGAGTGGGGTGTTTGGCGTAGAAATTAGAGAAGCCAACGGGGCCGTCATAATTTTTCGTCATTTTACAATATTTCATGTAAGACGAACTTATCGGCCCTTTTTTGATTTATACACAGGGCGGCATTTCAATCGAGTTCAATCGGACAATTTCCAACATTTTCACTATCTGAGTTCTTGGGGAAAATTTATGAAAATTATTTATTAAAAAGTATTTTCTATATAGATTTCTAGTTTCTTCTTATGGGCTATAAATTTGTTGAGATTTCTATCTCAAAGATGAGTCCCGTAGCCTGCCTAGGCGCACCTTAAGCAGGTCTACGCGCCCCTCACACTCACACACATGCACACACACTCACACGAACAACAAATTACATGTTGTTTTTCACATAAAGATTAAAATCTTATCTAAAACGAGGCGGCAAAGGAATTTTCAAAAAAACAGAAAATATATACCGTAGTAGAAGAAGAAGAACATTTTCGATTCGAATTAGTTGGCACACGCTGGGGGGTGTCTTTTATTTTGTACTTCGTCGAAGATCTTCGATAAGAGAGAAAAGGGCGCCTGAGGCTGAATGAAAATTTTCATAATTATGCATTAGACGTTTGACTTATCGAAATGCATTATGAAATTTTCATAATTTGTTTTCTCTAGTTTCTCAGTGTTTAATATCTTCCCAGAACAACTGACAAAAGGAGTGAGCTGAGCCCGGAGAGAGAGCAGGAAGGGAGAAGGAGGAGTCGGTGCAGCAGTCGCATACCTGCTGGCATTTCCGGGGGGTTTTCCGCTATTGAACGCAATACTGGGCTGGGCTTTTCCCAGCTGTCATTCAAGAGCGCAAAACAAAAAAGCGAAATAATTCGGCTAAGCATTTGACTCAAATTTCATAAAGTTTATATAATTTTTTTCAACTTTTTTTTTTTGCCAACTGACAAAATTTGGTAATGTTTTCCGGTTGGGCAATAGATGATATAGTAGACCATAACTATGTCACACTCACACACACACACACACACAACACACGCACACACACAGCGAGTCAGCACAATATGCACTCAAAGATACATAGATACATAGATACATAGATACAAACAGAAACAGTTACAGTTACAATGAGGCCAGAGCCAAATACAATTCATATTATGTCTTTTGGCCGATAATTTATGTGCCAAAGGACATTCGACGTGTCCTTTGTGGGCATTTGCCGACACACACTCGGGACACTACGGTCGGTCAATTTCCCAGAATCTCGTTTGGGCATCTCTTACGATTATGATATATTATGAGAGTCGCCAGCGTGAAAATATTTTGATCGAACTGTGGATATGACGGGGGAATTCCACTAAGTTGTAAAATTATTTGATATGAAAGGATGTTTGGAATCATAAAAAATATGGGAATTGAAGTGGAAGCTGAGATTGCTCCTATATAAAGGAATTCTTGATGACTAATTGAGAAAAAGAATCTAGATATAACTTTCTACATAAACAGGGAGTATGTATATGTATGTATATATATCATGTTTGACTTTATATGCCAGATATAATAAAAAGAAAAAGTTTTTGTTAGTTTTTAGTTTTTTCTTTTTTTTTTTTTTTTTTGGTGATAATTGCATTAAAAGACTCAAGAGAACGTGCTTAATTGACGTAGCTTTTTATAGTGCATATACATATCATATGTACATATGTATATGTATGTATGTATATACACATATAAACTCTCTATGGTGTAAGACTTGCAGCAGCGGTAAAACAAAGAAAATATAATAAATATTTGTATAATAACAAACGTTATAATAAATGTAAATATGTATATGATAAAAGAAAAGAATGTAAAAAAATTATAATTTACACAAACAAAATATTTAAAAAATTAATTAAATTGTTTATGAAAATATAAAGCTAAATATTTAAAACTCTATTTTATATGCTTAAAAAATATTAGTAGTACAAAAAAAGTAATTAAATATTGCCAAAAAGAAACTTAATCCCTAAAAATTCTTTAGCATAATTAAGTTATAAATATAATATAAATATAATTATGAATATGGCCTCAATGTTTATTATTTCATTTTTTATTATTTTTATTATTTTTTTAATCTATTGTTTAACTTTGTTACTTATTTATGGAATTATTAAGTATTAAGCTAAACTGATATAATACATTAAACAATGAAGCAATTGGAATATCTTAAAGTATATATTATTATATCTCATATGTGTACATTTACTCGGAACTAATGGAACTGCCTTTAGAGGGATTAGAATGCTGGCTTCATAAGATAGTTACAGTTACAGTTACAGTTATATACTGTAAATTATATATGTCATCTAAATATAGAAATATCTATTATATAGATATGCAAAGCCTAATGAGAAAATTGAAATTTGTAAATGTGATCTAATTTATTCAATTAAAATATAATTTATTATAATAAACGGTTTATTTGTTTACAATTAGAAGTTTTAATTGATATACCTACTACATAAATATACAATTGATAACATAAGTATAAATATGTATATACATATACATACTCAACTGTATTTAAACTTGGAAATTGAGTTTCTCATAAGCATCTCAAATTTTCTAAATTTGATCTTCGCTTGATAGACTCTCAAACAGATTCAAATGCAAGGCATACATTAATCAATTCAATATATGCAATTTACTTGGTATTTTAATAATACTAACTCATATTGAGTGTAATGCACTCTACAATCGAACACCTGTAAGAGTTATGTAAAAATATTTGCCCTAACCAAAGTCAAATTCTTGTTTCTTTCTTTCTTATTTTCCAATATCAAATGCAACACGAACCAAATATTTTGGTATCATATGATATTGTAGCGCAGCGATTATGCCCAAGGGATCAATGTGTGTGTGAGAGAGGGTATATACCTGTGTGTGTGTGTGTGTGTGTGTGCAGTTCTCACAGTTGGCAAAGTTAAGTGAAGTTTGACCTAAGCTTAAAGGCAAATAGTGTCGGAGGGCGTGTGAGGGAGAGCGAGAGAGTGAGCGAGAGGGAGAGATAGCTGCGTGTGTGAACCAAATGACAAACTCACCTCAGTCTTATAAAGTTCCCTATGTTTTCGGATAACTCGAAATCTGGCTTGAAGTGCGTTTCCCTTTCTCGATAGTTATATCGATGTGCATTTATATGGAGTGTTATATATGTATATATATATTTATTTATTTAGTTGTTTTCTTTGATTTCTTGAGCTCTGTATTAATTTAAGTAAGCCGCGTATTTTGATGGATTGCCTCGGCACTCAATCCCCCTGCGAGTCAGTTCCGCTTTTGACACTTGATAGATTTATGACAACGCGTCTTATCGCAGCTGCAATTGTTGTTGTTGCTGTTGTAGTTGCTTTGGTTTTTCTCTTTCTTTTTTTTTTTTATAGATATTTGCACAATTTACAGCTGTTTTATTTGCTGCTTCTTCCACTTTGGCTACCGTTGCAGCAGTCGAAAGTAACCAAGAAATTTTTATGTATAAATCACGTTTGCGTCAATATTTGATAGATCTTTGATAAATATCGATATATATATATGTGTGTTACATATATATATGTATGTTTGTATACTTTTTTATTTGTCTCTTTTTGTAAATCTCAGTTTGTGTTGTATGCTTTTCGCTTGCGATAATTGTAGATGAAATAGATGAAATTCTTGTTGAAAATTTTATTGCCGCATTCGAGGCGCAGGCGCAGCCGCTGAGTCCACTGATTGTATGTGTTTATTGTTTTTGTTGTTGTTGTTGTTGTTGCCAGGGCACATGACACAGCAGCTAAGTATCTGTCAGATACTTGAAGCATTGGCACTTTCTTGTTGTTGGCTTTTCTTTTGTTATTGTTTGAAACTTTTTTTACATTCAATTTGCGCTTTGGCTTTACAGCGCATTCTTGTTGTTGTTGTAGTTTCTGCTGACGGCACAGTTAAGCACATATTTCCAAAAATAGTATAACAACAAAATATGCCAATAAAAAAACAAATTTACACAAACTTTGCTGTTGCACTTCACATTTGAGATACTTTAGCTTTATCTAGATCTTTATCTGCAGCTGTATCTTTTGTTTGGATGCTTTGGACTTTCTCACACACACACACACACACTCTCGCACACGCACACACGCACTGCAAATTGTAATTTTCTTTTGTTTGCTCAAATTTTTACGCCAATTTCTTGTTCACAGTTTTTGTTTTTTTTGTTGCTTCATTTTCATCGACTTTTGGCGTCGGGACCAAAGTATCAATATTGTTTTCGACTCGATCAGCGCTGTGGAACGACTAACGCCTCACTGTCTGGCTCTACCTGATTCGAGTTACAGGTAAGACGCGCACACGAGCGCCGAGCCGAATGCATTCTTCGGCTCTCAGTCGACTCGCTTCGCTTCGCCTCGTCTCGTGGCGCTGAGTGAAAACGAGCACGCCGCGCGCTCACTCATGCTCTCACTCATGCTCACACTCACACACACAGTCGCGCACACAGCAGTTCGCTCTCTCTCTCTTTCTGTGCTACTCTCTTTCGGCTGTGCGCTTTTTGGCTCTCTGCAAGTTTTACTGTTGCTGCCAAAGATCATTATTTGATCGCGCATCCATCTCGCCTGAAGTTCCCTTTGCCACTGGCAGCCAGCGCGTCGTCAGTTTTTGCTTTCGTGTGCCGAACGAGTTCTTTTCTTTTCATTCTTCTTTTTTTTTTTCTTTTGTCAATTGAGCTAAAAGCTGAGCAGAGAGCGCCTCACTCACAGTCACACTCACACTCTCACGCACTCGCATTCGCGCACTCTCACAATAATTGAGTCAAGTGCTAGCTCAGCTCTTTGAGCTTGAATCTGAGCTTTGCTCGAAGGGTGACTTATAAGAAAATGGACACCTCAAGAATTTTTGCGATGTTTTGCGAAAGTTAAGCTAAGGATTTCAATTATTAAATAAATATTTACTTAAAAGCTTATATTGAAGATAATAAAATATTTATACAAAGTTTACATTTAAATAAAATATTCTCATTTAGTTGAGTGCCTTCAAAATGAATTCTGTTTATGGCTTAAACTATAAATAATTCATTTTAAAATTCTAGCACTATATAAACAATAAAAATAATAAATTTAATTTAATGCACAGCTTGATATAAATTTAATTAAATATTTTATAATTATATACTATTCCAAATCTCTGTTGTTGCTGCTTAAATATTTTATTTGAATATTTTGCATTCGTTTTAATATTATTTGTTCATAGTTACTTTATTTATTTGTATATATTTATATTTTATTTTTATTTAGTTATACTATACTAAAATAATTAAACCAAAAAATTAATTTCAGTATTTCCAAAAAGTTGGAAAAATCGACAATACATAAAATAGTTTATATATTTTTCTATTTATTTGTCGTATTTTTGGAAATTGTGAATATTTAAAAATTTGTTTTATTTATTATTATTTTTTTTTTTTTTTAAGTAAAATTTTTATAAAAAATTAACAAAGATATTTCCAGTTGCAATAGGAATCAAAATTATGAAAAGTATTATAGATTTATTTTTCATTTAATTTTTTAATTTATTTTTTTATTTGCCTCTGAAGTGTCCAAGATTTATTATTTTATTATTTTTACTCCACTTTGAAGCTTTTGTTTTATTCTCTACTTACTTTGCCGGTAAATTTGAAGCTTTAACAATAAACAAAGCGTATCGCCAGCCAATGCCGTGTTGCACAGGTGAGCATCGAACGAAGTAATAAAGCGAAACACCAAAAAGAATAAAACGAAATGAAATGAATTGAAATTGGAAATACTCTTCGCTCGGGGAGTTGCACGCGCGCAATGAGCCGAGTATAAAACCAAACTGTCTCGCAATGCGAGGCGCACAGAATTCCTGGGGCCAGGGCCAGCCAGGGAGGGACCATGCCAGATCGTGATCGTTGCCGATACGACACGGCAGCAGGTGCGAGCGAGAGGCAATGTACACTTTTTAGTGCACACACACACACATGCAGAGAGAGACACTTGAGTGTGTGTGTGTGTGTGTTTAGGTAACGAAATCCTTAACAACAAACACAAAATGAAATCAAAAAGTCAAGAATTAGTATAATTTTATTGGTTGGCAAGAGGTAAAAAGCAGCAGGGCCGAAATGGAATGACACATGCCATCTCGCTCTCACTCAGCCAGCTGAATGGAACTAGCTACCAATACAAATGCAAACAGTTAAATGCATTTCAACTGCCTTTTGCCTCTCCCTCTGCCTCTTGCTTTGCCTTTCGCCCGCTGTTTGTGGAGATGACTTGACACACCCGCGACTCGAGGCAGCCAAAGTGACTGCCACAAAAGGTTGCAGCAGACCTCGTTTGCCGTCGTCGGTCGTCGTTGTTGTTGTTGTTGTTGTTGTTGGCCAGCAGGTGCTGCAAGCCAGCCAAAACGACGCTGGCCAACTTGGCCCTGGGTAGGTGGAGCCGCCTCTGCCTGTGCCTTTGCCTTTGCCTTGAACTGAGCGTTCGACTACTTTTTGTCTTGGCTGCTTTTTCTCTCTTTTGGCCACAGCAAATGCGGTTTCTTAATGGATTTCAGAGTTGGAAAACGAACAACTAATAAATATTTACTATTTGCTGTGCATGTAATCCTACAAGTTCTTCATGTATTTATGTTGCTTTATATATCCCATTATCTTTGACGTATCTAAATTGTTGTTGTTGAGTAATGAAGCCAACGAGGGGACTGAGTTGATAATGATAATGATAATTGAACATAATTGATATTGCCATGATTATTATCATTACGATTATCAAAACCATAAGCGTTGTCATTGTCATTGTCATTGTCATTGTCATTGTCATTGTCATTGTCATTGTCATTGTCATTGTCATTGTCATTGTCATTGTCATTGTCATTGTCATTGTCATTGTCATTGTCATTGTCATTGTCATTGTCATTGTCATTGTCATTGTCATTGTCATTGTCATTGTCATTGTCATTGTCATTGTCATTGTCATTGTCATTGTCATTGTCATTGTCATTGTCATTGTCATTGTCATTGGCTGTTTAGAATTCCTGAAGCTTATTACCCTTATTAGCTATATCTAGAGGAGTAGCATTGATCTGTTTAAGTGCATTACTTACACATGCACACACAGGCAATTCATTTTCAATGTGTGTCTGTGTATGTGAGGCACTCGCTTTGTGTCTTGTAAATCTTCTTCAGCCTCGTGTCTTGGTTTATATCTTTTGCTGCATCTTTTTTCTGTACATATGCTGCAACTGCAAAGCTGACTACGTGTCCGGGGTCCAGGGTCCAGTGTCCAGTGTCCACTGGCGTCGCTAATGATCGCGACGTCTGGCAACTTAAGCGTTGCCAGACATTCTGGCTTTACTCTTACTATTACTGTTGCCTCGAGGCTCTCTCGGGGCAACTGGCGCCAAAGGCTGCTTAAGTAGCTGCTGAGCATTGTTCGTGCTATTGTCCTGGCTGCACTTGACGTCGTCTGTGGTCAGCCGGGCGAGCATCAAATTTCCGCAGACAGATCTATGACCAAGCCGGAAGAGATGACAATGCAGCTCTCACAAAACGAGACGAAAGGCAAAGCCAAAGAGAAATAATGAAAGAAAGACAACAAAAAAGAAAAAAAAAGCCGACGCTGGCTGAGTTGAAATGTCGACGCGTTGGCTGCAGCGCGTTGGCTGAGTGGTGCTGGTGGTGTTGGTGGTGCTGATGGTGATGTTGCTGGTGTGATTCATGCCGATTGGCGGATGAGCCAGCAAGAAGAAGCACGCACAGAAGGCGGCTCCAAAAACGCGCGAGATCCTTTTGTATGTTAATCGCAGCCAACACGTAGACGCCCTTGCCACAACTGAGTGAGTGTGTGTGTGCGACTGTGTGTGTGTTTCGCTGCTCCTCCTCGTTTTTTGTATTGCTGCTTCTTTTCAACTTGTTATGCTTCTCTCTGTTAGGCCACTAAACAGATACTTTGCCTGTCGATCTTCCTTCTTCTGACTGCGTTCTTCTGTCTCGCATTGTCGGCGCTCAACTTTTAATGGCATTTAATTACCTTTTGCCTGGTGTATGTTCTTTGATACCCTGTAAACGTTTTTGCAGAGCAAGCTTGATTTGCAGACATTTTATAACCTTTTATGCGCCATAGATCGATATTACTCAACTTCCAAATGTTTTTTATGTTACATATTTTCTAAAAAGAAGTCTCTTTTATTATAGTTGATCGATAGAATATTGGTATTCATTCATTTAATTTTAATCACTTCATACACATACCACACACACATGCTATTTATTTAATTTATCGATTTTGTCAGCTATTCGAAATATAAGCTTCCTTTCCAGCATCAATACCTATCTATATCTAGCTTTTGCTATCAACTTTAGGAACAATAAGTTATCGATAGCAAATACCTTTAACGCACATCAACTAGAGTCATCGATAGTTAGCGATATTGAGTACTGCCTTTTTTCTGTCTCTGTCAACTCTTTACAGAGTATCTTTCGCTACATCAGCACATTTTGCTTTATTTTTTGCCTATCTCACGCCCTTACGTGGTATTGGACCACCTGAAACTGAGGTCCAGTCACAACAGCGCGGCCCGTACCAAAAAATTCTCATTAAACATTTCGTACCCTTGGCCTATCTGCAGTTACCATCGGAAATTCGCTGCAGCCCGGCTCTTGGCCCACACGGATCGAAGCGCCGGCGCTACTTTCACTCCCAAAACACCGACAACTGTTGCAGTTACAGCAACAACTGTTGCAACAACAGCGGCAACTAAAGGGATTCATTATCAGGCTGCAGGCTGCAGACTTCGGCTTCGGCCTCACAGTTGCAGCTTCATTTATCAAGTGCCGACCCGGACGCGTGTGTCATTTATAAAGTATCCTTGGCAGGCCAAGCAGCGGTCTAGGCAAATGGAAAATTAGGAAAAGGACTTGACACAGTTTGGCTTGGCTTGGCGCACAGCAGGACTTTCAGACAGTTTCTGATCCTTTTTTTTTTGCCAACGCAACGGGGGCGTGCGATAATTGCTCTCAGACCAGAACACAGAGAGAGAGAGAGAGAGAGAGAGAGAGAGAGAGAGAGAGAGAGAGAGATAGTGAGTCTAAGGTTGACTAAGTGAAGAAAGAGAAAGATACAGAAAGCGGGAGAGAGAGAGAAAGATTGAGTCTGAGCACTCACTTATAGGAAGAATGAAAATTTATCATATGTGAATTATTATTTCAGTTCCAAGTTCTAATGACATAGATATGCTATCACTAGATCAAGGTTTCTAGAAAATTGTACTATTCATTACTACGAGTTTCTCATAGTTAATCACTCATCGCGTTCTGTTCAAGTGCACAACTTAATACCTTTGTTTCACCATAAAATATTGAATTAAGTGTAATATAGTATAACCAATAAAAATATTAAGAATCAACGTCTGCAGCTGTGCAGCTGTAGAAATTTCCAGAATTAAATATTTTTGCACCTGCTCGAACGAAATCCACTCTATAAGTCTAAGTTCCAATCGGTTTTACATTCACTAAACTTTCTGTCTCATTGTATCATGCCACAAACGAAAACTATCTGAGACTAAAACAAAATGTGAATGTATCTATATTTTACCAGACAAGGTGTATCTATAGCTATACAGAATTTATCTGTATCTTTACTCTCCCATTTTGTATTTCATATTTCAATATCTGTAACCAAATAAGAGGTATCTCAATATTTATCCATACTCTATGTGCATGTATCTATATCTTCTTGGCCAGACCAAATGTATCTGCATCTGGTTTACTGTAAAGTCGTCAGCTAATCAATTATCGCAGCAGCCGAGGAACAAAAGTTGGCAAACAATGCGACTGGCACGTGGACAACACAGCGACAGCGCCTTTCACTGCCACCGCTTGATGGAAAGGTGACAGTCAGAGGCTGAGACAGAGGCTCGAAGGAAAGACGAAGAATAAATAAGAAGAGAAACAAAAGCAGCCGCAAGACCAGCAAGCAGCCAGGAGCAGGAGTAGGAGCAGGAGCAAGAGGCGGCGACGTTCGAGTTTGAGATGAAGACGAGGGCAATTGTTGTTCGACTGGATCGATTGTGGCTTGGCTTTTGTTCAATTAAAACGTTATTATTGTGTTGATTGACTGATTGACTGACTGACTGACTGACTGACTGTTTGACGACGTTGGCAACTGGCAACTGGCAACTGGCAGCGGGCAACTGGGGACTCAAAGTCTAAGTCTGCGTTTTGTGAAAGCTGATCCTGGGCTGGAAAAACGTTTTGTTAGCCCGAACGCAGTTCTTTCGATGTAATTTGATGCTGATGCACGTACCCTCTTCGTCCGCATCTTGTTGTCATTGTTGTTCCGTCTGTGCGTCTGAAAACGGTTTTGTTTGTTTATGCCCAAAGAGCCGGCCATTAGAGCCGGACAATGCGTGTAATGCGTTGATTTATGCATTCGAGAACAGAGCGAACGGAGCGCGTAACTCAATACAGTCAACCTCATATAATATCAATAGAGATAACCCATATAAATGTTACCAAAATATATATATGTATGTGTCTTGGCCTTTTTTATTAGCGCCACTTGGTAATTGTTCTCTATAAAGAGAGAGAGGGGAAGATGAGGGCCAGCGGGTGGCTCCCTACCGACCCACTGCACAGTTCAAGTCCAAGTTTGAAGTCTTTGGCCATCTGGGCAATTCACTGATGGGAAACAGTTTGGATTCGAATTAACGCAGCGGGAGCGGCCCGCATGTGCATTAAAAGTCAATTGCAATTAAATTTTATTTCGTTCGTTCGACTCCTCCATCCTCTCTCTCTCTCTCTCTCTCTCTCTCTCGCTCCTAGGCATGTGTGAAAATATCAAAGGTGGATCTTGACTGCGGCCACCACAGTTCAAGTGGTTACAAATCAAATTGTGTTCGCTGGGCTAGCGCCATCGATAAAACTTAATGGCCGCCATAACTGTTAGTCCTAATGGAGTGCAGTTACACGGCCGTGCACTGAGAGAAATTGCGCTTACGTCAAGTGCATCAAAGGCAGAGACTGAAGGGAAACTTGAAATTTGAAATTTTAATATAAATAATTTTTATAATAATTATTATTTTAATATTTTGGCAGTTGACGAAAAATCTTGTTTTAATCAAAACAAAAATTGTGTAAAATATAATATTAATATTATTCATAATACTGCTGAATATTTTATTGAACAAATTGTAATTATATTTTGATGAATCGTAGAATATTTCTGTTTCATATCATATACATATATGTATATATTTTTCTTATTTATCATTAGTTTTTTGTTAATATGTTTGAAATTGATTCAAAATATTTACCAGTTGAATTCTTATTGTGTTAAGAATACACAACTGATGATATCAGACTGTATTAGCACAAATCAATAGGAATTCATTGGAACAGAAAGTGAAATATGAATTCAATTTCCCTTTCAGATTATTTGCTAGACTGGCCAAAACAATCTCTCCTAACGTGTTGGGGATTTCCCAAATCTTTTCTTTGTTTACTTTCACTTTCGCTCTAATCATATTTTGAATAAATATATTGTTTAAGATTTTTTTAAATTATTCTTGTATGTTATATGCTCACATCATGAACTATAATAGGCCAAGAGGTGGGAGAGTCGAGCAAATCGGATATTTTCCACTCATGGGTCAGATAATTATGTTGTTTTTAATCTAAATTATTTCTTATGCTTTACTTAATATCTATGATTTCTTGAGAAACTTAATTAAAAATTTGTTTATTCTATATATAAAAAAGTATATTTTTTTATTTATTGATTTAAATTAGATTTGATTAGTTTTTCATTACTAAAAATTCCAACTCTCTTCCAAATTTCTCTCAGTGCACCCATACCTGATTCGAATGCAGATTGAAATACAGATTTGTGATTTCGATTTCGGTTTCGACTTCAAGATTCGGCAATTACCGCAGTTCAAGACATTCAAATTTATTACTAATTGGGTGCGAATTGGCGGCAAATGGTTGTTGCTGCTGCTGATGCTGCTAGTTGTTGTTGTTGTTGTTGTTGTTGCTGCTGTTGTTGGCTGTGAGTGCAGCATGCAACATAATCGAAACGGGTGCTAATTGATAGGCCTTTGATCTGAGGCCAGCTCACGCTCACTCGCTATTCACTATTTATTTACGGCAATTGTTAGCCCAACAACAACAACAGCAACAACTGAAAATCGGGAGCATAAAACAAACAAATCGTAGAGAGACAGACAGCACTTTATGTAATCGGCCATTCAGTATAGTTTTAGCTCTTGTTTAACCATTTCATGCTCATCTCATCTCATCTCATTTCATTTCATTTCATCTCATTTGTTTGCTGGGCTGTTAGCTGCACATCAAAATCATCATTAGCACTGCAACTGCAACGGCAACTGAGAATGTCAAGTGCCACACAGGGGAAACATCAAATTTTATGATTTCATAAATATTTGGCGCCTGCCATCAGCAACATTAACATCATCATCATCATCATCATCGAGTGAATGTTGCAATGTTGTTTATATAAACTTTCCAAAGAACACGCAGCACATTAATTTACATTGTCTTCGCACAAGCGTAAACATGCTTGCAGCCACTGTAAATACACCCCCCTCTATCTCTATATCTATCTCACTCTCTCACACTCTCTCTCTCCCTATCTAAATTTTTCTCGTTGTAATCGTTGGCGCAATTATCGCCACTTACATCAATGTTGCTCAATATTTATTGTCGATATTTTAATTTCTTTTGCTTTATTAATTTAATTGCCCGATTATTGTGTGCACATTCACATATATACACACACACATGTATATTTATATTGTAGTTCGTATAGCTCCTTTAGTTTCGTTCACGTGTGCGCCTCGAGTCCATTTCAGCCATCTGGCTGTACAAAATTATTCAAGTGCGTTTTAAGTTCAATTTTCATTTGAATTGGCATTCATAGACATTGCCCAAATGTCTGTGCAAATGCATTGCGCAGTGTTGCAAATGCGTTGCTAAAAATTTAGTTCAGTGTTGCAAGTTGAGTTTGAGTTTAGGTTTCAATTCCTATGAATAAGGACAGGATTGGAATAAGATTTGAATTTTTCTATTGTAATAATCTATAATAATAATTAATATGGCAGTCAGAAGAAGTTTAGATTATAAGCGGAATAGAGACATATTCACAGTTTTTTTATGCCAATTTATTTTTAATTTAAGCCCATTAGATTTTCAAATTAAAATAGTTTTAAATAAATTTGTTGCTTAAGAAAACTTAAACTGTAAGAAGCCCTAAGAAAAATAATAACAAATAAAAATAAAATATAATAATAAAAAAAATAAAATAAATATATTAAAAATAAAATTAAAAAATATTTATAAAAAATTAAAAACAAAAATTTAAAAAAAAAAATTATAATAGTAATAATAAAAAAAAAATAAAACTATTAAAAATGAAATTTAAAAATATAATAAAAATTTAAAATTAAAAAATAAAAATAATTAATTATTAATAAAAATACAATAAAATAATAATAATAATATAAAAAATATATATAAAAATAAAATTTAAAAATATTATTACAAAATTAAAAACAAAAATAAAAAATTAAATAAAAATAAAATAATAATAATAAAATAAATATATTTAAAATAAAATTAAAATAAAAAAATATATATGTTTATATTTATTTTCTTTATTTGTATATAATTTTATATTTATTTTATTTTATTTTATTTAGCGGCCTGTTTTTATTTCTATACATACATAAGGCAGTCAGAAAATTGTGTATATATTTTATTATTTATAATTATTTATTTCCAATCATAATGAAATGTGGTGCAAGCTGTTGAAGCCTTTTTCGTCTTCTTCTTCTTCATGGCTGGCACATTCCAGACCCCATTAGACAGGAAGTGGATGCCATTAGGCGTCTTTGGGCTGAGTTAGCAGTCAATAAAGTAAGTTATGGATGCAGCACGCATCTATTTAAGCCAGACCAGGCAGATGCAATCGATCCGGCAACTTTAGTGGCGAATTGAAGAGAGATGATGCAGCTAGCTCATAAAAAGCTAAACTCGCGCAAAATCCAAACAAATCTTGCAGCATATCCATTAAATAGGTGAACTGATCGAGAGAGAGAGAGAGAGAGAGATGGGAGAGAGGAGAGAGAGAGACACAGACAACATTGTTGCCAATTGCCTGTTACCAAGATGATAAAATCATTTGAGAATCTGTCAACTTGTCGCCATAAATTCACGCCCAACCACAAAAAACCAGAAGTCCAGAAAGAGATAAAGAGAGGGGGGAGGGAAGAAGATAGAGAAATCTTGGGAAAATGTTGAGAAATAGTTTACATAGAACTCGCTAGTCGTAAATTGTAAACAAAATTATTGCAGCGATTGCCAAATTAAGTGCAAACCGCAAAACTGAAATTCAATTTGCAATTTTGTTTGTTTGTTTAACTCGCTGCTGTTGTTGTTGGTTGAGATACTTATGCGGTCTAGAGATGTGTTTTTTTGTTGCTATTTATAGTTGGGGCACGAAAAATCTGCAAATGTTGTGCCAGCCAGCGCGCTGTTTATTTATAAGCGCATGTTTGACATTGAAAATAATTTATAAACTTTTCCACAGCACAATTTATGAAGTGCCTGCCCCTGCCTCCTGCCTCCTGGCCACGCCCCCTTTGCACTGCAGCTCATTATGAATGCAATTGCGTTGCAGCAGATGTTGCACAGCATTTAACTGTAGACCAAAAATGGTTAAAGCCATTCATTCAGTCGACGACGACGACGACGACGATGAGGAGAAGAGCTGTTGGCCAAAGAAGCCGCCTGATTGATCAGTATGCAACATGCTTGAGCAGCCGCAATGTTGCCGCAACAATGTGGCCAAAGCAATTGTTGCTGCTGCTACAAGATGTTGCCAGCTGGCATCTTGTAATGCAACGCATCACAATGAACGTGGCTTTTACAGTGAATGGCTAGCTGGCTGACTGGCTGACTGGCCCATGGCTCCAATTCCAATACCAATGGCAATAGCAATTGCAATACTCTGTGCCCACAGTGCGTATGAATGGACGAGTCGAGACTGGAGACTCAACGTCATCTGCTTCTCTAATTTCGCATGCGCAGTCGCGCAGCTTCGCCTCATTGCCAGATCGCGTGCATTGCACATATATGGCAAACGGGCGCGCATGGCGCACGTTTTAATTAGGATAATGAGTTGTTTCCGGGCCAGCATCAGCAGCAGCTCCATTGACTAGCTGCCAGCAGCATCGACAGCCCAAGCTCCATAAAAGGCGCTGCCTGTTGCCTCTGCTTTGTGGCTGTGGCTGTGGAATTACAAATCATTGTTGGTTTTAATTAAAAATTAATAAATTTATGAGTTGCCATCGCATTAGCCATGCCAATTGACTAGCCAACAACTGCTGCCAACTGCCACTCAGCCCTTGATTTATGACTTGTTGCTGCTGTGGCATGCCACAACACAGTTCAGCTGCATAGACGCGCAGGCGTCGCCTCGCTCTCTAGGCTAAAGGCCAAGTCCTGTCACACACACACACGCACACACACACACAGAGTCACTTCAAGCAGCGCCGACAACTGCAGCTGAGTGATGCGCCCTTCGGCCAAGGCAGTTGACTAATTACTTTGACTAAACAATGAAAACCTATTTTTGTGGCTACAAAAGTGAGGGACTAACTCCACAGTAGTCAGTCGATAACAGCGACTAAGCATAAATTATTAAATTGAATTGTTGTCTAATTTTTAGACAAGTTATCGATAGTTAATCGATAGCTTTTATGCCAACAAATGAGCCGCAGCAATTAATTAGTTACGTTTGATTGTTTCCTTCCACTTTCCCGATAAATTTGTAATTAGCATGTGACTTTCTGTCTGTGTGTGTGTATATGTGTGTGTTTATATTTGTGTGTGTGTGTGTGTGTGTGTGTGGCAGCAACAACGTCGGTGGGCTCGATGATCTATTGTACGCTGGACGCCCAAACAAATACCAAATATTAACGCAGCGCATTTCAACGCGCTTGTCGCCCGGCGCTAAGTTCTCGCCGATCGATAGATCCCAGCGAGCTGGCCGACCTATCGATCTGGGCACTCAGCTCTGCTGATGTTGTTTAATTGCCTGGCTGACAGACGCACGCATGTCAGGCGAGTGCCACAGAATCAAAGCGAATATTGCAGGCGGCCCGCAAATAGATACAAGATACAAGATATAAGATACAAGATACAGCAGCAGCAGCAGCAACAGATGCAGATACTTATAGTAGTTGTTGTCGTTGTTGTTGTTGTTGTTGCGTTTGCGTTAATTTTTTGTTTATTAGGCGGTAAATATCAAAGTTGAGCATAAATCAAATTCCAGATACAGCCATAGCAATAGCTATAGCTAGAGATATAGATACAGATACAGATACAGATACAGGTACAGCTACAGGTACATATCTGTATGTAGATACGGCTACAGCTTGTTCTTGTTCTTGTTCTCTAAACTTTTTAATTTTCGGCTGCGTTAATTTGTACGCTCCACAAAATGCAACTTGTATCTTGTATCTCACGGTCTGTTTGTTTGTTTGTTTGTTTGTTTGTTGTATCTGTATCAGTATTTGTAGCTGTAGCTGTAGCTGTAGTAGCTGCTGGCGTTTCTGTTTGTTTGTTCACGTTGTATTTGGGCCTACGTTCACTTTGGCTTTTCTATCTCTCTCTCTTTCTCTCTCTCGCTCTCTCTCTCATTTTTCGGTTTCTGTTTAGTTTCAATAACCATTTTCCAATTAACACAAAACGCGTGTTTTTCACGTTAATTAATACAAAACTTTTTATCAATATTTGCAATAAAAATCAATCAGCAGCATTTGCAATTAATCAACATCAAAAGGCGGCAACAGGTCCCAGCGCGCTCAGCAGACCCCAAAATATACACAACGAATCTTGTTATAAGTAGCTGCAGCTAATGGCTATATCTAGAGCCAAATACGTATCTGATAGATACACAGATACAATTGGCAACAGGCAAAACAGTTTCGAGCAGTCGAGTGTAACTGACTGTGCGCCATACTCGCTCGCCGCTAGTGTGAATCAGAAATGAATAGATGCTTACACTCGTGTGAATATGGCTTACAGAGTTGGCCAATTGATATCCGAAAATCAGCATTCATTCTAGCTAGATTCCAGATTTGTCAGACTACTATATATAGTCCTATAAATAAAGTGAGATCGCAAACGAAACCCAATATACCTCTTTCGATTTGGCCAACTCATATAGCAACAACTTAAAAGCAACAACAATTAAATATGGCCAACAAGTTGCTGCCACGCGTTTACATTTTGGGCATTTTCCGTGGAAAATCGTTTGTAGTTGGTGCTTGATTGTGACCTTTGATTTCGTTCGCTTCGCTTTCGATTCCTGTTCCAGGTATTGCCTCAGTCTATTTTGTTATATAAGCAATGGGATTGTGGCTTTCAAGTACATTTAAATTATTATCGGAATCGCGATTCGAACGAATATCTTCTGAATACATTTGCAAAGAGATTTTCACGAAATTTACGAGTATTCAATCAACCTTGTCCGCTTGCCAGAGATTCTGTCTAGCACAATGTAGTCTGATCTGAATTATGGCCAGAGCTTCTCATGTTTATTTTCACTTAGATTATTTATGTTTGCTACGCGCCGAGCACCGAGCACTGAGCGCCGAAGGTTACCCAAGAAGTGTTTCATGTTAGAACTTACGATATTGCCAACATATATACGATATATAGAGTCTACGGCTCTATTACCAAACTAAACGCTAGAAATTAGCCTGAAGTTAGTTTGCCACGAAACATAAACGCATAAATTTTGGAATTGCTTAATCACTTATGAAAAGATTTTACAATCGAATTTCGGGCATATATAATTTCACAAAAAATCTGTAATGTTCTTAAAAATAAATATTAAATTTGATAGATCTTTAGATGGAAGTATGGAAGCTCTTGATCTAACTTGCTTAAGTTCCAGATTGAAGCAAACAATTCAATATCGAAACAACCAGTTGAAGATGAAATAATATTCCATTGTAAATTTAAGATTGAAAAAATTTATATTGAACATAGAAAAGTTGTAAATTTAAGGTTAAGAATTTAACGTTTAAAATTGAGGATGGCAAACATAAGTCAAAGTGAAGATTGAAGATATAATTGATTATTAAAGATCGGGGAATTTAAAGATAAGAGGCGGGAGAGCTTCTATGAGAAGAATATTAAGAAACTAAGATCGAAAACTAAAGATTGAAGATTGATAAACTATATATCATTATGATGTGATAAAATAATACACAATATATATAGTACATCAATTATTTTAAAGTTCAGCCATATTTTATGCAATTTTCAGTCATTCAATCTTGACATTTAGCCGATGAAATGCAAAAAATGAGAATCGCTGATCGGAGCGGAACGGAATGGTCTGGTCTGGTTTAGTTAGTCAGTTCTGGCTGACCATTAACAGTGGAGCGTTGAAATCAAACCAAGTGCATTAATTTATTGCGGAGCAAACAGATTGCCACGCAAATCAATGCAATTTACGGGCCATGAGAAAAAATACAAAAGGCGGTGCTCGGTTCGGCTCGGCTCGGCGTCTGCTTGGATGGCATTATCAATACAATTTGTGCGTTACGCCTGAACGCGCAACGCTCCAGACAGCACCGTCTCGGCACCACCTCATCGCCACCTCAGCACCGCCTCGGCAACAGACTCGCAACAGATTTAGACGGTGCAGCGTCAGACAGAGCAGCGGCCATGCTCGATTGGGCATTACAGCAACATTTGCAGCCAAAAGTTTGCCGAGTGGCGCTCGTGCGCAGCCGCCTGCGGGCCAGCAGGCGGTGGGGCCTCATGGGGACGACAACGACTCGGTCTAAGGTCGCCAATGACAAAAGGCAAATGCCGCACGCAATCGTTAGGGATTAACATTTAATAGCGCGAGTCTCGAACTGGGCATCATGCCACTCCCGGATAAACCCCAGGCCCTACCCTGACACCCCCTTCGAGCAGCACTCCTTCGCTTCTGGGAAGCTGTTCGCCATGGCGTATACGCGCACTTAATATTTATTGTTTATTTACACAAGCGCATTAATCGCAAAGCGCAAACGCGCCAAAAAAGATTCGCGCAATTGCCAATGCGCCGCGTAGATCCCGATCAACACCCCCAACCCTACCGCAAGTGTCCAGCGACCTTTTCAACTATCAGCTTGCAGCTATGGGCGCATGTGCCCCGTGCCACCTCCTGGCCTAGCCCTCTTCTGTTAGCCATGGTTTTTCCTTAGAGTGAGAGAGAGAGAGAGAGAAAGAGAGAGGGATTATAATGAGCATAGGTATTCATTACTTAGCTCGTATGTAGATATCGTAGACAGACGTGCGCTGCATAGTGGTTGCTAGGCGAATTTTTAACATGCTAAACATAAATATTTCATTTATATATAAATCAATAATATCTATGAAGAGGCTAAATATAGATAAGTAATGAGAGATAAAGAGATAGAAATTGGGAGTATATACCTCAGAAACATTTATCTGATAGGGTGAGAGATTCCGAAAGCAGAGAAGAAGGAAAATGACAGAGAGGTAAAGAGAGAGGAGAGAGAGAGAGCGAAAGAGAGAATAAGAAAAGATACAGAGAGAGATAGTGAAAGAGTGGAAACGAGAGAGAGAGAGAGAGAGAGTTAGAAAGGAGAACGACGATATAGACAAGAGAAGCAAAGTGAGAAACAGAAGTACATAAGGAGAAAGAGAGAGAGAGCGAGAGAGAGAGTGAGAGACAGAGAGAGAGAGCGAGAGATAGAGAAGGAGTAGAAAGAACGACAGAGCGAGGGATAGATTTAAATAGAGATATACCGGAAGAGAGACACAGATTGAGAGAGAGAGAGAGAGAGAGAGAGAGAGAGAGAGAGAGAGAGAGAGACGGAGAGGAAAATTCAAGTGGGGCTAGAGAAGGAGACATAGAGTAAGAGAGAAAGAGAGAAAGAGAGAATGAGAGAAAGAGAGAAAGAGAGAAAGAGAAAGTGATATAGACCGAAAGGCAGATTGATGAAGCCAAAGTAAGACAGATACCTTAAGAATTATAGAGGCAAATAGAGAGTGAGGAAAATAGAGTGCAAAAAAAGACAAACACTGTACATATATCACAGAGGAACTTTCACCAACGTCAACTTTTAATCTGGAAGTATTTAAATAGAATATTTCTATTGAACATACTCCGCATAATTAATAGATCTATTTCATTCATTTCTCATTATAGAAACTGAGTTCTCAATATCGAACTTACCAGCTTACATATATTATATCATAAATGATGCATAATGAATTTAGTTAAATCGACTTATACTATATAAATCGATCAGTATGCACATAGAAATATTTGCAGGATATTTGCATTTAATAATTATTGGAATATAAATCAATTTTTATCAGCCTGAAACCCATATAATCTCTCTTAACGATCTGAGCGAGAACTAATGAGCGCCAATTTAAATGCGATGCATCAAACATAAAATGCGCATTTCTCAATTGCGACGTATGTATATTTTTCTGACCCACTGTAACAGAGTGTAGCTGTGTGTGTGTGTGTTTGCTCTGGCCAAAAACGCATTTGTATTCTTTTGGTTAATTTGGCTTTTTGCGTTTCAATATTTAGTTAGAAAATTTTGTGTTTTCTTTTCTTTTTTTTTTTTTTTTTTTCTTCGCACAAGCTCATTTAATTGTTAATTTATGGTTTGGCCAGCAGTAGCTGATAGACAAAGGCGGGGGGCGGGGCATGGGGCAGGCGAGAAATTTTGATACTTGCGCTGATTTGTTGTGCGTGTGTGTGTGTGTGTGCCTTTGGCCAAATCAATTTTTGCAACTTTGCTACATGATGAGAGCGCTTAGGCAAAGATAAATAAACAAATGCGAGTGCGAGCAACTTCTAGCTACACACACACACACACACACACACACATACACTCACACACGACAAGTGCTCGATACTTGAGAGAGACTTTTCCCACACTGAGCAGTTCGCTACAGAGGAGCTCGCTCTTGAGCCTGAATCATTAATTATGCAATCAGAAGTAGCAGATAGAGCGATTTATAGGCATAAATCACACACTCATCGACCCGGCGACCAGACCAAATTTGCATAATTCCCGTGAAAACGCTGTTGGTCGTGCCCGAAAAGATTACAGAAAAAAATGAGAATATGTAAAAATGTAAAAATTTAAAGGAAAGAGAAAAATTTGTCTTATATGCCCAAGGCAACTATTTGTGAGAAAGATGGAACGCTCAAGTGGCTTAATAGCTGGAGAAAACAAGTGAAGTTCAACAGTTTGGAGAGCACTCGAATGCGCCAACGAAAGAAAACACTCCATGCCAGGAGGCTTACGGAGTTTTAGTTTTTTTTTTCGATTTTTGTTTTCGGTTCGTTTTAGATAGGAGTAGAATAGCAGAAAGGAAAGAGGAGCAAATTCAGAGAGGAGCTGCTGCTGCTGCTGCTGGAGGAGGTGCCGCCCGTCAGCCTCCTAGCCATGGCCTATTGAAAATGAAAATAACTTAATGCTAAGTAAGCGGCAGCAAAGGCAACAACAACAACAACAACAACAACTACGACAAGCAACAGCAGCGTTCAACTGTTCATCGAGCAAACAGCACAGGCAACAGCTACAACAACAACAACAACAACATTTAACATGGCCACAACTCGTTGGCTTCGTTGGCTCTTAACGAGGCCGACATCAAACAAAACGTTGACCAGAGGCTGTCCAAGAACGGGGCAACGGAGTCGAGCTCGATGCTATGCAAACAATGCTAGGCTACAAGGCAAGTGTGCATATATATGTGTATAGCATGTGTGTGTGTGTGTGTGTATTGCTAACATTTCACTCAACATGCGAGACACACCAAGGCGCAGCCTAACAAGAGCGCAAAAGAACGCCAAGCAAGCTCGATCAACAAAATACCCTGTATGTAAGATAGTATGATATATGTATGTGGTGTTAAAGAAGCTAAAAATGCTTATGAGAAGATTGCGATAAATATTTATTTTATTTATTTATTTAATGCTTACAAAAAATTAATTCGAAATAACAATTTAGTTTAAAGCCAGAGCAACAAATGCCTTTAGGCAGCTACATATTTATATTTTATTATTATTTTATTTTTATTTATATTATTGAATCATTTTTCAAATTTTTATCTATGTTCAAGCAGCTCTTAAAAATATGAGAACAAAAAGAAAATTGTAAATTTGCCTCAGTACAATTATTTATTGTATTAAGAACATCAAGATTATAGCAAAATATTGCAAGGATAAATATTAAGACACTTATAAAATATACCAGCAATTAAATGAGTAAAAAAAGTAGAGAATGTAGAGACATAACATAATAAATAAAATGATAATGAAATATATATAATAAGGCTTATATTATATTTGATTTGGTAAACTTGATATTAAGTAACTCACGATCTTTCATAAATATAGACAGATGTTTTTTTTTCCATATTTAATGGACTTAGCACATCAAAAATAATGATTTATTTCAATGAAAAAAATTTAATTAAACCAATGCATTGGTATAACATTGCAATGTTCCATTTCAAGCCAATAAAAAAAATATTTTTCCTCCTGCTCATTTCCAAATATTGTCTGCCTTATCGATCAGCTAACATACCCCGTCATACACACACCCTAGCTAGGGTATATTCAACAAGACGCTCAGCTCCTCTCGCCTTGCTGGTAATGTGAAAAATTTCTTAGCCAAATATTGACCCGGCCAGAAGCTGCTGCCCAGAAGGTAGTTGCCAGAAGGCAGTAGCGCCCGAGGGCAGCTGAAGCTGATGAGGTTGATGATTTTTCAATTTGGGTTTTGTAGTTTTCCGCTGGTTTCGTTGTTTGTTGTTGTTGTTGCTGCTGCTGCTATGGGAGCACTTTAAAACAGTTCATTTCTTTTGTCAAGGCTCTGGCGCTGGAGACTTGCGTATGTTTTGTAGTTTTGCCGCAGCAAAATATTTGAAGATGTTTAGTGATTTGCTGTTAAGTAGTGGAGGAGCCATTGCATTGGCAGCCCATGGCAATAGCAATAATTTGTGTTCTAGCCTGGCCTGGCCAATGCCAGGGCCAGTGCTCGAACTTTGGCCACGTTCGGTTATGAATGATGACAGCTTTAGCTGCCGTTGTTGGCAATGATCAACGATGGCCCAGAAGTGCGACTGCTGCTGCTGCTGGTCGTTGTTTGTTTATTTATTTGCTTTTAGCTGTTAATAATTTATGTAAGACGCGGCCGGCTAACGTGTGGCCACTTGGATAATAACAAACATTGAGCGCGGCCCGTTCGAGTAAGGCGAAATGAATTCGAGAAAAAGTGTGTAAAAAAAAAATGCATTCAGTTTTGGCTGCAGCCTCCACTCAATTAGCATTGGTAATGAGCTTTTAAATGCATTTGGGCTGCGTGTTTGTCGAAAGTGTGCGAGTGTGTGTGTCGGCATATGCGGCGTATGCGTGATATTTGTTATGCCAATCGATCGGCCTTTGAGTGCGGATCGACGGCTCTAAGTAAGTGGCCAACACTTTGGCTTTTGACTTTCTTTTCGTGGTGAGAAGAGGGTTTTTGTCATCAATGGACTTTGTACAAACAACTTGGCTATGATAGTTGTCAGACTGAATTGCTTTCAAAATGAGGAAGATTTTCAAATAGCAGAATGATTACTCGACTTCCGATTTATAGCCATACATAATTGTAGTTCGTATAATGATATTGTCAAGCATTGGTAAATATCATTAAAAGGCTCTTCAATCAACATATTAAAATCTTTTTGCTATATTCATTCTTATATATTTATCATATAAATACTATATATCATATTCACAAATCAAAATTCGCAATAATTTTTTAACAGAGAGAAATCATGAATGAATCTGAACTTTGAACTTTTTAATTTGTTAGTGCTACGATTCTATCTACCTCATTTTGATATTAATTTATGCATAGCTAAGGCAGTTCAAAATAATCTTTATCGCTCATAACTGTCAAATAAATAGTTCTGAAGAGCTACACCCACCTCTACTTTCCCACTTAAATGACTGAATGAATGATCGATTTCTAGTGAATACAAAACATCAATTCACTCGACAACTTCGCTCGAAAAGCAACCAAAATATTTGAAGCGTTTAAAATTCAAAATTCTATAGACTGGGACACGTAGACAACGCTGTTTGTTTACTTATCAGCTTCTGAGAACAGGCAATATTAATTATATTAACGCATTGCCAGTTTTTCCGCAAAGCACACCCAAAAAATGAAAAAAAAGAAAAGAAGAGCAGCAGCTACACCCACCTACAAATCGCACTCAATTTTGCATACTCACAGCTACTTGTGAAATTAATTTCCTCACATCAAATAAGAAAAAAAAAACCTAAATACAAACAGAAAAAAAAATCATTGCTAAATTTTTGCAATGCCTACGTGAGAGAGCGCCCAGAAGTCTTGGGTAGAGGCGTGTGCTACACACATTGCCAAATCTTGTTTAAGAATTCCATAGACCAAAAAAAAAAAAAAATTAAAAGCTAAAGTCCACAAACAAACATACAAAAATATGTTTTAAAAAATTGCAGAGGAATCTAAATCTTCTAGAAATTTAAGATCTCAACTAAAAAGATATTTATTATGTTTGAATTTTTTTTTTTTTTTTTTTTTTTTTTTTTTTTGTTGTTTGCATAAATATTTCACTCATTGATAGCTGAATCATATTAAATTGTTTATGGTTATATAGGTCAAGTCTAGAGTACATATTGTAGATATTAATTTGTAATAAATTTTAACACTTATTTTCAGTTATTTCTAGAATTATTTTATGTAATATCTTAATATTTGCTTGATAAATATCCCCCATTCCAATATGATCTTTGAATTTTATTAGATATATGTACCTTCTTATTCATGACTTGTATGGCTTGTTATATATATCACCAATCACATATAGTATATCGTAATACTAGTTTCAGATCATATTTTGTTCAGCTTAATTTAACTATGTATATATAAAATTTATAAAGATCCAAAATCATGTTTACAAAAACATATTAAATTTTGTTTATAAATTTAGTATTTATTTTATTCGGAATTCCAAAATTAGTTTAGAAATTTATTTAAAGAGCTGAGCGCAAATTTGAGGAAGAAACTAAAAATGTGGGAGTTGCTTAGGTTGCAAAAACCGTTAAATGTATTTGTAAAAATATTTGAGTATCATATGATGGAGCAACAAACAAAATGAGCCTAAAATAATCTAAGATCAAAATACTATTCAAATTAAACATACATATATATTCTATTTCCTATCCAAAAACTGTGTAATATGTTGTTATTATATATTTTCGATCTGCCATGTCGCCTTAGAGGCATAGATACATGTATCTGTGTGTATATTTATAGTCATTGATAGTCTAGATGACTATATTTAGTTCAAATTATAAACTAATTAGCTGCAGTAATGGATAAGTGTGTTGCCATATTATGAGAGTATATAGTATAAACATATATACGTATATCTATTTCGATTTTTGTATAATGTATACTTACAAGCAAACGGCAAACAACAAAAGGGAAAACATAAGTGGAAACAGACTGAGCGAAAAAAAAAAAAAATAACAAGAATATGTAATAAAGTCGAAAATCGTTCGAACAAGTGGCAAACAGGGAAGTCTGCGGCGATCTTCCAATAAACAAACCGAACTGCCAAAAGAATTGCACATAGCGTACTTAAAACATAAACAAAGCAAAGTCAACGGTGGGGAGGGGGGAGGGGGGAAAGGCGAGCAGTGCATGATCAGGCGGAGGGGAGCAGTGGGGGCAGCCATAAAAATTTCAGAGCTACTCGAATCAACAGCAACTTGTTTTTCTACCGCTAGACAAAAATGCCAGGCACACACACACACACACACACATACATGCACACATATATATGTAGATAAAACAATATAAATATATATGTATAAATTGATATGTATGTATGCCTGTTTATATAGCTATAGAGCGCTGAGCTCTTGCTGTGATTTTTATGCACAACAAGCTGCAGAATGATGCAAAAAGAAAAAAAAAAAAAAAGAGTCGAGAAAAAATCAATTTTTAATCGAAACGAATTAATGAGCAGCGCAGAAAGCAAAATAATTTTTGTGTCGAAATCGTTAAAAGTGCGCGCGCCTGTCGAACGGCGGCTCGTTGATGATGTCCTGCGGCGCAGCGAGCAGTTGCAGATACATCTACAGAGCTACAGATACAGATACAGAGATACTAAGATACAGCTACAGCTACAGCTGCTGTGGCTCGTTTGCTTAACCTTGACCAATGCCCAGCTGGACGGCAAGAGGCACACACTTATGTCTGTATGTGTCTACATAATGATGATGTTGCAAGTTTGCCAGCCACTTGCCACTTGCCACTTGGCCACTTGGCCACCTGTAAACGGTTCTCTGTCTAAATATTTAGCTCCTCCAAATGCAAACTTTTCGTATTCTTTTTCTCTCTTTTGATTTGTTGCCCCATCGAAAATGCGCTCATAGCTTCTCGCTTCGACACTAACCTTGATCAAAAAGCAACAAAAAAAAAAGAAAAAACATATTGCATACATATGCGCGCCTTGCCGGCCGGCAAAAGCTTTAATATACATATATATTCTCTCTATATGTATTTACGTACATATATTTAGCTATATAGATCGATATATATCTGGTCTGGGGAAGCTGTGTGTTTTATGGCCTGAATTTATGTTTGGCGATTAGCATTAACAAGCGCAAATCGCATAGCGCAATTAACATTTCAAAGTACATATTTGAATTATTATAATTTATCCGTGAATTTGGCCAACGATAAGTTTTTAATGGCCAGCCCCAACTGGGAGAGCCAGAGGTCATAAATGATTTCCCATATTTCCCATACACTGCACGAAAGCCAAGTCAAATATTTAGTAATTCCTCAGTTAATTTGATAGGAAACTAAAAAATCAGCGTTAATATATTTATATATATAAATATATTTCTAATTTTGGGTTTATTTAAATGGGAATTAAATTTATGTTTCTTGTGCTGCGTTTCATTTTGTTTGGCTCGAAATTGACTTTTATGACTCAATTAATTTACACCTGGAACTTGCATGAAAATTCCAAGGTGAACTTTTGGTACGCCCGATATAGTATTATAGTTCCATTTGGTGGTCATGGCTGTAGCACGCGGCACAGCTGGCCGAAAGTTCATTTACCTGGGCGAAAAACCTTCACTGAACCATGTAGATGTTGTGTCGATTAATTAGCTATAAAAAAAAAGTATTCTATACTTAGTTGGCTTAGCTTGTTTCATTATTTGTTGAACCATAATTTCAGTTTATCTAATAATATTTTCAAGAATATTTATTTATTTATTTCTTATTCAATTTCAATAACATATATATATATATTTCCAACTTTAAAGATCTCATCTGAAATGCATAATTTTTCGTTTCTAGAATATGCTATAAAATCAATAGATTTTTCCAATAAATCGTAGAGTTTTAAGCTTTGCTATCTACAATATGATAAATATGGCAATGAAATAAACTTTTGATTTCACAATTTTCACCGTAAAGGAAAAGTGTTTTTCATCAAAGTTCATCGAATTGGACTGTTCCACACATTTCGTAGATCTAATCAATATTTTCATTTTGGGAATTAGAAGGAAAACCCCGCTCGTAAAAATCGCTAGCTAGATATACTCGAAGAGTTTTCCATCAAGATAGTATGGATGGCTTCCTGGAAAGCGAAATTCTCCCGCAATTGGGCCATAATACAATATTGTATTTGCCAAATGGATAAACACAAATGATTTTCAGCTGAAATTGTGAGTAGGAATTTTTATTTTCATTTTCACTGAGCGCACACACTCTCTCTTCTTCTGCTTATTCTTCTTCTTTTTGGATTTGTGGAACAAGGTTCCTCTGCACAGAAGTTGGCTGACAGCTTCCTTCAGGCTGATGAACGGCAGCCGCTTTAGCTGATCTTCAAATCGATCGTATTAGTATCTTTATCATGCATGTCACGGCCACAAATTGCAACGATCCATCAAATAAATATCAGTTGGCAAGCGAGAGGGACGGACAGACTGAGCGTGCGAGGGAGATGGCAACCAGTTAGCCAGCCAGTCGGGTCTGGGTGGTAACTATATCTGGGCTTACGTATCGTATCGTATAAGGCTCGCTCGCTCACTCGCTCACTCGCTCGTTTGCTTGATCATTTGTTAGTGGGACGCAAAGGTATTTTATTTATAGCAATGCTAAAATTAACTTTTTGCGGTTCACCAGCAAAATGTGCATTAATATAGAAGCAAATGCAATCGGATTTAACTGGTGCAAGTGCTTATAAACTGTTCACATTTACTTTTTATAATCCAGTCTATGGGGTAGCTGCACTCACTCAACTTGTTTATATCCATCAAGATTCTTAAGTGACATTCTTCAAAGCGGCTCATCTGAGCGAGTAATATAATAAAAATTCTTTATATTTTTTTTAAACTGATTAATTTATGTAAATGTATTTATTACGTACTTGAATACTCTTCAAATATTTCAAGCTATTCATTTGATTATATATTTAAGAAGCACCAAGTCTGGCATATATTTTTATAATTTTTTTTAAAGACTTACATATTAATCATATTTAAAATAATTAAAAAAAAAATTCTAAAATAGATTTTTTATATATATTATTATAGTATATTAAATATAAAATTTTTTTTTTGATTTTTATTTTTATTTGATTATTAAATTTTTAATATTATTATATTTGAATATTTATATATTTTGTCAATCTTATAAAAAAAAAAAGAAAATCATATTTTTTTTTAAAATAAAATGTTATTAAGCTGCAAGATTATTTTATTAACAATTGCATATAATGTTAACTAACAGATAACATTTGTTACGTTTTGAAATCAGTTTATGAGTTTCATATTCTAACTGCAACTATTTTGCCATTCCATTTACAGGGTATTTGTCAGTCGACTCTTGCCTTGCACTCGCCCCGCCACACACTTTGATTGATTTCCATGCAAATTTGCTGCCACATTAGTTTTTATTGCAATTTCTTTGGCAAAACGAACTGTTGACTGCAGTTGCAGCCCAACTCGACTGCGCTCTATAGACACTATGAATATTCATACACATGTACGTAGTCAACATTCATATACAGTTTAGCACACGCCGTGAGACTGCGGTGGGGGGGTAGGCGCTGACTTGTGGGGTGGACGAAGTTTTCACTTTCAAATTTGCCATTTGATTGACAGTCGTGAGTTTAGCGTTTTGTTTTTGACAGGCGACACATAAATGAAGTTTAATTAAATTAGTTAGATTATGCTAAAGGAAGGAGCTTGAGTAGGGTGGGTTAGGGAGGTGAGGGGAGACGAGGGGAGAGCTGGGTAGCTCTACTACTCGTTGCAAGCTAAATAAATAAATAACCAATTTTTAATTGAATTTCTACCTACATTTTTAACCTGTTTGACGGCATTCCGGGGCAATCAACGTCGTTGTTGTTGTTGTTGTTGTGGAGTAGTCGTTGTCGTTGTCGATGACGCTCGTTGCTGTTGTTGTTGTTATATGCATAGTAGTCGCAGTTGTTTTTGTAAATTGCTGCTGCAAACGGCGCCGCCTCAACAAACCTCGTGCTGCTTTTTCATCTCGCTGGGCAACAAAGAAGACCTTTTGCAGCAGCAACAACGCTGACGTTGACGCCGACAGCGACGCTGGCATCGGCATCGGCATCTTATCAGGGGCCAAGTTGCAGTTTCGTCTTCGTCGCCGGCGGGAGACTGCGAGGCTGGCGCTGAACTCAACTGCAGTGATAGCTCTCAGTGGCTCCAACGTGTGTCACTAACTTAGTCACTCACACACACGCACACACACACACATATGTAGTGGAGTGGCGGCTGTGCGTGGCACTTTCTTGTCTTGATAAGCGATTTGCATCAACGAAAATGGAACGTTTTAGAGCTTTGCTCTCCTCTCGATGAGTGAATGCACCAAAGGATGTTGACTTGTCACGCACACTCACACTCACACTCGCACTCACTCTGTGTACGTGTGAGTGAGACAGAGAGATATATAGAGAGAGAGCGAGAGATGGTGAGAGGCTGGTAATTATGATAATTACAATAATGAGATTCATCATGCTGCAGCTTCTATACAGAAACTCTTTCTGCATATTCCATTTAATAGTTTAAATAATATATATTATTTTAATTATATTTGATTTACTTTTCTTTAGATTATTTATTTTTAATTTCTGTGGTCGCATTGAAATGGTATATGACTGGCCTTTTCTCATTTTCGAAAACCTAGTTTCAACTCTTTAAATCCAACCGAAAGTGGTTCGAACTGGCGTATCTAACTAACTGTGAGGGTTACGCTTTATAAACTGTAACGCTGTCACTTACAACAACAACAACAATATCAAACATCTATAATAACAACAACTCAAGTTGCTTGTAAACGTGTTTTCAAAGTCGATTTCTTGTAATCCAATATATGAAGCAAATGAAGAGCTCGTTTTTTTTTTTCATTTATTTATTTTTGATTTATATGTATTTTTTTTTTTTTTTTTGAGTTTTTGTGCTAATTGTCTAAGGCATGCTATTGATTATTTATCGAGAGATGTTAACAAATTGTAATAGAATGAAACTGAAAAGCTGACTACCAGAGCAGCTGAAGAAATTAACATTGATTTCTGCTATAAATATGTTTATAATATGTTAATATATATTTTTAATATGAACGAATTTCTAAAATTGCTTATTCCTTTTTACTATTTTTTTTTAAAGCATTTTCTTTTAGTGTTTGAATATTATTCTTTTATGAGTATTATTTTATAATTTTCTTAAATAAATTTAATGTATAATTAAAATATATGTTATTTACATATTATTTATTATTTATTTATGAATATTATTTTATAGTGTTCTTAAATAAATTTTATGTATAATTAAAATAAATAAAATAAAAGATATTATTTTTTTTTTTAAGGTAATTTGTAAATTTGTGATATATAATATATATTTATTTATAAATAAATCAATTTTTAACAATTATATTATATAAATATAAATATAAATATATACATTTAGTAATTAAAAAATAAATACATGCATAAATTTTTGTAATAAATAAAAATAAAAATAAATATTTTAAAATTAAATTATTGTTTAAATATTCCTAACTAATAGGATTTTTAACTTATTTTAAAATATGTTCATGAACTGAACTTTATAAAAAATAAACTCAAGACATAATAATAAAAAAAGAAATAGACAATAAAAAAAAGCTAAGCTCAAATTGAAGAATGTGCTGTGTCTTATGAACAATTATATAATAACAATGATAAAAGCTGCTTTTGCTCACATTTAATAGCTTTAATGATGTGCTCACATATTTTGTCACTGCGGCTGAATGAACTCCGCTCAAGGTGACAAATTATTTGACAGTCAATTAAAAGTAAATGAAAATAATATAAATGTATATAGAAGAATATCAGCTGTCCAGCAAAACTAGTTAAGATCTACAGTAAATTCTTGTATGCATACGCTGCGTATGCTTAATATGAACTTGATATAGTTTTGGGTCAGTTGGGCGCCATTTCTCCTCGCCTTAGCGATCATATTGATATGCAGATAGACTGTGGTGTACGTCTGCATCTATTATATATATACAAATATGATTTATCACGTCTGACACTTGGGCCAAACCACTTGTCAAATGTAGACGGGGCAACGAGAACAACACCAACAACAACAACAACAACAACATCGATAGCGACTACATGCTGCGATTTTAGATAAATTCATAACTCAAACTCAACTTGTCTTGCCTTCAAAGTTCAAATCACTTGGCACACACGCATATATTTATATATACATATATATATATTTTTGTGTATGTATGTATGTATGTGTAGATTTCTTATTAATTATTTATTTATGCATTATTTTTTGCGCGCGTTCATTTCGATAAGCTTCAAATGGAGACACAATTTACATTTACTGTTATACCGCATATATACAGTCTACGCTGAAAGTCAATGTATATGGCAGCCAGAACAACTATCAAAATCAGCTGTTGGCTGCGATTTCGTATAATGAACTTGAAATTCGCTCTATGAAAAACAGCAGCAAAATGATAAAACAGTCTCTCTCTCTCTCCTTCTCTCTCTCTCTCTCTCTCTCTGTGTGTGCCGCTCTTTGGCTGACTCTCTGAATAGTTAGAAGCAGGCGGCATTTAATCAGCACAGCCTCCACAATGGACCCTCAAAGTTTCCAATGCCCCGTCTGCTCTGCCCAGCTGTTCCTCTGCCCCCTGCCACACTTACATTTCTTTCTTCGTGGCTGAATTTAGTTCAGCGTAGTTTGTACTACTTACATATATACATATACTATATTAATATATACATACATATACATATATATATATTTGTATGATAATCGACAGGCGACAGGAAAACGAACGCGAGCGCGAGTGAAACGCTCGAAGGCCATTCGCTTGCTACAGCCACATTGGCTTGAGGTTGAGGTTTGGAATCTGAGCTGCTATTAGCTAACGAGAAGCTGATGATGATGATGACGATCATGATGATGAAGAAGAAGAACATTGGCACCGTTAGTGTAGCCACAATTTTAGATAGTTGCTGTAACTATATCATTAGCGTGTATTATATGACCTGGTAACTAACAGATCGATAATCCATAGAAGGGAGCGAAAAATTACGGAAGTTGGATTTAAGTTATATGAGAACTTAAAGTAAATAGATTGATATGACTATTAAATCTTATCAATTAACAATCGAGTAAGTAAGGAATGAAAGCCTAAATATCAAATGAAAAGGGAGAGAGAGAGAGAGAGAGAGTATATCGAATCTAAGGATCTATATAATGATAAAACGATGACTTGACTGCTGGTCAAAAATTTTATAGAAGCTCTAGTGGGTCAGACTGTCGAGAAAGTTCTTTGAGGGAATTTGTATAATCCAAGAACTAATAATACACGGATCATTGCATTCGGCTAGAGATATCTAAAAACTTCTGAAATATCGAGTGGTTCAATAAATATAAGTACAATAGCTATTTTAAGGAAACAACTCTTAATTTCTATGAAAATATATTTACATACAAACAATTGCTATCTGAGTTGTCATACTTATATGACAGAAATATCCAAAGCGACTTATATGGGTAATTCTCTAATAATAAATGTGAGTAACTAAGAAATGGAAAATACATTATACTATTTATACACATGTACAATATACTAGAGTCTAATAAACTAGATATCGAATTGTTCACAAATTCAACTTTGAAAGTTTTGATGCTAAAAGATCACGCTTTTGAGGAACTAAATGTCTTAGAGGCAAACGACCTTCACTCAGACGAAATTCTATTCGATTATTATATCTAAGTTTAGGTTTATCGTGTGTGTAAATTTTGCATTAATTAGCAGAATTATTTACTTATATGCAGAAGGTCGTTGAAATACAGCAGATATCACTTGACTTGTCGAGCCGAGTGAATCAACAAGTGAATCACTCTGACAAGTGATACGTTTCACAGCACTTCAAGAGTTTCACAACACTTTTCCCACTACGAGTAGTCCCTATCAATTGTGACCCAATTGTGCGGCAGCGTTGCCACTTTATGTAATTTGTATTTATAGACGAAATTTGTCAACTTTGGTCTGTGATTCTAAGAAATATGTAGTATGTATGTATGTTTTATATGATGTAGTTTAGTTCAACAAAGAGTTCTGCTTGGCGTTGCCAACTTATAATTTGAGACTTTTAGATTGAAATGCTTTGAGATAGACGTTTCACTTTTAAATGGAATCATGACCATTTGGTCTATGAATGGGTGATATATTTTTACATTTTATATTTGAAATAATGCCGCGCTCTTAACTTATAATTTGAGCATTTTGCTTTTCTTCATTTTCATGCATTTTTCCATACATATTAACCTGCCAGAGCGTTGTCACCTCATAGTTTTAAGAAATAATTCGCTTATGATATTTCTATACGACTTTATGAATGACTATATAGATCATATATTGATCATGTATTTATCAAGTTCCTCGTTGAAATGAAACCTAATTTATTTTAGTTTAATCGCTCTAATAGAATTTCTAGCAAAGAGCTGCTGTAGTGTTGCCACCTTATACACTGTCCCACAATTTCCAGCCGAACTCGACCATTTTACTCAGCACTTTCGACCGGAACTAGTGCACAGTTCAGTTGTGTGACACATACATATATATAATTTATATATAGATGTGGAGCAATAAATGAAATTGCATTGGCAACACCCGCGCCTGCTCAGCCCTAGGCCAGGCGAGGCTTGCTTAATTCAAGTACATGCGGCATGCAACTTGTAAAAATCTTATTTTCTTTGTTTTTTGCATTGCATGGAAACGTGATAGCAAAAGTTGCTGTTGTTGTTGTTGCTGGTGTTGTTGTTGCTGGTGTTGGTGTTGGTGCAGGCCAGTTTCGGCTTGGTTGGCTGCAGTAGCCGCATCTGCTTGTGGAATTTATTTTATCGTTAAGAAAATGTGTGTAAAAATAAGTGAAACTATTGGAAGCTGTTGCCGCTGTGCGCCTGTCTCTCTAGCTAGTCACAGGTGTGTGTGTGTGTGTGTGTGCAGTGTGACCAGTTTGCGTGTGGGGCAGCTAATGCCTCCACTTTTGATAAAATGTTGGACTGGCCTAAGCCAGTTGCTGCTGCTGCTGCTGCTGCTGCTGCTGATGACCAGTAGCCACTTACAGCTGCAGCAAATTATTGCCGCATTGCTGGCTTGTTGTTATCAGAAGCAGCAGCAGCAGCAGCGGCAGTAGAGTAACTCGCAGTAGCCGCACCACATCGCATCGCATCGCATCGCCTTGTGATTTGCCTGAGCCACATCAACAATTCGAGCCACAATTCAGAGCGAGAAACCCGCTTCACAATTTTTTTAGTTTTCGTCGTTGTTGTTGTTTTTGTCGAATTTCAGAAAGTGGAAGACCTTCGTTGTTGCCGCTTGCCACTTGTTGTTGCTGCTTAGTTTGTTATCAGGTTTGCGGGGTTTCCTACCCCTTACGCTGCCGCCTCCTCCACCACCACCTCCTCCACCACCACCTCCTCCTCTGCCTCCTCCTCCTTCTACGCGTCAGCTTCATTTGTGGCTATCAATTTCACACCTAAGCCAACAAGTTTCTAAAAATGTGTGCGTATTTTTTTTCTCTCTCTCTCTCTCTGTTGGCCAAACAATCAAAGCCAGCAAACAAAGTGTCGCTCTCTCTCGCTCGCTCTCTCTGCGTCTCTGTCCGTCTCTCTTTATGCATAATGACAGTTATAAATGGAAGAGCACTTAATAAATGTCAAAGGCGTACAACGATTAGCATCGCAAATATCGGGGTAATACGATAGGGCCATCGATTCACTGAGTCGACAAAATGTGGAGCATGGCCCATGGCCCGATGTCTGAGCTGAGCGGGGCTGAGCGGGGCTGACTTATGCAATGCTAATCGAGAGACAGTTGGGGCTTTGATCTCTGCCTCTCTCTCTCTCACTCTCTCTCTCTCTCTCTTGAGGCGTTGGCAAATCCATAAATAAACCGATTTACAATAAACCAATAAACACACACGCCCAAACGCCAGCCAGTCACATGCAATTATTCAATTAACCAAATGGCGTCATAAATTATCGTGTCTATCGACCACTATACAACACCGTCTGACACTATCTGGCTAGGGCCGATCGTTACCTACGTGCCCAGTACCCGAGTGTAAGAGCTCTACATAGACCCAGCCCAGTTACCAATTGACAATTGCGGAATGTCGCACTTTATGAATATGCAGTCCGCTTATGACACTTGATTCACAAAACCACAAAGCGTCAAAGCAATAAATAAAATCCCTTTTAACGGAATTCGAAAAACAATTAAGCAATATACTCAATACAAGTTTCTGCTAAAAGCATTTCTGAGAGCTGCTAATTCTTAAAAGTATTTTGATTTCGTATTTATATTTTATATACGAGTCCAAACTGAATATTTAATATATTTCTAGACATCAGTCAAAGTCCGGAACTTGAAATAACAATTCGAAATGATAAAAATAAACTTTGAAATATTTTTATTTAAATATTACATATTAATTCTTGACACATTTCGTATTTAAGTTTTTATTTCTCTCTCTCTCAACAAAAACCAAGTTATACGAATATTAATTAGGAATACATAAACTTAGAGCTTTTATTTCACATATAGTAAGAATATAAAGAAGAGAAAGTTTTTAGATTTGTAGAAGCAATAGAAATTTGGAATTTAATATTTAAAATATATATGAAATTTTTAAAAATACTAATTAAGAAAAAATAAAAAAATGAAAATAAACATATTTTTCTGAAACATGAAAATTTAAAAAAACAATAAATTTATTAGGAATTTTTCTTACTACCTATTTTCTATTCTGTAGCATTTTTAAAATACTTTTGTTTATATATTTATTTATTAAAAAACAGCAATTTTGTTTTGTATTTAAATATAAATTTAACGTACGATAATTTATATAAATATTTTAATATTTATTTATCTTAATAATTCTTTAATATTATTATATGAAGTGAAATAAACCTCTCTTAAGAAATCAGAATGCAATAAGCTTATTTGCATATATGCATATCAGATAATATGCAGTTATTTCTATATACGAATATATGTAATACTATTTTATATATTTACATATATATTTGTTCTAGAAAGTAACGGAAAATTACACACAATAAATATTAGTAAATCGGAACGAATGGCAATCACTCTTTCTACAGATCAATGATAAAATTGGAAATTCATTTGGAATGCTCTACGCCGAGCTGATTCTGCGTAAAAGATTAAAAAGTTTGCTAAACATTGTAGCAGCTGTTTCTTTGTGCACGAAATGAAAAGTCAAGGGTTTCGCCTAACGTAAGATGGATATGCAAATTAGATACGCAGACACCATGTCGTATGCGCATTATACAGATATATACAAGCAACTTGGCTATATATAAATATACATAGGTATATAAAGAGTGCGATCTTACCTTGTGCACCTGCTGCACGTCTTAGAAACGTTTCAAAATCCACAAATCCTTTGGCTGCAAGTGCAACAACAACCAATTCTGGCAATTCACGAACGTTGCATACATTATATTCGGCTGGACACACATGCGCATATATTGCTGTTATCGATAACGGCTCCGAAACTGCTGCAGATACGTGCTATATATACATATATATCTGCTATCAATGCATGCTTAATATTTCTTTAACACTTGCACTTTACATGTTGCCTCCACAGAAGGCTTTTGGCTCAAATGCCACACACACAAACACACACACGCGCACACGCAGAGTAATCGATTGCGTTATCGTTATCGGTATCGGCATTGAGCGACGCTCACAATCGCGGAACTAACACGACGAAGCGACGAGGCGCGCGGGCTGGTGGGGCGTGGTCGGGGTCGAGGGAGCTTTCGAGTCTTGGAAGTTGTTTACAGTTCTTGAGCTCAGCTGCTATCTACAATGGCTGCTGCTGTTGTTGTTGTTGTTGTTGTTGCTGCACAGCTTTAACTTTATTTACAGCACGCGAAATATTACAGCCGAAAAAAAAAATAATAATAATAATAATAATTTTATATACACACACACATCTATCTATCTATATACATACATATGTGTGTGTGTATAGACGTTGACCAGATATGCAGATTTATGTGCTGGGTCTGCCTTAACGAGTTAGATCAAGTTATGACAAGCTGCCGCCGCAGCTTGTTGTAAATTGTAAATTTTTTATGTTGTTTTTATATATATACACACTATATATATATATATATATATATATATATATATTATTTTTTGATCGAGCTTTCGAGTTGGCGACAACGACGAATCTTTCGGTTCCGTACAACGAGCGCTGAGCGCAAAAAACTGAATGAGCGTCCAAAGCGGCCGGGCAAGGCAAACAGGCGGCACAGAGCCACAGAGTCACAGAGACAGCAGCAACAGCAGCAGCAGCAGCAGCAGCAGCGACAGCGGCAGCAGCGACAGCGGCAGCAGCAGCAGCAGCTGTGTCGAGCTAGTTAGTTACTTAGTTTGAGCGCGTAGTAGTGAGAGTCGATCGACACACACACACACATACACACATACACATACAACTTGTTTAAATCGCTCAAGCTCAAGCGCCATTTAAGTTGAGTAATTAAAACCAAGCAGCGATTTGCATGTGTGTGCGTGTCTGCCTCTACTACACATACATATACATATACATATATGATGCTGTGTGTCTCTGTCTGTGGCTGTGCGATTAATTATTAATAAAGCCCAAAAAGCAACAACAACAACAATAAACAAACAAACAAGTCCGACTGTCCAGCTATACGACAATTACAAATATTCAACTCTCTCAGCTCTGGCTCTGAGCTCAGCTGCGCGACTTTCTTTGCCAGAGCTCTCTGCCTGACTTCTCCCTCTTCTTCTTCTTCTTCTTCTTGCTGTTGCTAGCTGCTGCTGCTGCTGTTGTTGTTGTTGTTGTTATCGTGGTTGTTGTTGATTTGGTTACCGAAATCGGCATCTCAACTGGTCTGAGTCTCCGCATTCACGGCGCAGTGCAGCAAATGTAAATCTAAATTGATTGCAAAATGCTTAAGACTGAGCGTATTCATTATACGCCATGTGAATTGAAGTGCACAGCGTTGCCAGACTGGTTTTTTTTTTTTTATGTAGTGTGCAGCAATCGAGAAGTAATTTCTGAAACAACAGAAAATTGAAAAGTTGCAGGATAAAATAAAAATACGAATGATATACAAATAATTCAAAATAAATTTTTAAAAAATAATAATAATAATTTTTTAAATTTTTAAATTTTTTATATATAGTAAGAACATTTTATATACATAAATGTTCTATTTAAAAAATGTTTATAATATTTTATAATAAATAAATTTATTTAAAATATAAAAATGATTTAACATATAAAAATGATGAAAAATATTTTTAAAATGTTTATAATATTTTGTAATAAATTAACTGATTTAAAATGTAATAAGAAAATTATTTAATATTTATAGAAATTATTTTTTTATGTGCAAAGAATGTAATAACAATAATAATAAAAGTATTGGTTTAAATATACCAAATATATTTTTATATTAAGTCTAAAAAATTTAATATATATGATATATAAATATTTAAAAAATACAGATAAAGCAATAGATTATTTTAAAAATTAATTTTTTTTTTAATAAAAATATTTTAAACAAATTTTATAATTTTTTTTTAAAATGACTTAATTGTTATTAATACAAATTCGTAATTTCTAATTAATAAAAGTATATAGTTTTAATTGATAAGGTTTATTAACTTATATTACCTCTATTAAATATTATCTGAATTAATGCTTTATTGTTTTTTAGCTCACATTATTATATTCATTTTCCACTCAAGCATTGTCCATACGCCCTGTTGACAGGCAAACGCTGTTGGTCATCTGGCAACGCTGTTGGCCAAAATAGTGGCTGCTGTTGTTGTTGTTGCTGCTGTTGCTGCAGCCGTTGCTGTTGGCAACATAATTAAAATATTGCACTTGTTACTTCTGCCAGCGCCAGTGCTGCGTGTTGCGCTTGTCGTCGTTGCTGTTGCTGTTGCTGCTGCAGCTGTTGCTTGATGCTGTAGTCTTGCCATGCTCTTTCCGATGCATTGTTTTTGTAGTTTTTGTTTTTGCCACAGCACAAAAACATCCAAACTGAACGTTGTGTCTTGTATTAAAACTTGTTCATTGGAATTTTCTAATAAATCAATAAACGCGGACAACACATTGTGTTGTTGCTGCTGTTTCAGTGCGCGAGGAGGGGGGAGCAGCGGAGGTGCGAAGATGCTCTCAAAAGGGGCGGCAGGTGTGCTCAGGCTGTGTGGCACATACATAGACTCTGTTTTAAGCCAACTTTGAGATTATGGCAAAGTTTTGCCGTTGACAGCAGCAACGTAATTGCAGCTGCAGCAGCAACAGCAACAGCAACAACAAGTAGTTGCAACACTTTCACGCATTGCATTTCCGGACAGCCAATGCTTCCGAGGAAGTAATATTGCAAGCCACCCGACCAACTAGAGCGTATTGCCCATAATTATGCAATTTTCTATATATATAGACAGATTTATATATATATTTATATATCTGGCAAATGAAGGCAAAAACGATTTTGAATTTTATTCGCTTTTTCTATATACATGTATTTATTATAAATATTTTTTTTTTTATTAATTTTTTATGAGCTGCTTTGCCTTCCAACGCGCAGAGACAAACAAACAAAGCGGAAAAACAACTTTTTGCTTTAATTAAATTATTATGCTGGCATTATAAGTTTTTATGCCTGGCTTATAACCTGTGCGTTTTCATAATCAGCAGCAAGACTTCTTCTTCTTTTTCGGCTATTTTTTGTATTTTTTTGTGTTAACCAATTTGATAAACAGCCCAAGTTGAACTAAAGACAAAAAAAGATCAAATGTTGCTGGCAGCAATGTTGCTGGCAACAATGTTGCTAACGCTAGGCATGCAAATGGGCCAAATCGAAAGCCGCTTCGTTCGTCACATTTTTTCGCATTGCTGCTGTTGCTGTAGATTTTTTTTTTTTAATGTAAATAAAATGGAAATTCCTTGGCAAAGAGCAGATTGCAAACAAAATGCAGGCAGGCGCGCAAAAAAGCTGTAGAACAGCTCGGCTAGGCACTTGTTAAGATGACTGCCTTGTTAAACGAGCCTGCAACACCCCAACAACAACAACCACAACAACAACCACAATAAACAATGTTGCAATGCTTAATTATTTCAGCGGCAAGGAATTCCTCGACGCAAACTTGAACTGCTTCTGCTGCCGCTTGCCGCTTGCTGCTGCCGCTTGCTGCTGCACTTAAGTGCGGGTATTGCGGCCAAGCGTGCAGCAGGCAAACGCGATTGTTGCCAACACTTGAGGTCGTCTGCTAGGCACACACACACACAAACACACACACACACACAGTCATATGTCTGAGTTGCTGCCACAGCTTCAGTCACATTGGTCAACGGCACCGACGCGTCTATGGCCATGTTGCCAGTTGTGGTTGCATCTTCTTCTCTGAGCTGCTGCTGCTGCTGCTGCGGCTGCGGCTGCTGTTGTGGCGCACCTATTTGTAATGCATTAATAGCCAAGAGGCAACAACAGCAGCAGCAGCAGCAGCATCAGCAGCAATTGCAGCTCAGCTCAAGCCAACAGATTGACATTAAGCTGCTGCCTTCTGGCTCCAACTGCGGCTCTGTCTCTCTCTCTCTCTCTCTCTCTCTCTCTCTCTCTCTCTCTCTTTCTCTCTCTCTCACTCTCTCTCTGGCCATGAAGCAGATGCATTTGATAAATGACAGACTGCACACACACTGCCACAGCTGTGCCACGCTAATAATCCATAAATTGTTAATTGGTGCGTTGCCAAATGGCGTTAGATGAAATGCATATGATTTATTTCTCATCTTTGATTCTTCGTTTACTATCTGAAGCTCTTGAAGCTTAGCTGCGCTAATCAGCTCAAAAGGCTCTTTAATTGATTACAAATGTAGGTGAAAGGTAAATATGATTTCTGAAAATTAATTTCAATTACATTTCATGGCTTTTCATCTGCTCAAACTTTATTGCATAACTGGAAGTGGCTCTGAGGCTTAATTAAAGGCTTTAAAATATCTGCGTATTGCATTAAATATTTCCTTTAAATAAATTGGAATAATTTATGATCTATACGCGAGGGTAGTCTGAAAAATTGATAAACTAAAAGGATATATAGTACATATTAATTAAAATAAATTCATTTTAGCTATGATACATTTATTAAAAAAATAAATAAATAAATAAATAAAAATAAACAAATAAAAATAATTAAAAAAATAAATAAATAAAAATAAAAAAAATTATATAAAAATAAATAAATAAAAAAAGATATATAAAAAATATTAATTGGAATAAATTTATTTTAGCTATCATACATTTAACAAAAAAAAAATAAATAAATAAATAAATAAAATTAAAAAAAAATAAATAAATAAATAAATAAAAAAGATATATACTAAATATTAATTAGAACAAATTCATTTTAGCTAAGATACATTTATTAGAAAATAAATAAAAATAGATAAACAAGATATACAATACATATATAATACATATAAAAAATAAATAAATAAAAAAAAATGCATTTTGCGCTCTATTCAAGATGTAAATTCACCCTAAACATCTGAAAATCATTGAAAATAAATTAAATTAAATTTAATTAAATTTTGTTAAATTTTGTTCACTTTATTTTACCGAGATGAAGATTTTAATAAATGCAAATTTTTTCAACTATTTAAAATGTTAAATAAATAATAATTATTCAGTTTAAGCTGGAAATAGAGTTTGCAAATTTTCTTCAACTGAAATTTTTCACATACCAAAACCAGGAGTTCTCTTAAGCCCTGGAGTCCGTGTAAAGTCGCTTAACACTCTTTAGCATATTGCATACATAAACTTGATTAAGCGCAGATTTCTCACTTCTGATATGCCCCGACTCCTGCCCACTGTCAGTCCTGTCACATCGATTTGGTCGGAGTTTTCAGTGGAATTGGGTAGCAGTTCAGTGCACTTGATGCGATGGGGGTTTCTTTTTTCATTTACTTCCCAAATATGGAAACAGGGGCTGCCAACCCCCGACAGATGCTTCAAATTAAGACATTCCATTGGCACATAATGGAACGGGCATGAATCATGGCCAGAGCCAGAGCAATAATTGTATGCAAATTGCAAAGAAGAGGCATGTGACAAAAAAAAACATTAATTGAACTTGCGAGTGAGAATGCGAATGTGAGTGCGAGTGCGAGTGCGATGCGATTGCTTAGGCAATGTGCTCATAGATACGAATATGATTCCATTTGGCACTCGGCATGAACTTTGCCATTGTCTAGACAAATTAAGCACAGCCTCACAAATTGTGATGGGGATGCGCAGCGAGCGCAATTTACACAGAATTTCATGTCTCAAGCTGCTGGCCCGGCCACGTGGCGTATGCGCAATGTGTGTGTACGCAATATATGGTATGCGTGTGTGTGTGTGGCGTCGTCAGCTTGTCTGGGCACAGCTGCTGTCCAAATGGATGTGATGTCATAAGTCAACAACTCAGCTGCCCCAAAAGTCTATTTGATATATAAATATAAGAGTGTATGTGCGTGTGTGTGTGTGTGTGTGTGCATACAAAGATCTGATCTGATCGGATCGGATCGTTAATTAAAATTGCCAGCGTATGCGAGTACCAAGTCCGAGTACTTCATTAGCCACGCAGTTGCCACGCGCAGCTCTCCAATGCTTAATTAATAAATCAACGCGACACTTGCACTCAACAGCAACAACAACGATCACTTCAACATGATCTTCATAGTCATCATCATCATCATCATCATGATCATCATCGAAGCAGATGTTCAACTCGCTCTGAGATTGTTGCCAACAAGGCAGACAAATTGACGCGACATTCCACAGCAGCTGCTGTCAAAGTTTGCCTTCACTTCGATGGGAGGGTTGACCCCCCCCCTCCACCTCCCCGCGACTGCTCTGCTAGCTAGTGTTAAATATAGCAGCTGAGCAAAGCTAAGACGGAAACGGAAACGTTTCTAATCGCAGCTCATAGATCTGCGCGTGGGCTCCGGCCCTAAGCTGTGGGCAGGCATTTAATTTCATTAATTCTCGCTCGCTCATTTAAAATAGATTAGCTTCAATTCAGTTTACATTCGAAGCAATGCCTTAATGAGCATTAATATGGAGATATACATATACCAAGAAAATTCAAGAGAGGAAAAACACTAATTGCTAATTGATATTTACATAAGTTTTATTTAACTCTAGTAATCGATGAAAACAAAAAAAAGTAATAATAATAATAATTAATGACAGTTTTACTCATTTGCTCTATAAATGCAAAAATAAAATTAAATAAATTCATTATATTTATTTTTAATAAACAAAAATTAAATAAATTCATTATATTTATTTGTTAGTCAGTCTTATTATCTTTAGACTTATATTACAAAATATGTTTGTATATAATTCTTATTTTTAGCTTTATTCTAAGCTATATCAGCATCATCACATTCCTTAAATATTACAAAGAAGAACGAAAAATAATAATAATAAAAAAAAAAAAGCAAAAATAGTTTTGCTTGAATGAAAAATGTGTCTTAATGAACTGTAATTAGATAGTGCGATTTATCAAGTCATAATTTATTCGAAAGAACTGCAGACTTAGTCATCACTTAGCAGCTGCAGCAATTCATAGTTGTTGTTGTAATTGTTGTTTATTTTTGTACAAGCATTTATATAGTTAATAACAAAGTTAATCAAATGCAAAATAAATGAAAATAGCACAAAACTGAGATACTAAAGGCGAATGTGATTATTTAATAATTGTGCCAAATGCGCGGAAAAATAATTATTGCAACAATAACAATAACAATAGCAACAACAACAGCAACAACAGCAATAGCAACAAATAGTGTCTATTGTGCATAAAACAATGAAATGGAATGAAAATAGAAAACAACTGAGAGAACAGCTTGTCTTGTTGTTAACGACGCGTGAATACCCTAACTGCACTCTCAAACGAATGTGGAATGCCGAATATGTTGCATAAAGACAACGTTTGAATGCTAACTAAATAATATGCTGCGATTGTATACCATATCGTTTGAGCCATAAGGAAGCAAATCTTAAGTGATTAAGTATGAATTGCCAATTGACAACATGCGACAAATGTGAGCAGCAGATCTGTTATTTAAATTTAGTCAATTGCTGCTAGAGTTTATATAGTATTTCATAATTTTTATTTAAAATTTCTAATTTTAAATTAAAGACTCGTAATACCTATATTTCTATTTGATATCCATCAAACCTATTTAATAAATATTTTATAAACAATAAATATCTCTAGCTTTGATTCAAAATTTTAAATGCTGAAGCACAGTTTGACATACTTTGAATGACTTGATATATATTATTATAATATTTAGATACTAATACATCCATTTAATGGACCTCTTTTAGCAATTCTGTAGAGATTTAAAAAATCGAGCTATTATACAATATGTTTACTCTTCTTAAATAAATTCTGAAATTATTCTGAAATTATTATTTTTAATTCTTTAAAAAAAATAGAAAATATATATTATTTTTCATTTCTTTTTATACGTTTTTTATTATTATTATTATTTTTGTTGTATTTCTTATTATTATTATTATTTTTTTTAATTTATATATATTTTTTATTTACTTATTTTATTATTAGTATTTTTTTTTTTTTTTAATTTATATTTTTTCAGTATTTTTTATTGCTTTCTGTAAGCCCAAATTAATAGCTGAATCAAATAAAAAATATTTCGCTTCTCTTTATGTACTACACGCACATACACCAACTCATATGCCTCATACTCTCCGTGAGGGTATTCAAAAGCGAGGCGAAAGAAGAAAAAAAAAAACGCAATTAGAAAAATATGCAGCAAAGTGTCAGTTAGTTGTAAAATTGTAAATTGCAACTGGGCGCGCGTCGAGTTTTAGTTTCTGTTTGTGATTTTGTTTTTGTTTTGTTTTGTTTCTTTCTTTTTTTTTCATTTTATATATATTTTATTGTTGTTGCTAAAAATAAAACTAAACAAATAAATTTACATTTTTAATTGCAATTATCGCTGGCTATTGTTGCTGCGACAGCGACTGCGACTGCGACTGCGACAGCGACTGCGACTGCGACTGCGGCTGCTACTGTTTGCCTTTGGGGTCTTAAACAATTAAGATGATTTATTGGCAGCGCGTTTTTTATGAGGCAAACAAACTTAAGAAAAACTCAAATATTTATGCTTTATAGTAATCATAAATACATATAGATAGATATATCCACATGATTTATCACATACATACATATATATGAGAACAGTCATAAGAATCAACACAATTCATCTGGTGGCCAAAAAACAACAAAATAAGAAAATTTTGCTGATTTCATGAGCCCAGAGAACAAAATGTTTTATTATATTATTATTTGTCATTGAGGGAGGAAAAGGCTAATTGCCAACTTTTATGTTTGCTCACTTGAGCATAGATGCGGCACAGCATAGACAGCGACTTGAAATGCACATTAAACAAAAAAGAAAGAAAAAAAAAAAAAATGGAAATAAAAACGTTAATGAAACGAGTCGTACAAATTTATAAGTTAAAATTAAACAGGAAAATCGTAAAAACTGTCTGTACACTTATTAAACAAATTGAAACTATGCCTCCGGCCGGGTTTCAAGAGCAGCTCAGCTCGAACGGAACTCTTACGGCACGACGAGGAAATGCAAATCCATGACATTGGTGCCCGTGTGGCCAGGAACTAGATGAAATCCCCCATTCTCCAGCTGGCTATAGAAGTTGTAGCTATCACAATTGCGCAGGCAGTTGGCCAGCTCGTCCAGTGTGTGGCCAGACAGATAGGCATCGATGACACAGCTGTCGCCTATGGCGCCCGCTGCATTCGTGGGGCCGTCAATGCCGTCCGTGCCGGCGCTAAGGAAGCTGCAATCGTTCAGCAGCTCGTCCCGATGCAACATCTGCGACATGAGCAGCGCCAAGTGCTGACTGCGTCCGCCCAAGCCCTGACCCGTGACCTGAAAATAAATCGAGGAATATTATTATAGCTATGTACATAGTTCAGCTATTGATTAGCACTCACTTGGATCACTGGCTCGCCGCCACAGATAAGAAACAGCGGCTTATTGTGCGCCATATGCTGCTCGAGCGCTTTCAGAAATTCATCCCAACTCTTTTCGTCGAAGGCAAATCTGTCGCGCAGCTGCTCTTGATTGATGCTGCGCTGCTTGTACTCTTGGATGCCGTGCAGCAGTCGCTGATAGTCCGCCGTCACGCTGTTCACATCGCCCTGTATGGAGCAGCTCAGTACGCAGGGAATGTAGCCCAGTTTGGTGGCTTCATTGGCTGCTGCTGTGGTGGCCACCAAATTGCTGCCCACCACAAAGACTTTGCCATTGTCGAGTTGCTGCTGCTGCTGCTGCTGCTCACTGAGCTGCTGCTCGAAGAACTGCTGCAGCTCTGATGACAGTTCGTTCCACACTTCATGTTTCATCAAAATATCCTTGGCAGATTCACCTCTGCCACTGGGCTGTATGGTCGGTCCGGAGGCAATCAGTTCCAGTGGATCCCCGACAATGTCGCTGAGAACAAAGGTGACCAGCAGATGAGCATGCTGCGCCGCCCGTGCCACTCCTCCGCCTTTAATGTCCGAGCAGGCAATGCGCACTGTATTCAACTCCTGAATGCTGGCGCCGTGCTTCATCAGCTTGTCCGCTATGTTGCGCTTGTCTAGCAGCGTCAGCGGAGGCTTGGGCAGGGGCAACAGCGCCGAGCCGCCGCCTGAAATGAATACAAAGAGTATATCCTTGCTGGTCATGCTCTCCGCTAGCTTCTTGATGGCCTTCGCGGCATTCAGTGCCATCTCATCGGGTAAGTTATTGGGCGCTCCCTCATATGTGATCAGTTTCTGGCTGATGGGCTGCTTGTACTGCTGCACGCTGTTGAGGGGCACGCTTAGCACACCGCCAGCGGAGTAGTCGCCTAGATCCTGCTGCACCTTGTTGGCCATGCCCAGCACGGCTTTGCCAAAGTCCACAATGTGACAGGTCTTGCCAGTTATGTCGTGTTGCTCTCCGTTCAGCTTGATATAAACACTCTGGTTCTGTGCGGAGGGTCGCAGGTCGTGAATTTTATAGTCCTCGAATATCTTTTCCGGATGCACCGCTCTCACGGCACACTGGAAAACGTGACGCATCTGCTCCCACGTCCGACGTTTGGCCATAATGAAGATGCTGAAAATATATACAGCTATAGTATACGAAATAAAATCTAAAAGACTTTAGACTTTACAACTTAAGTTGCCACTTATATGCCGATATATCCAATGAAATCTTCAGACAACGATTGTCGCAGGATTCGCTCAACTTTGTTGTTTACATTTATTGTACAGAACGAATGAGCATATTTTAAAGCTATTTTCAATACACACCTTCCGCCTTTAAGGAAATTTACAAATGAAACAGCACTTCTATACGCTGCGAGTTGGAAATCTTTTTTAACTTATCATATCGGCAATCAGCTGCCGGGTCAAATTTGTAGGTGAAAACAACTGTTGTTGTTTACTAAGAAATTGCATTAGAGATGCGCAAGCGAAATGTAAATAAGGCACGCGTGACTATCGAACCGCAATGTAGCTCGCCTTTGTGCTGAGAAAAAAGCCTTTATCAAATATTTTTGGATAATTTACATTTAAGCACAGCAAAAAAACACCACATTTAAATAGTAAAAATGTAGAATATATATAACAATCTTTAAATTAAATAAAAGACTTGTTGGGCATGTGCACTGCTTGCATTCTCTCTACAATCGCACAGCTTATAAATATATCGTTTGTGACTCATATCACTTAGCCTGACAGCGAGAACACGACTACAGACAAAAGCTGATAGCTATGATAATCGGCAAACATTACTTACTCAACCAAAACATAGATGGCGACCTCACTGCTAGCTGATAAAAGTATTTAAAATTACAATTAATGTTAAACCCCAATTGCGCTCTCTAATAAAGCAATTGTAAATCACTCGGAACGAGTGAATTAGTAGGTGTTCCATGGTTGTTGCGGCCACACGTGTGTTTTGCTGATGGTATAGACTCTAAATAAATTGCATAAAAAGCAAAATACAAAGAAGTGTAAAAATTATATTTGTATATTACGTACATATGTATATTTATGAATTACAATGTAGTACAGCATGTTGGCAGCTATTGCTAAACAGTGTAATTTAAATATAGCATGATCGCATACAAAAGCTAATAGCTATGACAATGAAGCAGCATGTCTACTCAATCGAAACATAGATGTCGACTCTGCGGCTGCTGATCAAAAGCATTTAAGTTAGACATTTTGAATACCGAATTTCATTTAATAATGACCTAATTAACTAACACACAACATGTTGCGAATTAGCAGGTGCTGGCGCAGGTGTTGCTGCCTACGTGTGTGGGTGTTTACATATTAATGTCAACGTCTCCAATCTCTACTCGTCACACAGATCGCACTCTTTGATTAGGCGCCACTTTAAAAGGCGCGCACTTTCGCTGCTGGAGGCACAGTTCCAGCTAGAAGCTCAAATGAGGCCGACCACAACGGTGCTACTGCTGCTCGGTAAGCATTTTCCCATGCTTCACTTACTCCCATTTCATTTGCGGCCAATTTCCCGTAGCGGGCGTTTGCTCTTGCTTCGGCAATCCTATCGTGGGCATATTGGATCCCAGCTGCTTTGTGGCTACTGGCGCTGTCTGTCCCAATGAGAATGTCACCTTCTGGCTGTACTCCAAGTATGACATCTTCCGCTTCATCTGCTCCGAATTATAAATTCATTTCTTTCTCTCTTCGCAGCACCACGCGCGATGCTCCCATCCAGCTGAATCCCGTTGATTTGAATCCCTGGGACTTTCAGCCGTCTCGCCCACTGAAAATACTGCTGCACGGCTATACGGGCGATCGCGACTTCGCCCCCAACAACCATATACGGCCCGCTCTGCTGGACAACGAGGACGTCTATGTGATATCCATAGACTACGCTCCCTTGGTGCGGGATCCCTGCTATGTTGCGGCCGTGAGGAACCTTCCACTGGTCAGCAAGTGCTTGGCACAGCTCATTAACAATCTCATCGAGCGCGGCATTGTGCCGCACGAGCTGATACACATCATTGGTTTCAGCCTTGGTGGCCAGGTGGCCGGACAAGCTTCGAACTACTTGAAACGCAAACCCAAATGGATCACCGGCTTGGATCCAGCTAAGCCACTCTTCATCCTAAGCAGCAATACGCGTCGACTGGATGCCGGCGATGCGGAGTTCGTGGACGTCATTCACACGGATACCTTGGGGCGGGGCATGATGCGCCCCATGGGTCATGTGGACTTCTATCCCAACTTCGGACCACTGCAGCCTGGCTGCCTAGAGGAGAATCCCAACGATCCGGGCAGCTGCAACCACGAACGTGCACCCCGCTTCTATGCCAACTCCATAAATTCCACCTTGGGCTTCTGGGGCCGCCAGTGCTCCAGCTGGCTGATTTACGTCTTTGGCCTGTGCTCCACCCGCTCCAAGCTCGCTCTGATGGGCTACCACGTGTCGCAGGAGCTCAACGGCTCCTTCTTCCTCAAGACACTCAGTCAGCCGCCCTACGCCATGGGCAACCCAATGGAAGAGGACAACAGCAAATATGTGGCCAAGTTCCACCTGAGCTCGAGGCACAGCGAAATCGAACAGGACTTCGAGCCGGAACTGGGTGAGTCCATACCCGAGCTGGAGGACAACGCTGTGGACACCAACGAACTGGAGAAACAACTGAACTGGCAGGAGTCGCTTGACGAGCCGCTCTTCTAGCTCTCTTAGCCACAATATCTCTGATAAGACTTATCTGCTATGCGATAAATTGCCAACTAATCTAAATGAATTAATTTATATCGGAATAATAAATGTATTTATTATATATATCAGATGTGTATATATGAGATGCAATATTCTTTGTAGTCAATATAATTCCTGGGTTTTGTTAAGCTCATACCGAAAGGCACAAATGTTAGTAACTTAAACGACATGAGTAGTATATGGATTATTTCAGATTGTTACCAAAAGCCAATATACTCTGAATTCGCAAGAGTGCAGAAATCGAAAATTTATTATTTTTTAAACATTTTATTTTATTGAATGCAATATGAATTTAGAGCTCAAGTTGGGTCTACAATCGACAAGTTTGGCTAGGGTTGGGGCTGTCCAAAAGTCATTTTATAGGCATAGTTGTCTTATCAGCTTGCGAAAATGGAGTTGGGCCCGCAGCTGGAGTGGATGGCTTGAGCTACAATGGCAGCCATGACTTCTTATCGGAGCAAGCGCATAGGGGAGGCCTCAAGGGCCGAGTCGTGCTGAAGGTCAGGCGAAGTGAATTTAATAGAATTAGCATTAGGCCAGGCGGCCAATGTGCTCCAGCTGCTCGCGATGTGCGAATATCGGATGAATGCCGCGACTCCATTGATCTGTTGGCTGCTGTTGCTGTGGAGCAGCTCAGCAAGGCTGGACACGCCACGATTCCAGCCCGAGCCGTGTGTCTATGCCACGGATGAGTGTCCCAATGCACGCATCGGCTTTTGGCTCTATACCAAGTGAGTGAGAGTCGGATGCAGATGCTCCACTTAATCTACTCTCTCTGTCTCTCTCTCTCTCTCTCCAGCTCCAGTCGTGATGCTCCTATTCTGCTGGATCCACTTAATCTGCAGGCGAGCACCTTTGAGCCTCGCTTGCCTTTGAAGATTCTCATCCACGGCTTCACTGGCAATCGCAGCCTGACGCCCAACGCAGAGGTGCGCGACGTCCTGCTGCAAGCGCAGCCCGTTCATGTGATCTCCGTTGACTACGGCAGCCTCGTGCGGTTTCCCTGCTATTATCCGTGGGCGGTGCTCAATGCTCCGGTGGTGGCCCGCTGCCTGGCGCAGCTGATCGACAATCTCTTGGCCAGCGGCATCTACCGGCGGGAGCAACTGCATCTCATTGGCTTCAGTCTGGGCGGCCAGGTGGCGGGCTTGACGGCCAACTCTGTGCAGGAGCCTCTGGCGCGCATAACGGGTCTGGATCCAGCTGGACCTGGCTTCATGACCAATAGGCTGGACGATAAGCTCGATGCGAGCGATGCTGACTTCGTGGATGTCATTCACACCGATCCCTTCTTCTTCTCCCTGCTGCCGGCCATGGGCCACGCGGACTTCTATCCCAATCTCGATCACTTCAGTCAGCCCGGCTGCACATACATCAATCGCTGGCGACCCTACAACTGCAATCACTTCCGCGCCGCCATCTACTACGGCGAGTCCATTGTCAGCGAGCACGGCTTCTGGGCCCAGCAGTGCAGCGATTGGATGCAGTATTTCACCCGACGCTGTGCCCTCCACGCCCATCGCTTCAACACTCAAATGGGCTACTTTGTTTCGGAGAAGTAAGTTATGGAGACTTGTATATCCAGATGTTTAATTTCTCTATCTCTCTCTCTCTCTCTCAATCTCCCATTTGCTTGCTCTCTCTTTTTCTTTCATTTTCTTTGCCGCTCCTTTCCTTTCTCTTTCATTGTGGTTCTCTCTGTGTCTCCCTTTTACTATCTCTATCTCGCTTTCACACACTCCCTTTTTCTTTCTCTCTCTCTCTCTGTTTCCTTCTTTGCAGCTCTTCTGGTTCCTTTTTTCTGAGCACTAATGAAAAGCATCCTTATGCCAAGGGACCCATTTCAATAATCGTACCTGAAATAACGGAGCCCTAAGAATCTATTTACAGAAAATTTAATGAAATGAAATGTTAAAGTTTTGAAGCATTTTTGGTTGCTCGAAATAAAAGCTTTTTGCCAAATCGAGAACAGCCCAAAAGCAATGAAAGCTGCAAACAAAACGAAAACTAAAAGCTTTTTAAGTCGCAGAGCGAGCTTTTATAGTTGCATGCTTTTGTTTGTTTTTTTTTCGGGTGCTGCGCTCCACAAAACTTTTTGGGCTGAGCGCAAACAAAACCGAAAGACTTAAGACACGAACGCGAGCAACAGTTGCTCGCCAGCGCGCAAACGTGACGGACGTCCGCAGCTGAAATTCGGCTCTTTAAAAGCTTTTGACAACAAGTGCGAGTGTTTACCCCGCCGCGAAAGCCAAGATCAAGTGTTGCACAAAAAGTGGTCGCAGTTGTTGTTGTTGTTGTTGTGGTGTTGGTGTTTGTGTTGTTTTTATTGTTGTTGTTATTGTACGATTTTCGTTATTTTTTTTGGGCGTTTCGCGCGTGCTCCGCTAATTTTAACATATGCATAGCATCCGGCATTATGCCGCGACAGCTGGTTGTGCATTGAAATTGAAATTGAAATTGAAATTGAAATTGAAATCGAAATCGAGAGTGTGAAGCGAGTCCGAGCGAGTCCAATAACCCGCTGCAGCATCTGTGGCTGCTGTTGCTGCATTCATATTTAAATAAATAAAAGCTAAAGTCAACAAAAACGGCGCGAATTGCATTTTGTTTATAAATGTCAAAGGCACGAAAACCTTGACCCACACAGCAAATATTTGTGGAGAGCAAAAGAAATACATACACACACACACATACATATACACATGTGTATGTGATTTGATAGATTCCAACTTATATAACAGCAAGTGACACAAATCAAAGTGAAGTGCGTTTAACACTGAGAGAAAAAATTAAATAAAAATATGATTTGGCGGCTTCTGTGTCTGTGGCTCAGCTTCAGCGTTTTCATTGTGGATTTTGCCGGTTTGTTTACATATATACATACATACATACATATATATAGTGCCCATTTGTAGGCACTGTGCTAAAAAGAAATCTTGTGTTTAAGTTAAAAACTTTTACTTTCGCTCTGGCCGCTGGCATTTATGACATCTGCTGGTTTTTTTTTCTTTTCTGAATATTTGTGTTTTTTTTTTTTCTTTTGTTTACAAATTTAATTATGAGGCACATAAATTACACAATATTTATTTTTAATATTTTTGCTGTTTTTTTTATGACATTAGGCCATCAAATGTTGCCATGTCGACCTTGCTTCATATTATTCAGCAACAATATTTTGAAATTGATTTCGATTGAACAACATTAAGGTTGATGCTCTGCGCAGCACGTACTCAAACAGCAGCAACAACAAACAGCAAACAACTACTTATAACTATTTATAACAACTTATTTGTTTAGCCACAGGCTTTTGTCTGTCTGTGACCAGCTCGAACGTGCTGTAGCTACAAATTGGACACACTGTCCGAAAGAGTTGGAAAAAGCAAAAGAAATTGGAAGGAAATTTAAAATGAACAAAACTTGTGAAACTTTTGATTCTACTTGAAAATTATTAATCAATTTATATGAAATACAAATAAATTAGTTTAATAATCTATTTATATATCTTTAAAAGTGTTTTAGTCATAAACTTCTTGACTGTTTCACGCTTTTCTACTCGTTATCCAAGGCGAATTTAGAAGCAATCAATTTACGGCTTTCAGACCGTGAACAAGTTTTATGTCGTCAGTAGCGCCAGTATATAATATTCTTATTTGGTGTAGCTTATATCAGGGAACTTTATCAAACACCTCCCAGAAACAGTTTTCGTCTTTTTTTTAAATAATAAAATTTTAGATGAATCTAAATTGTGCACAAATGATCATTTTTTAACAAAACTAGGCTTAAATAATAAAATTGTAGGTGAATCAAAATTATGCAAAAATTAGTTTTTTTTTTTTTTTAATTTATAAACACTTCATTAAAAACACAACTTTTTCAGCTCTAGATCATGAGCTCTTAACCACTGTGCCTTGGGTCAGTTGGCCAAACGGCGATGTCTCTTTTACCACTCGCCGTTATTGTTATTATATTTCATCTTGTTTATCCTCTTCACATCATTGTTGTGAATCAGCTTTACACATATTTTGTTACACATATTTTTTGAATTAATTTAAAGCAACAAAAATGTGCATAATGTGCCTCATCATCATTTAGCAGCTGCCCTGCCCGAATATCGCTTGTTGTGTTTTGGCCCAGTTAATTAATTGTGCTATCTGCGAACTGCACTCACACACACACACACACGCACACTCATATATATATTCATATTTTTATTGGTATTCGTATGACTAGTCTGTCTGCACCTTGACACCCATCGCTGCTGTATTTCGCAATAGTTTACATATGTTCAAGTTTATTGAGCGTGCCATTTAATTACCATTTTGTACTTTAATTATTGTTGTTGTTAGGGCAATTCCACATTCGGAGGTGACATTCAAAGGTGCCACGAATCGCTGTTGTGGCCCTGCGACCGGCTAATGGGGCGTATGCGCATTGCAAAAGTGCGTGTCACGAAAGCCAGGCGAAGGCAGCCAACTGAATGCCAAAGTCAAGTGCTGAATGTTTTTTATTTTTTATTTCGCTTTAATTAAACTGCAGTGCAGCTGTCTTAGCTCATAAAACATTAAATGATCTATGGGAGCTATTTTTGTGAGACAAATACTAAACATTAGCTGAACTAAATTTGCAATAATTATTTTTGAAGCTGCAAATATAATTTAATTAAGTTTTTTTATTCTTTAATCTTATGGCACAGTTGACCTTAGCTATATTTTTTTTTTTTTAAATCAAGTAACAACATTAAATTATATAATTATCTTAATTGACTGTTGACCTTCTCTCAAGAGCTGAGAGCCAAAAATGCTATAAAAGCAAATTAAATCACATTAATATTTCATTAGTTGCCTTAATACTCACAAATTAGTTCAGTTTCCTGCTCGTAATTGGAGTTCTAACTAAAACTTCACTTTGAGAACAACATGAAATAATCTATGATTTTCTCTTACTTCATTGTATTCAAACCAATTTCCGTTGAACAGAAATGATAAACAAAGAAAAACCACAACAAATACCTCAAATGATTCAGGCCAAACAATTCGAGCCGCAACATGAAAACCTATAAAAAAACGATCAAAATTAAACAAAAACGTAAAGAGAGAGAGAGAGAGAGAGAGAGATAGAAGCTGTAAATATCAGAAAGACATAACAATTTAACAACAATTAAAAATATAACAAGTAAGAAAGCTCTAGTCGAGACTGCTCGACTACGAAATCCCCTGAACCCGTCTTTTTGCTTACAAAAGAAACACACACACACATACATAGGCACATATAGGCACGCACGCATAAACACGCATGGGCTGCAGTGTGGGCTTCTCATGGAAACTTAATTGTTTAATAACTTTTTTTGTGGACGTACGTTCTTCATGAAACTTTCAGATTGTAATTATATCATTACTATGCGTGTATGTGCCGAATCTCAAGTCTCTAGTATTTGAAATACGCATTTTACAAAGGTGAGGGTGAGGGGGTGGATATAGGGGTGGGGGGTGAATTATAACAAAAACCGAAATTCTAGAAAGTATATATGAGTCTACGTTTAAAATTTGGAGACTCTAGCTCAAAAGATGTAGGAGATATAATTTTATAACTGGCTTTCGATAAGGTTTTTTATCGATAAAAAAATAATCGGACGAGTTATCGAAAAAATATGATAAACTCGATATGCGCGTGCTATATACGGACATTTTAAAAAAAAGTTGAAGTCTCTAGCTATCGTAGCTTCGGAAATCGACGCGTTCAAACATACGGACAGACGGACAGACGGACAGACGGACAGACGGACATGGCTATATCGACTCAGTTCGTCGCCCTGATCAAGAATATATATACTTTGTGGGGTCTGCCACGCCTCCTTCTCCCTGTTACATACTTTTAACAAAACCATTATACCCTGATTTCCCATTTTCAATGGGTTCAGGGTATAAAAATAAAATAAAAGTGGGAAAGGCATAAACAAAAACATCTTTCACTTAAAGGCAACGACGTAGCCAAAAGATGAACCAAGTCTCAATAGTTGTTGTTGTTGTTGTTGTTGCAGTTGTTGTTTTAGTTGTTATTGCTGTTGTTAGTAAGTCATTGTCCATTGCTTGTATCTTCCGCATTTGTCGCTTCCGTTTTTTTTTTTTTCGCTTTTGAGGTTTCTGGAGCTAAAATTTTCTTCTCGACTTTTCCGGCTGACCATTTCGTGTATTTCACGATTTCGACATTGCCGAAAAAACCAACACACTAAAATAGGCATTTAATTGGCATTCGTAATGCCGGCTGGCAACGGACTCGAAGTACACGTCCGAAAACCCACTTACATAAGATACCAAAAAAAAAAAAAGACGTTCGCCAAACGGTTCGCTGCTCAAGCGATGAAAGCGACCAGAAAACTGAAACTGAAAACTCGCCGCAATTCAGCCAGAAACATGACTCGGCCCATTGCTAATTGCATTGCGGGGGAGCTGCAGCGCCACGCCTCCGTTCCGTCTGCCCCCCCCTCGGGTAGTTGGTCAAAACATAAACGCATTTACTAAACTGAATTATGCTGGGCTCTGCTGGCGATTGTGCAAAACAATCGCATGTCGCATGCTCAAGTTGACAAAAAATGAAGGAGGCAAAACCTGTACAAAAGTGAGTTCAGTAAGGTCTGCACGACTAGTAGATACCTGGTAGATATTGCTATTGTGATTATACATATGTAAAGAGATTGTCAGTTGATGCATCTTAAGATCAATATCTTTGTATTCTATGGTAAAGAGAATGCGGAATTTTACGAAGATCTATTTTTAAGAGGTATTAGTTTGTGCGGGTATACTTGAAATCATTCCAATACCAAGTGAGTTGTTTAAGACTGATATGTATCGAAACTGTTTAGTTTATATCGATATTTATCGATATATAGTTATATCTATCAAACAATAAACTGTTCTATAGTCTCATAGAACAATACAAATTCCAAATTGAAGCTAGTGTCCGAATACCATGAGACTGTTGTCGATAGTAATCGATGCCGCCCTTATTATCATAAAACATACTCACTCATATAGAGCAGACAACTGTCTATCATAGATTTAGAGTCAATATACCCTATCACCATTGCCCAGTGGTTACAGGGTATTCGAAAAATCATTATGACAAGATTTCATATGAAAAAATGTTACCCAGTACCAAAGACGGACGAACTTTTTCAACTACCTCGCTTACTATGCCATGAGGTGAGCTGATATCGAGCTGATGCCGGCTGCCCTAAAAGGCAAAGTCTACTCCATCTGATCGCAGCAGATCCCCGATCTTTGGTCAGTGAAATGAACCACTGTTTATTAGTGCTAAGTGAACTGCAACTGCAACTGCAACTACCGGAGCTACGAACCGGTTGCATTACGACATCGAGCAGCTGGTTTAGCATAGCAAAGTGGGCCAATTGGCCAACGACTGTGATTAGCTGAAGGCCGATTCTACCTATGTACATATACATATATCTAAATATAAAGAGATATATACATATATTATTTTTCATTTTTAATAAGGCCATCAAAATGCAAAGCGCAACTAAATTTATGTACGCGCGAGTCTCACATTTTGGCTGTTCGTCTGGTAGTGCTGGCTGGGTCTCAACTTTAAGTCTTTCTGTATAAATTTACTTCTGGATTTAGTTCCTCAATTGAATTGTTGTTAGGCATGAGGTAACACTGATACGGAACTAATTTATATAATAGTATTAAGAAGTGCGGACAATATCCCCAAACTATTCGAAATATTATAAATATGAAAATAATCATTTATCAATTATGAACTAGTTCCGCAAATGAACAATGAAGTACTGCACGAATTGAAAAGTAAATATTAATTTTATTTGGCATATCAATTTGATACGTCATTCAAATTCAAACGTTCACGAACTGGTTCTTTATGCGACTGTACGAGTCTTGCAGCTGTACAGATGAGCTCATTGAGCATGGGTTTTCCTTATGGCACTAGCCATGATTCATACACACTCACACACACATAGCCGGCATCCAGTTATGTCACGTCACGGTGTTTGTGTTATAAATAGCAGCAACTGACAACAAGCTGACAACAACAATAACAACTGGAAATAATAGCAGATGCGAGTGCTCGTTGCAAACTTCCGTTTTTTTTCCCGTTCGCTCGCTTGCGGCTGACTTTTACTTTTGCCACAATTGCAGAAATGTGGCAGCAACTGCTGGCAAATGTGGCAATTGCAGTCGCATCGACATTTGCCACAAAATCGCCAACATTCAATGTCTCTTATGTAATTTGGCCGGACGAAAAAAAAAAAAAAAACAGACATGAAAAAACCCGTTTAGCCACAGCCGGAGGTGAAGGTGTTCCGACAACTAGCTCAGTCTGTCTCTCTCCCACTCTCACCCACACTCTCACTCACTCGCCCACTCTCTCTTTCTCTTTCTCTTCCTCTAGCTGCTCAAAACGCTGCAGTTGTTGCTGCCGCTGTGGCTGCCGGCCAAAATCAATCCCAAGTCTATGTCACAGACTCTTGCCTCGAGAAGCCCTACCGCTGCCCGCACCCGAAGATCCAATTCTATCTGTACACGCGCCGCACCCAGGAGGAGCCCGAGTACCTGGATGTGCTCGATCCGAATGCCCTGTACTACACACATTTCAATCCGCGACACCCCACCAAGATCATCATCCACGGCTTCGGCGGCGGTCGCATGCTCAGCCCCAGCCCGGACCTGCGGGAGGCGTACTTCAGCATCGGCGAGTACAACATCATCATCGTGGACTACAGCAACGCGGTGAAGGAGCCCTGCCTGAGTCAAATGGAGTGGGCGCCGCGCTTCGGCAGCCTCTGCATCTCGCAGCTGGTCAAGTACCTGGCGCGGCATCCGCGCGGCGTCCAGCCGGACGATCTGCACTTCATTGGCTACAGCGTGGGCGCCCACATTGCGGGCCTCGTTGCCAACTACTTGAAGCCCGAGGAGGGCAAGATCGGGCGCATCACGGCTCTGGATCCCACCATATTCTTCTATGCGGGCGCCAACAACTCACGCGATCTGGACACCAGTGATGCGCACTTTGTCGATGTCTTGCACACGGGCGCCGGCATCCTGGGACAGTGGCACTCGAGTGGACATGCCGACTTCTATGTCAATGGCGGCACGAGGCAGCCAGCGTGCGTGGGCTCAGCCACGTTGTTCCGTAAGTTTCGGGTGGGATAAGTTAAGTATTATAGAAAAGTATCGATGAATAGTTATCGGGTATCGATCAATTTCGGATAGAGTATTATGTTGGTAAAAATGGGTTTATAAACTTAAAGTAATAGCAATATATTGATATCAGTCTAACTGTTATCGATGACAACTTATCGACTATCGATAAATACAATTTTCAGCCTTGGAATCTAGTAAGCTAATATGTTGATATACTGATTTTATCTGAGACCAACTGGATATGCCAAATAATCGATAAATATCGATGTTATGTTAGACATCGCAAAACAAATGTTAAGCTAGATCATTTTTCATTTACATATTTAAGATATTGGAATCAACCGATAACACATTTATGAGATCTTATAAGTTTCATTATTGCGCTTTACTCAACTAAAACTTTCCTCAGAAACATTGGCCTGCGATCACACCAAGGTCACGCCGTACTTTATCGAGTCGATAACAACGAAGCGCGGCTTCTATGCGGGGCCCTGTCCGAATCTGTTCACCTATCTGATAGGCTGGTGCGAGCCGAAGGACTCGGAGTATGTGCTCATGGGCGAGCACTGTTCGCACAAGTAAGTCGACTTGATAGACGCTAAATTATTATTTTCTATATATATTTTATGATTTGTATTTAACACACAGAGCACGTGGCAACTACTATGTGACGACGAATGCGAAGGCGCCCTTTGCACGCGGCTTTCCGGGCAAGGGGCGTGCCAATGGGGAGTACCAGGGCGTAAGGCGCTGATCGGCTTTACTTTATATACATACATAGACCGACATATAGTATGTTCGATGTAGCACTCATGTGATTTTAGTTCGTTGTCTCCTAATTACTGTGTACTTGTATTTATTTCCCACTCGTTTCATCTTAGTTTTTACCATTTGTCGCCATCGTCGTTGTCCGCGCCTCGTACAAATCGATATCTAATCATTAAATTTAGCTAAAAGTGAATAAAAAAAAAATTAATGAATAAATAATTAAAATAATCTCTGCAGTTGTTTTTTTGGCATAATTTGTTAACATGTTTCGTTTATTGAATTCCAAATACAATTTTTTGTTTAGGTATAATTTGTTAAGCCTTTATATGTGGTTCGTATAGTCGGGTTGCTTGATGGGGCCTATGAAGTAATGCTGTGGCTTTTAAATCAAATACAATTTTTATTTAGTTTTTTTATCTTTCCATTTCGTTAAATATTATTTGTATTTAGTTTGAATGATATCGGCATATATATTATGAAATATGTATTTGAATACCATTTTTAGACTAGTTCATAAAATTATACAACATTGGGCGGGTGTTGCCAGAAAAGGGAGCTTGATTTACTTTTATCTTTATCTTTATATATATTTTATACATTCACTAGTTGTTGAACAAAACACATAAATAATACATTTAATTATATATATTTTTATAAATTTTAATTTAAAATATATGTATATATACATAGCACGAATATATCGAATATCGAAATAGACTTTTCAAGTATTTTATTCTATGAAAAGAATATTTGAAGCACGACTGGCCGCTGCTTTCTTGGGTAAGTTTGATTCTTGTTAATTGTGCGTCTATAGGTATGTATGTCTGACAAATAGATGAGTTTATTATAGTTTATATATATATTTAGTCATAGTCGTATTACCCTAGTTATAACCGGTTAATGGGCTTTAAATGATATTCATTGCAGTTTGTGCTCCGATTCGCCAGTTTATGATTTCTCTTTATTATATTTTGTTACTATTTAAATATGAATTTTATTTTTTATGTACACTTAAATTACTCACAAAAGCATTTAATGATGGCATTTAGCTAGTTATATTGCACATATAAATATATGTATATATATGCATTCAGACAGTTGGGTCAAATGTTCAACAATTATTTCGTAAGAGAGCTTCGTATATCTATAGAAATGTTTTGGGTAAAACAATAAACACTGTGGCGTTTTTGTTAACATATTTGTTATTATTGTCCACACAGCCTTGAGAGCTTTGTTTGTCTCTCAAAATAAATGGAAATCAAACTATAGACTCGGAAAGAATATCATTCCAGTTTACATATGTTTGGTTAAGTGAGCTAATGACAATCGAGAGCCTCTTTTATATTTTCATCTCTCCTGTCAAGAACCTTTTTTAACTTTTAGAGACACACATATACATGGATTTCTATATTCATGTATATGAATATGTATTTGATAATAACTACAATAGTTTTGAGCGCATTTCTATATATGCATTTTATGTACAGATTTGATTTTGATTTCGATTAATGCTAATATTACACATACGCCCCAATGGCCGAACGTTTATTTTGTTTTTGCCTTTGCTGCCAATTTCTAAGTAAAAGCATCAAAATGTGTACATTTGATAAAAATTAATATTTAAATCATAAATGAATACATCTGTACTATCATATAATATATTTATATATATATATATATATTAACAAAGCTTATTGAACTAATTATTGTCGCTTTCACAAGCAGTTTTTGTTATTTGTTGTTTTCTTTATAGTTTATAGTCATTGTCCAACAACACACATAACAATTAAAATTTATCTGATTTCAATTATGCTCTAAATAATATTAATATATAGATACTGGTATATGTATATATATATATATATATATATATATATATATATATATATAATTATATAATATTAGCTGCTCTGTACAAATTACGGTATAAGAATTGACTCTTTAGTTAGAAAATTTTCACATTTTATTAATACATAGTGGTTTAATTGTGAATAATTTGTTTAATATTACAATTTGTATATATAATACTTGCTAATAGGTATATCTTTTTTCAATAATAATATAATACAGTTAATTTATGCGTTGTATATAATAGTTCTACAGTTGCCAGAGAAAGTAAGTGCGTCTATGCAGAATGAAAATCAAATAGAAAAAATTTAAAAATAGAAATATAAATAAAAGTGAAACAATATAACATTGGTGCTATAAAAAGATAAAGTGCACAAAAATATTTAAAATATTTAATATTAATAAAAATATTTAAATAATTTTTAAATAAAAAATGATATAAAATGAATAATATAATATTAAACGGTGCATAATAATTGAAGAAATTCTTTATTTAAATTCTATTTTTTATCATTTAAGAGAGTGCATTAAAACTAAAAGTAGAGAACAATATTAAATAATATAAAAAAATTTGCTGTGCGCTAAATAATAAATTGAAATGACAAAATTATTCGGTGCATTAATATGTTATAAAAGTGCTCTAAAAAAAAAAAATAGTAATAATAAATATTGCAAATCAACGCCTTTTGTATATTTACGTTAAGTATATTTTAATTATTATATTGGGCTATTAGTAAGTAATATATACATTAAGAATCTGCCTGCGTTTTATTAAATATGCGTAAATATCATAATAAAAATTTAAAAATATTTTTTATGATTTACGTTAAATTTTTATTGCATAAGCAAAAACAGCTGATGGGCCAAAAGTTAATAAAAGATATGTTTATAAAAGGAAAAAAAAGGAAAATATAATTTTAGTTTAAAAAATTAATAAACAAAAATATATGATTATATTATTTTCTGAATTAAGTTTATAAATTAATGAAGAATAATAATTTTTCTTTTTTTTTATACATTTCTAAATAGATAATTTCAACATATTTAAAAAAATATATATATGTTGCATATAAATAAATGATTCTAAATAAATAAAACGTGATTTGCGTATGAAGAAAGTGCAATAAAAAATTTAAAACATTTTCAATAAAAACATTGAAGAAAACAAAATAGAATTAAAGACTTAAGGCCAACAGAAGTTTTTGCTTATATATATTCTTTATATATTGATATATGAAGAAAATCGTTGGATGAAGATTGAAGATTGAGAAGAGCATAGTATGAAGACCAATTCTGAGGTTATTGGCGCCTACTGCTAGCTAATGCTTATGGGCCTATGCTACTTTATATTTATAAATGTGTTTAGTACCTATATCAAGCCATTGCTCGAGTCGTGCCATAAACCAAAAGCATATATGTATATGTATGTTAAATATGATATAATTCATAATTATGATTTAAATGTAGTAGAAGTGTACTATTTTTTTTTTTTGTTTATCATTCGTGCCGAACATCAACAATTGCTTAGTTTTTAGTTAGATAAGTTTATGATTAAAATGTACTAATGCTTAAACATTAACGACCTTTAGAGCCGCGCCTCTATCCATATACATTGAATATCATTAACGGTAATAAAACTTGCAGTTTTTCTTTTATTTATAATTTATTAACTGCTAACAACAATTAATTTGCTATTATTATATAATATATTTATATATATAGTGTCTATATAGTTGGTTTTGAAATTATTTATAATAATATTTCGTAACGATTTGAGACGTGCTGTGTGAGCCTGGATTATGTCTGTTTGAATGATATACACAAATGTCGATTATCATAATAGTTTCTATTTGTCTTCATATATGTATGTATGTATGTACTCTTATTTGCTTCTCATTTTGCTGTAGCTTGTAAATAGAGTTTTGCGCAAGCGACGCTTAAAAGTAGGCTATAGATTTTGTGCTTTGCTCTTTGGGGGCCAAGTTTAACGTTATCCTTTGTGTCCTGTATACGCGTACAATATGTAGTTGCTCTGTTAGGTACATAGTTTCATTGTGTTAGTGTGACGTGTGTGAGTATGTGTGTGTGTATGACTTTTGTTCTCTATCGAAATTCGTTAGACTCGGCCTGAAGTTCATTTTCGTTTACAGTTTCAGCTATATACTTATGTATGTGTGTGTGTGTGTTGGTATTATATCTTATATACAAATCAACCCCATCAGGAACAAACAATAAACGGACTATAACTAAAAGCTAATTGTATATCAGTTGATCTGTCATTTGTTGTCGCTTACTGCTGCTGTTGATAGGCCTGCTGTTCGTAGGGATTCGTCGACGGCATCGCCTGGCCTTGCGTGTAGTCCGCGTAGCCGTATCCTTCGCTCGGCTGGGCGGGCTCCTCGGCAATGGGCGCGCTCGCTGCCAGTGCAAACGGATTGTTGGCCACGTGCCCGGTGGCGCCATAGCTAATGGCATTCGATTGCTGCATTTGGCTCTGCTCCGTGTACTCCGGTGCGCCCTGCAGAGAAAGAGAGAGAGAAGACTATATTAAGTGTGCCTAATGCATAGCGTGTTTGGCTTACAAATGATGTCTCCTTCATGTAGTTGCCCATCATGCCCGCCTGACTGGGATCGTCGCCGTGGGTAATGGCGCCCGCCGGCGGCGCCCACACCTGCTGCTCCTCAGGCGGCGGCTCGGCCCAGGGCTGCAGCTCGCCGGAGGCAAAAATGCCATAGAAAGTGCAGCCAATCAAGTGAACACAGGCGGCCAGGGTAAACACAGTGGTCCAGCAGCCAGTCGGCTATATTTCAAATACAGATAAAGTTTGTTCAAATCGGACAGCTCTATCAATCAACTCTGCACTCCACTCACATTCCGCTGAATGAGGCCATCCAGCGCATAGGGCACGATTATGCCAGCCAAGGTGCCAATGCCATTCGACAAGCCCATCAATATACTCGCATACCGAGGCGCTATGTCCAAGTGATTCACATTATAGCCGGAGATGGCAAAGCCGCTGAACGCCACGCCACAGGTCAAGGCAAACATGGCGCCAGTCTAAGAGAATGTTGCATAAATATAAATGGTAATATATACACTTAATTTAACTTAATAATTTGTTGGGTATAAATATTTAAGAAACAAGTAAGAAAGCTCTAGTCGAGACTGCCCGACTAGGAAATCCCCTGAACCCTTAGGAGAACTGATATTTCAATAATTCTCCGCGTCTTTTTGCTTACAAAAGAAACACACACACACATACATAGGCACATATAGGCACGCACGCATAAACACGCATGGGCTGCAGTGTGGGCTTCTCATGGAAACTTAATTGTTTAATAACTTTTTTTGTGAATGTACGTTCTTCATGAAACTTTCAGATTGTGATTATATCATTACTATGCGTGTATATGCCGAAGCTCAAGTCTCTAGTATTTGAAATACGCCTTTTACAAAAGTGAGGGTGAGGGGGTGGATATAGGAGCGGGGGTGAATTATAACAAAAACCGAAATTCTATAATCAACATATGAGTCTACATTTCAAATTTGGAGACTCTAGCTCAAAAGATGTAGGAGATATAATTTAATAATTGACATTCGATAAGGTTTTTCATCGATAAAAAAATAATCGGACAATTTATCGAAATTATGTGATAAACTCGATATGCGCGTGCTATATACGGACATTTTAAAAAAAAGTTGAAGTCTCTAGCTATTGTATCTTCGGAAATCGACGCGTTCAAACATACGGACAGACAGACAGACGGACGGACGGACAGACAGACAGACGGACAGGGCTAAATCAACTTTTCTCGTCGCCCTGATCAAGAATATATATACTTTGTGGGGTCTGCCACGCCTCCTTCTCCCTGTTACATACTTTTAACAAAACCATTATACGCTGATTTCCCATTTTCAATGGGTTCAGGGTATAAAAAAAAAATATTTAAGAAATACTTCAATATGGTAATGACAAAATTTAGACTTCGAGTCATATGCTAGGATGTAAATAAATACAAGGAGATATAGATAAAAAGATGAATTTGAATAAGTAACAGATTATAAAGAAATTTTAAAACTGAAACAAACAATTTTTTGTTGAAAAATATTTTATTTTTATTCTTAAATTAGAAAAATTAAAAATTGGAAAACAATTATTTACATTTAAATAAATATACATTTACATATATATATATTTTAATGAGGGGGAAACAAAACTCTTTAAAAATATTATTATTTTATATAAGTAAATAAATTGAGTTGCCATGCTGAACTTACTGCCGTCTGGGAGTGCGCCACGAAGAGGAAGAAGAGACCCTCCATGCCGAAGCCGCCGCAGTTGAAGAGCTTGCGCACATTCGTGGTGGAGAGGATGCCGTTCTTGCGCAGATGATCGGCGAGCATGCCGCCGAAGGGCACAATCGTGGTCATGATCAAGTGGGGCAGCGAGCCGACAAAGCCCGCCTCCTCCACCTTGAAGCCGAACTTGTGCTTGAGGAAGGAGGACTGGAAGAGCACGAGTAGATAGAAGTTCCAGGAGCGACAGAAGTTGGCCACAATGATGGCATAGACGGGCATCGAGCGCATCATCTCGCGCCATGGAGTCGTCTTGAAGGACGGCATCGTCGGATGCGCCGACTCGCCCAGCGACTTCTCAATGTACTTCAGCTCCGGTATGCTAATCGCAGGATGTTTGCGCGGATTCTCGAAGCACAGCCAGATCCAGAACAGATACCAGATGATGCCGAACGTGCCGTAGGCATAGAAGGGCGCCTGATAGCCCACCGCATCCGCCAGCAGCCCGGACAGGGGCAGACCCACAACGACGCCCGCGTAGGAGCCGGAGAAGGCCAATGTGGCTAAGCGAGAGCGTTCCATGGGTGGCGCCCAGAAACGCCAAATGCCATGACAAGCCGGATATGTTACGCCCTGAGTGGAAGGGAGAGAAAGAGAGTGAGAGTAAGAAAATGATTGCCAAACAGACACAAAAGAAATCGCATTAAAATAAATGCTTTTGTTATTTTTTTGCCTTCTGTGTGTGCCCCAAATCCGGAACATGTTTTCATTTCACATATTTGCTTTATCATATAGCCAGAGTTCTACCACTTACCAACCCCCCAACACACACACACAGCAAACCAACCCCCCTAGCTCTGGCTACCCCTTTCCACTTTTACATGCGTAATCCTTAGCTTTGATCTGCTCAAAAACGAATTCGATTTGGTTTTTGGTATATTTGATATGTGCTTTATGATGGATATATGTATGTATACTGCCACTCACCTCGAAAAGTCCTTGCAGCACACGCACGCCTATCACCACATGCCCGTGCATCAGTGTCATGGCAAACGGCACAATCAAATGCAGCGAGGCGGAGCTGACAATCGAGAGACCGAAAATCTTGTTCGCTGGAAACTTGGATGCAATGAAGCCGCCGGGTATTTGTGTTATTAGATAGCCCCAGAAGAAGGATGAGTCCACGTGGCTTTCCACAGCCACCGTCCAGTTCATAAATACAGTCTGTGAATGAGACAGAGAGAGAGAGAGCGATAGGAAGTTAGTGAGAGAGTAAAAGTCGTAATCATTAAAATTTTCTGCCGCGGGCCTTTATTAACGAGCGCCAAACGGATGCTCTATGTGTGGGCGTGGCTTTGTGTGTGACTTTTGAGTGATGTGAACAAGCACACACACACAACCACACACATAGACTCGCACACACACACTCTAATTGACAGCAGCTTTGCCATCAAATGAAGCAAATTGAATTGAATTCCCATGCTCGAATTCCGTTCATATTTTTAAGTCTTTAAGAAAGCATTAGAGAATATTTTTATACCCTGAACCCATTGAAAATGGAAAATGTAACAGGCAGAAGGAAGCGTGGCAGACCCCACAAAATATATATATTTCAAAATATATATATATATCAGGGTGACGAGTTGAGTCGATTTAGCACTATTCGTCTGCTTCTTTCTTCTAAGTATTACCTCTACGTATTTCCTTTATGTAATTCCTTTACGTATTTACTTTACGTATTTCTTATACGTAATTCCTCTACGTAGCTCCTCTAAGTCTTTAATGCTTATAATTCACACACTGCACTTCACTAGACCACTGAAGACTGACTGAAGAAATGCTGCAGCCGCTGCGCTTTATATAGGGCCACTTCTACTCATGCACTGTCTCTCTGTTGAGCCCGACGGCAGGCAGAGCTGATTGCAGTCGAGCTTCAAGTGAGCAATGGGAACGTTCTCTGCTGCTGTGAGCACTCTAGCTTCGTTTTACTTAAATAAAAATACCAAATGAGTACTGCTGCATACACATAGACAACTTTTATGATCTTCTGCACTTCTTTTCTCAGCAGTTCGATTAGAGCTTTCTTATTTGTTTAGATGTGATATTGAATAAGGCTAAACTTTTTAAATTTTTGCATTAGGGCATTCATTATTCATCAGGTCAACTCTAAGTTTTAGTTATCTTTATAAATATTTTAATAATAATAAAATTCATATTTCCTTGATATAAGACTTATTTTCCTAAATTTTTCTATTATTGCTGTAAAGCCAGCATTAAATTTATTTCAGTCCTTCGACTTACCCCGTTGTGCTCTCCTTTGAGCTTCGCCGCTGACATGTTGCAGCGCATGCCGAAGGCAATCATGAAGCCCACGCAGGCCATTGTAGCGATTGTGTACCGTGCCGGCATGCAGGGGCATTCCGCCTTGCAGTACTTGTCGATCTTGCGCAGAGGCGGGCGCTCGATCTCCTCGAATGAGGCGGGCGAGTCGGGTCGATCGTCGTCGTCGTCGTAGGCGTGGCCGCCGCCAGGTCCACGCCCCTCGCGGTCGCCGCCCTCCATCTCCTCGTAGCCACCGTGACCGCCATGATAGCTCTGCGATATCTCGAACTTCTCCATATTCGGCTTCAGGCTGCAAGAAAGGTGGAGAGGTGGAAAGACGGACAGTAAAGGTGAGAGGTCACATAACTCATGCCAATTAGTTGACAATGTCGTGCAACAGGTGAGAGGGGGCGAGTCTGCCATTTGGCTCAGGGGAGGCGTAAAAACACAAATATTTTCAGCTTGTTAGGGCAAGAAATTTGACTGCCTCTGGTCTTGCCCTGAGGGACCTTCTTCGCCTTCTGTGGGGGGTGATTCATTCAATTGAAACCAAATTCAATTCTATTAAGTGCTGCGTACCGGGGAAACTGATTTTCCCAGCCAGGTAAACCGCTCTCGATTCAGATTTCGATATCAGATTGTGGCTTAAAGCTAGCATTTAGCGCTGACAAAGGCTGATTGATGACAGACTGTGGACATTTGGCTTAATGCATGAGCGAGGGGAGCTCGAGCATTAACCCAGCCTAAGTGACACATCAACATTGATAACCTCATCACTGCTGGCATTAGCAACTCTCTCCCCCTCTCTCCCCCTCTCTGTCCCCTTCTCCAACTCTCTGGCATTCCGTCTCATAAATTTGCAGACAAACGTCGTGGCCCACCTCCTTCGATACAGAATAAAAATCCACTACTGTGCCAACTTCAATATCTGTTTTTCTCCCTGTCCTCGTCGCCGTTTGTCACATAACTCAAATGTCTGACGCCAAAGCTACCCTCGTCTGGTCACGCAGCTTCCTTGTAGTCCGCGTAGTCCTCGCAGTCTTTGCCTCGTGCTTGGTGCCTTGTGCCTTGACCGACTTTAATGCCGGCTTGTCTGACGCCAATTTTATACCCGCTATTTATGGATCCCCACACACACACACACATTTATATAACTTTGTTTAGAGTAGCTGAAACTTGTTCACTTTGTTTGAGGAGGAGCGCCAAGAGATAGCCCTAACTATATAAGCATATATAATGCGTGCAGCTTGGATTGATTATGATTTGTAGTTGATAGGAATTATAGCTCTATATATACCATTTCAGCTTCTTGGCTTGATTGACAGAGTTGCTCAGTCAGACAGAACATCATTAGCTATCATATAAAGCTTGTTGAGTGATTGACTAACTGATTGATCAATCAAATGATTGACATTCATTAACTCGGTAAGTTTAACTCGTAAGTTTAACTAATAGGCTATTGATTGACATATTGGTTAATGAAAGTAGAGACTGACTGAATGTTTGACTGATTGATTGACTAGGAATATACAATTGATAAGCTTACTGTTTGATTGACATAATAAATGATTAGCTGATTTACAGATTGATTAACTGTTCGACCTATGAGAAAAATCTCTGTAATTTTAAAAAGAACTGCTTGATTGACTGATTGAACTGATAAAAGAAGAATAACTATGAAATCAATATCGTTTTTATATCATTTGATACCGACCTCTTCTAGCCATACATCGTCGCTCTATTGGCAAGCGTATCTTGGATTCGTTCCAACTGAAGTTCACTTTCCTCGACTGTCTACAGTTTCTCTCGCTTTTTTTTGCTTTGTTGATAAACTATTGCTCAAGTTTCTCTTATTTTCTATGCTTTTTTTGCTGGCACTTATTTGGCGGGTTTTGATTGTCAGTAAAAATGTTGGAGACTTTTTGGCGCCGCATAGATTATGGCTAACTGGCGCCGCTGTCTTGGCAGCCACGAAGACGGAGCTGGAGTCAGCTGAAGGTTGTTGTTGTGGCTTGGCTTTAACTTGGGCCACAATGGGCGCGCCCATTAGTCGAGCATTGGGGCAAAATGTTTGACTTGGCTTGTCAGAGACACGACTCGGCGACTCTGACTCGGCTGGCAGGCAGCTCGACAATTCTAATTTCGCTGAGGACACAATGCTCGACTTGTCCTTGAAGCTGTACGCATTTCAATTTCTTCTCGCGCGCGCCTTTCGAGTGCCACTCGACATCAGGCACAGATCCTGGCAACCGTTTTCAATGAGCTCGTCGAAATCAATTTCATTTGCGTGCAGCCTTTTGAATTTCAAGGAGACCAGGCTGCCTCACTGTCTCACTGTCTCACTGCCTGACTGCCTGTTGGTATGCAACACTTTTTTCTCCTTTTCGCTCGATGCTTCACACACATTCCTTAATGAAAACGAGCTATCACCTATTGTTCCAATTTCTAATTTACACTGCGCGCGTCTCCCCGCCCGAAAAAGTCCTTGAGCAAATCAGTTGTTCACTCGTAATCGAGTCCTGCTGTTGCCAGGAGCGTGCCCATAAAAATTGCATACCACACATTCACATTCACACTCACATTCATATTCACATTCACTATTAGTGCTCTGAGTCAATATGCTCATGACTCTTTATACTGTTCACACTGGTTTGGGCTGTGAAAGGGGAATATTGGTTTCAAGAATATTATATATTAGAGACTTGCAATTTTAAATATAACTGAGCATTATCCATAAATCAAGAGAGCTATTCCTCAGCTCAGTAGAGATTCTCTGATAGCTAAATGAACCAGAAGTGAGTACTATATAGAAACTATCGATTTATATATATGCTCCATAATCTTGTTTATTATATATCTATGAAGGCTTTGTATTCCTGTCGAGCTCAATAGCTTCAGGTCGAATATAAGCGTGTTATCGATTATATACTTGACAGTTAGTTAGTCTTCATATAGGTCTTCATATAAATGTCGGATAGCAAAGATTTCAATTCTTGTTACTGAAGCCTAAGCAAGTATTACACAGTCAGTCATGCCCCTGTGCAATGCTCCTGTCGATTGTATTGTTTACCATGAGCCATCAGTTTGCCACACAGGGGCAGCTGTTTGCCTCGCTTCCGCTGGAAGCACGTGCCACGGCTGGCAACGTGCACGAAATTCCAGAGCCAACGGTGAACGTCTCGGCATGCCGTTGCCTTTCATAACTGGCGGGCAGACAGATTGACAGATTGACTGATTGACTCACTGACTAGCTGGCTGATTGACTGCTTGACTGACTGACTGACTACAGACTGTAGTTGGCTGCGTCTTCTTGTGGCCTCTTTAATGACTTGTTAAGCATGCCAATAATTTTTACAACTTTGCGACGCGTCACAGTGCGAGACGGCGACACGTGCCCAACTTTCGCGACGCTGGCTCAGTCCCGCCTCACCTCCTCTCTAAGTACTTCCCACAGCATCCTTTTTGCATGGTCAAGTTCAGCCAACCACGCGTCGTGCTCTCGTCTCTCGTCGTTGCTGATCAACGTTGCGTTAAATTAAATTTTTTTCCTATTTTTCATTCAGCTTTTTTTTTTCGGTTATTGCTATTAGATTGCAATCATATTTCAGTCTCGGCATATTGCACACTCATCATTTGCTACACTAGCCTACAGGAAAGTTGGAATTTAGGCAGGCATGGTATCTTTGCTGTCGGCTTTTTATCAGGAATTGCTCAGGAGAAAAGTTACTGGGCCGGATCTCGATTTAAAGTATATTATGAAAATACTATATATGTACGTTTCTTCTCCTAACCTATAGATTCTGTATTCCTCATCTTCCATAGGCCTGTTCCATTAATTTCTGCTAAGAGAAGAACTAGAAGAGCTTAAATATTTCATAAAAGCCAACTGTAAAAACTCGAAATTATCTCTTGATTTTTGTTGCCCCCAACTGTGTTGCACAGTGTAGTTTCTATTCATGATATTTTCGTTTCTGGTTCGTTCTGCTGGTCTACTCACCCGCTGAAAACGCCTGTCGCCTTCTCCTTAAACGCCGTCAAGCCCTTCATGATGCGACTTTTTGTTTTTGTTCACTGGCTTCAATTAATGTTGTTGCTGTTGCTACAGTTGTTGTTGTTGTTGTTGTTATCGTTTGTGCGCATAAATATTTTGTTGCCTACTTCACGGCGGCTTAGCTTTTAGCTACTCTCTGGGCGTGTCGAATCGCAGCGGGGCTAATTTTATAACTCAATTTTGGTTGGCTCGTTCGCTCCGGCGGGGTTCACAATTTGTTTTTGTTGCTGTTGCTCTTGCTGTTATTCGTTGTTGTTGTTGTTGAAAAGGTGTTGATGCTGCATTTTCACAGTGCCTGGCAAAAGAGATGAATCGAGAGTTGCAGCATTCATTATTATTGTCTGCCTCGTGTTTTGCTGCTGATAAGCAAAGCCTAAGTAAAGAGCTCAAAGTCTCATAATTTGCCACATTTGTCGTTCATTCACTTGCGGCTGCAAATGTTTCTTAAGCGGCTTACGGCCATAAAGTTCGCCTGCCATTTGATAGTCGAGTTGAATTTTTGTGGGTCTTGCAATTGGATTCTAGGGGAGGTTATACACCACAAAGATGACATAGGCAAAACGTTTGACAGGAAAATTTGAATTGAAACCGATGTTGATTATTTTTTTAAATATTTTTTCCTATTAGATTGGGAAAATAATAATAATTGGAAAGATTTCTTTTCTTTGTCAATCTGTTTTAATTTAATTCTTTAAAGCTCGACGAACTGAAAACCCAACAAATTATTTCTATATCAAATATTTAAAAAAAAAATTTTTAATCCAGAAATATATCCTTCTTTCTATCAAATCTTATCGAAAATATATCAATCCAATCCAATTATATATCATTCCTAATCATCTACCACATCCCATTAGTCCAGATACAAGAACAAAAGAAATCAATAACTATCAATAACTATTCAGTCGTCCCCCTATAACACTTGACCTTTAGGCCTTCCGTCACTTACATTGTTCACGACTATTGCGTAATCCATTTCTCTGCACGATTATGTAAGCGTCTCACGTAATCCCAATGCCAGTTCTCGTTTTAATATTATTTTCGTTTAAATGTGTTTTTATGTATATTAAATTTTAAAATTATACAACAAAATTTATAATATTTTAAAATATATTTTTTTATATTTTAATAACTTTTTTCTTTTTTTATTTTGGTTATGATATCACAAATAAGGTACACAGATTATAGATATATATTTATATATAGACGTAGCTCAAATCGTTTACAACATAACACGTTACGCTGTAAGAAATTAAGAAGAAGAGAGTCGAAGTGTTATATAGATTTTAAGGTTATGTAAGTGAAGACTTTCAATGATTATTAAAAAAAAAAATTCCATTTCATATTTTCTATAGATTTTTTAGACACATGAGTTTTGATTTGGAAAATTGATGTATATTTGTATATATATATTTTTTTTTAACTTTTTTTAATAAAATTATAGATTATTAGTTTACAAGTTTTATTAAGATTTTCACTTATAAAATATAGTTGTTTTTTTTTTTTTAAATTACTTTATATTCATGGAAAATTTCATACGATTTCTAAGCAACACACGCCCATTAAATGAGGGAGGAAAGTTCAACGAAAAAATTAATTTAAATAAAAACTTAATAGAAATAAAAAAATAAAAAAATAAAGCTAAGCTAATGCTAGGCGCGACAACATTCAGACAGAGTTGAAGTCGAGCCCGGCGGCTGGCTCGACTACGGCTACGGCGGCGACGACGACAACGACGACGACGACGACGACGAGACTCGATTCTTGTAGACGATCCGCGTTCAACTCTGTCTGAAGACTGTGCGGCAGCTCGGCTGAGCACGCGAGCTGGCGAGCTGTCGAGGATCAGACAATGAGCGCAGCTGAGGTTGGCGCTGCCAGCGCATGCGACAGTTGCAACATTGTGTGGCAAGTATATAAGCAGCTGTCTCTTTCTAATAGCTATATATGTATATACAGTCTGGCTGGGGTTGCTGCCTTGGTATATACACTGGAAATTTTCGACTACTGGAACTGGAATGCCAACTGAATGGAAGTCGAACGCGTGGGATTTTTTACTTCCAAAGAAAACGATTTTAATCATAACTTTTGATTAGCACAAAATCACTTTCGATTACTTATAATATTTATTTATAATTATTGACAGCTATATACATATATGTATATATACATGTATACATATATATATATGTATATGGAATATAGTTGCTATCTCTGTGTACACACTCACTGGGCACTAACGCTGCGGCGCTTGGCTTTGGCCTCAGCAGGACAACGCACGAAGTGAAACTAACGCCAAAGCCAGCATTTGCCCTTCTTGTCTGGCCAGCCAGTCCAGGATGCTCTGGTCCAGCTTATGCTCGGCGAGCATAATCAGAGATCCTACCATCTCGCTCGCACTCGGCCCACACAGCGCGCTGTGGTGAAAAGCTCCAGTGGAGCTGCTGCGCAGGCTCAGCCTTCGGTGTGGATGTGCAGGAATTTTTGGGCACTCAGCATTGGCCGAGGGTTGCTTTTGGCAACAGTGTAGCAGGTCGAGTTTGGCCGATGGTGGGGGCTAAACCACCTGGCCTGCCCGAGCACCAATCAGCGTGCACCTCCTCACACACACACACACACTCACATACATACATATGAGCACATGTATATAGCTGTAGCTGTGGCATGCGAGCAATGTGAATCTCGGCGTTAACATGTTGCCAAGCACAGGCGGCATTGTTTAGCTAGATATAGATGTGGGTATATATTTGTATAGTATACAGTATATATGTGTGTATATGTGTGCATCGCTTGACTGTCTGTTATATAGCGCAAGTGTCGGCCATTTTGAATATTTACTTTGTTTGGCTTCAATTGCTTTTCTATAGCCTTGCTTGTGCGTTGTTACGATTTATGTTGCAAACATTTATATATATACATATTTATTATATATTCACATAGACATATATATGTTTCGCTATATATTCATGGCATTTGTTATTGATTGGCCAAGCGTCCAGCCTGAGTTTAAATCAACGATCTATCAGACATTTGAATTATTTGAATGCCGCGTGTTTGCTCACAAATTAATATCAAGTTTTCACATTATTTATGGTTTGCTTTCTTGAGTTAATCTAAATTAACAATACCAATTTATCAGCTGAGCAAATTCGATTGTCTTCAATGAGATGACAAAGATTGTCCTCTCTTTTATTAATGCAATTCAATTTATTTTGTTCATTTAACAACAACTTTCTGAAGTCGGCAGAATTTAATGTGGTACTTGATTTTATAGTCGTCAAGAAGGAAGCGAAAATAATATAAAAAATATATAAATATATATATACTTAAAAATAAATAAAGGCTTTGAACTGCGAAAAAAAAAATCACAAATATATAAACATTTCAAATAAATAAGCGAGTATAAATATAAATAAATAAAGCGAGTCGTTATTATTATAAAAAATAATTTCATAATAAATATGGATACGTTTAAAATAAATAATTATTTCTGTCGATCTCTCTTAATCATTAAGTAAACACTTCTTTTTTTTATTGCTTTAAAATCTAATATTTATTTTGTATTTAAAGCTCAATTCAGCTTTAAGTTTTAATAACTACAAATAATCAAATAAATAGTATAAGTATTAATGACCAATCAATAAGTTCACATACAATTTTATTTAAATAACATTTTATATTTTAATTTCAACCTAAAATAATTTAAAGATTTTTTTACTTTTATTTATTTTTTTTTATGTTTACACTAATATTTATTTAAGTAATTAATATTGTTGCTTAAGCAGAAAATAGTACAAAAAATTAATAGTTTGAAATGTTTATAATTTATTATTAATAATTTATAATTATTTATTATATAACCAAATATTAAAAATATTATCTAAATATATTTTATTTATTTAAAAAATATATTATACAAAATATTATTTACATTTGTTTTCCCTCAGTTTATTTGGGTATTGGATTTTACAACACATTATAAAATTATATAGTACTTATTATTTATTTTTAAAAATAAATATTTTTTTAGTGTTGATTTAAGTTTATTTATATTTTGTAAAAATATTTAATATGTAACATTTTAAGCGATTTTTTATTTTATTATTATTATTTATTTTATTTTATTTTTATTTGTTTTTTCAATTGTAAGGCTGCTTGGCAGCCAAAGCTAACTTTCTTCACAATTCCATATCTCATAACCATCATAGCCTCCATGTATATGGCGTCTCGCAGTTCCATTAAAAGTAGCTACTAATCTAAGCAAACACTCTCGGCAACTGCCTCGTTTCCCATAGCACAGGCGAGCCAGCCAATTCATAATCCATAAAAACCTATGGCTCTTAGAATTCTCATCTCTAAGTAGTTCCATATTTTACCCTCCAACCTGCTGCTGCTGCTGCTGATGTCTCTGGGCAGCTGCCCTGACGACGTTGCTAATACGACGCATTGGCCTAACCCTCATAAGCATAGAGCAAACAGACAAACAGACAGACAGACAAACAGACAAACAGTTGCAACTCAGCCAAAAGCTATAATAAAGTTGCGGATGTAAACAACTACAGCGAATGGCTGGGAAATGAAATGAAAATCAACAGAAGCGGGGGACGGCGCACGGCGCACGGGGCCGCAGAGGATTTTCTCAACGTTTTTTCCATCACATTGGCAAAAAAGGATACATTCAGCTAAACAGGAAGTGAGAGCCGCCCAGACAGTCGACAAAAGCAGAGACTCCAAGGCACCAAAAACAACAACAACAACAATAACAATAACAATATTCTGATATGATATTAAATTTCCAGATTTTTTGGCAGTCGTCTATGTGTGTGTGTGTGTGTGCGTGCTTCCGTTTTACTATTTAAACAGAACGCTTAAGGGTGGTGGTGCGCATCCTGCGCCTAGCTAAAAGCACGCAACAAAAATCACATTGATTGACATAAATGAAGAATAATCGAATTGCGCTCATAAAACTCTAAACTAAGTGCCCAGCCATGAGAGCTCCGCTGCTGCAGCTCAAGTGTCATCCCACAAACAAGGCACAGTGGGCTATATCATTAATTTAAATGGCATTTAGTTGAATGTTAAGTACTACGTTTTAAACGTCATATAAAATATATTTTGTAAAAATCAGACTAAAATAGGGAACAAACTGTGGACTTGAACCAGGGACCTCATGATCTGCAGTCGAATGCTCTAGCACTGAGCTATATACTTACATGAATCCTCTTTTCGAATTTCCTTTTTCTCACTTATTCTAGCTTAAAGCTAATAGATTAATTGATACAGATATAAGGTACGTGAGGTCGTTTTATAGTTAAACAAAAAAATTAGATGTGGTGTACACAAAAAAAATTCATTATTTTTGTCATTTTGACTTCACACCGGGTTAGAACCCTGTACCCTCTCCACTTGTAGCTCAATATCCCAGGCTATTGAGCTACCGTCCCCCATCTGTATCGAACTTCTAAACTAATCTTAAACTGAAGCCTTAAAAAAATTCAGGTTTAATAATTAAGAAAAAAAGATAACAGTTTCAGGGGACACTCGGACTTGAACCAGGGACCTCACAATCCGCTGTCGAATGCTCTATCACTGAGCTATACTCCCACCATCTATGCTTACATAAATCCTCTTTTCGAATTTCCTTTTTCTCACTTATTTAAATAAATATTTAAAGCTAATTGATTGATGAAATATTATATTGATACATTTACAAGTATCAAAAGGTCGTTTTATAGTTAAACAAACAAAATTAGATGTGGTGTACACAAAAAAAAAAAAAAAAAAAAAAAAATTCATTACTTTTGTCATTTTAACTTCACACCGGGTTAGAACCCTGTACCCTCTCCACATGTAGCTTAATATCCCAGTCTATTGAGCTACCGTCCCCCATCTGTATCGAACGTCTAAACTTATCTTGAACTGAAGCCTTAAAAAAATTCAGGTTTAATAATTAAGCAAATAAATATAAAATTTTTAGAGGACACCCGGACTTGAACCAGGGACCTCTCGATCTGCAGTCGAATGCTCCACCACTGAGCTATATCCCCGCTAGGATAATAATTTCTTGAGCATGATTTGAATTTTGTAATCAGTGCCCATTGTGCAGCCCTCGATAATGTATAGGCGTGGCTGTCTGCTCCATCTCATAAATTGTGCGAAAAAAGTGTCAAACTTGAGTTGACAGGCGCGACAGGCGGTGCGGTGGGGCAGCGCGAGGCAGAGCCACGTCAGCGGTAATTAGTGCAACGGCGCCCAGCAGTCGACTCCAATTTCAGTCAGCAACAAATTGTTGTTGCTCTGGCTGTTGTTGTTGCTGTTGTTGTTGTATCTCTTGCACTAATTACAAAATAACTTTTGTAGACTTTTTCTCCCACTGGCAGCGCGTTGTCATCTTTGTTTGGGATTCCCCATGGCTTCAATGATGTATGGCTTTTCGTTGCGACATCCTTAATTGGAATGGGTTACGCTTTGGTTCATCCGCTTATGGATAGCTGACAGGAAAAGGCTTTCGGTTTTAATTACCAGCTGCAGCAAAACGGCTTTAAAGTTCTCGCCAGAAGCCCACGAAAGTAGCGCCTGGTCATCGGCAAATGGGCATGGATGTGATGGTCTGCTTGTTGATTTAGCCGATTCATGCTGTCAATCCACACGTCCACCCACTCAATCACAAACTAAACGCTGCTCTCAGCTCGATAAGCGCGTGCCACCGTAAACCGTAAACCGTAAGCCGTAACCGTAAATCGAAACCTGAGGGTGTTTTTTTTTCCTACTCTCTGTGAGTGAGGAAGACTGTGGCCAGAGATTCCTCTCACTCCTTCTCTCTCTCTCTCTCTTCGTCACAAAACGATTTCGCTTTCGTCAGTCAGAGATTTAATATTTATTTTTGTTTGTGTGCAAATAGCTGGAAGCAACTCAGATATGAGACACACACACACACACGGCATGAGGGGGACTCAAGTTGTTTTGCCTGTTATTAGTTTTAAGACTCTGATAGAGGCGCTTGTCTCGTGTCTCTCAATTCAACTGTGTGTAATCGAGACATGGACTCAGTGAATGGGGATTCGATGTTTGATTTGGTGTGAACCGAAAACAACTCGATATGAAATTTATTTGTTGTATTTGATTGTATGAAAAGAAAGGCTTAATAAAAGATTTTTCTCAAATGAAATCCATTCTTGAACATATTCCAACGCCTCAAAATGTCTTTAGATGTATTTTTCTGCATAATTAGCATATGACAATTTCTATGAATAGTGCCAACCCCAAATGGGTGAGCATCCATTAGGACAATATACACTCACAGTCGCATTCACATTCATATTTCAGCAAACGTGAATACAATGAATAACGACACAAAAGCCAAAGTGCCAACAACAACAAGTAAGAACGTTACGGTCGGGTGTTGCCGACTGCAGAAGCGCCTTAATCTAAAAAACTTAAGAGATATTTTAGAATTGAATGAGCAACAAGGGAGCCAAATAGACTGCTTTATGTTAATGCTTACCTCTGACGACTCACGATGGATACTGCTGCTTGCACGTAATTTGCTTTTCAGCTCAGAGCAAAAACATATTCTCCTAGAAAAAAACAAAAAGAATATATATGTTATTAATAATAAAGCTATATTATTTGCCCTCTTTCTTTATCTGTCTTGCTCCCTGCATCTCTCTCTTTCCTTCCCTCTCTCTGCTTATATTTATATTTCCCTTTTCCTATTTGTGTTTACCTTTCTCGCTCTTACTGCTTCTATATTTCTCTGTGTCTGTCTCTCTCTCTCTATTTTTCGAACGGTCATTGTATAAAACCAATATACTCATTTCACTTTTGTGAATGAGTATGAAAAGTCGCCTGCGACTTTATTTTAAGCTAGAATGCACACACGTTTTATGGACACCCTCTCCTCTCTGCCCCCTACCCCCAATCCCCTCCAGGCTGGCAATGGCGAGCGACACACCGGAAACGTTGCTTTTGCGCCCTCGGCGTGTGTTTTGAGCCTTTTATGAGTTTTTGCTTATGGTTTTCCTCTCTCTCTTTTGTCGTTTACCCTCGAAATGCATAAATACTTTGTATATATAGCTCGGGCCTTAGAACGTCTTGATTAATGTTGGCATGCGTTGGCTTTTACCCCAGCTGCCGCCAATCGAAGTTCCAACTCGATTCTGGCCTGGCCATGGGACACGGCAATAAAAGTGCTGTCACACATCATTTGGCTGGCTCGCACAAAGAAATCTGTAATTTAAAATATATATATTTTAAACATTTTAAATGGACACCTGATGCCCCCGTCGCCTGTCCCCTGCTATGGTGTTGCCATTGGCGTTGCCAGACTGGCAGCATAATGAATCTAATCACTTACGCTCGAGTGCATCAATTATGCTGCCATCAAGCATCACGAACGGACAGGCCTACAGACAGTCTGACAAAATGACTCCAGCTCGACTCCCCTCGAGCCGCATCTGACAAGCGTTACGAATGCGACGACCGACAACAAAAAGCCAGCAGTAGCGACGCGTCCTTTGTTAACAGCGCAAATTTGTTTGCAGCGTCATCAACAACAGCAGCAACAACAACAAGCTCATCAACATCAAGTTGATAACTTTATGATGTATTTATATGTATATGTATGTATGTAAAGATATACCACCAAACAGCCCAAACGAATGGCAACATCTCTGTTAGGCAGGGTTGTTAAATAATCTGAGAGAGAGATGGAAAAGTATATTGAGTGAGGATATATGTACGATTTTAAACTGTTGAGAATTATTTTATTAATATTTGTAAGGTAAATTTATCATGGCATATCACTAATAAACTGAATAAGCTCAAAGGTTTTAATATTATTATATACATTATGCATTTCTTTTTTTATTGATTCATAAGTTTATCTATTCATCTAGTCAACATTTATATTTACACATATACATATATGTAAATATATGTATATTTCAATTTATATATATAAATATGTAAGTACATACCACCATGATATTTCCCTTCACACAATGCAAAAGAAATGTAAGAAAAGTCTGTTCTGCTTACTTGAATTTATGAGAATCGCAGAGAATGGCAGCATTTGCATAAATATTATAGTTTAACTCACAGCACTTCATTTAAGTGACTCTGACTGCTTTTGCTGATGGAATACCTCTGTATATTATTAACTATTTAATAAATTATAATTATTTTATTTATTTATATTTGAAAAGAATAAATATATATTATTTGGTATTCAAAGTACGGTTAATGAATTCCACATGATTAAAGAACTTGATTGACTGAACCAATTTGTTCACATTTATTCATTCCTTCTGCTTGCAAACATATTCACTTAAAAATATACATATGTAGAATGTCATTTAAGAGCGTTCAGTGCAGAGAGGCCCTGCCTTCCCTTGGTCAGCAACCACAAAAGTTGTTTTGCAGCTTAGGCATGAAAGTTTTCCGCTCATTATGAGAATATTAAATTTCCAAGGCTTGCCGCAGGACGAAGCGGCTTTAATTGCGGGGCGGAGCATGTGAAGACTTAAAAGTCGCCTTTTATGCGGTTTGCCGTCAAAGCGAAACTCAATTAAGCGACAGCTTCCCCCATTTTGATTTAAAAGTGCTGATACGGCAGCAGCAGCAACAAGGACAACAACAAGGACATCAATGGCAAGTCCTTTGTCGGGGGGTTGCCAGCCAACGATCGAAATGCCTATTGAAAGGCATTTTTAATTGAAATTATCTGATGCTACCTTTTGAGCCTTGAGTCAAAAATTTTACGTTTTTCAGCTCTGTTGCGCCGCTAAACTTGAAACTGATTCCAAAACTCATTCTGATTGATAGATAGATATATATATATATATATATATATATATGTGTGTATATTTGTATATTTTATATGTATGTATAGCTCTATCTGACTTGTTTACAACTTTTTTATGCTAATAGCATGTCTTAAGTCAGCGAAGGATATGCCATAAATCCATGTTAATAACACGCGTTCTCCCCCTTTAAAATGCCCGTTCATTAAGTGAAAAGAGCATATTGGTTTGTTCAGTTTATATCCTCATCTTCCAAGGATAAAGTTGTCTAAAATTAAAGTTGTCTAAAATTAAAGTTGTCTATTACTATATTTGACTGCTACTATATTTGGTTACTACTGCTATATTTGGTTACTACTATATTTGGCTTCTACTACGGTATTTGGCTGCTACTAAATTCTACGACTACTTCTAGATTTCAGTACTACTACTATATTCTATTACTACTCATATATTATACTACTATTACTAGGTTCCACTATTATTACTACGTTCTACTACTAAATTCTACCACTATTACTACGTTATACTACTATTACTACGTTCTACTACTACATTCTACTACTATTACTATGTTCTACTACTAAATTCAACTACTATTACTACGTTCTACTACTACATTCTACTACTATACTATACTATATACTATACTATACTAAATTCTACAGCTACTACTTCCTTCCTTATCATCTTATCGCTTCCCCAACCTTGAACGAGTATGCAACAGCCTTGCACAGCCGACTGCATCGTTCGCACTTGTTTTTTGCTGAGGCAGGCGACATTTATTCCTTCAAAGACATTTAAGTAGATTAAGCGACTGGCTCGTTGTCCTTCTCCGCTAGCGAACCCAAATGAACGTCGACAGTAAAGACAATTCACCAGGCACGCCCGGTGCAAAAGGACTTGAGCACGACGACGACAGCAGCGCATATAAAGCCTGCAATATGCCCGAGCACTCTAAAGCGCAAAGAAAAGGGGGCGAGGCGGCGATTCTCTCAAATATGCAAATAGCTCTCGAGCTTGCCAGCGTGGGCGTGGCCCGATGGGCGGTGCAGCAGCAAACAATGAAAGTAAATGCCAAAACATTTTATTGATTATCAGGCAGAGCGTAAGCCGAGACGACGACAACCAGGCACAGTGAGGCAATAGTCATTTAAAAAGCATAAAAAGAAGGAAGTTCTAAGCGGCTGGCGTGGCGTTAGTCAGGGAGATAAGCACACCTACTATGGCATTATTATGCATTTCAAATGATATTCAAAATTAAGAAAAGTTGTCGATCCTTTATATTGGACCCACGTCAATAGTCATTAGCTTGAATGCAAAGACTTAAAGTTAAATATGTAAGCATACCTTTGCAGGTAACTATTCAATTATATATACCTACTATGTTGTATATATAGATACTCCATGTATATATGTACAATATGAGTACTGTACTAAACTATATATAGATAGGAACTATACCTAATGTATACGGGATATAACTCTCTAATATTGTATATAGGAAATACACTTAATGTATGTATGTGTGCCTGGTACTTGGTACTATAATATATACATACATATATGTATATGTAGGTACTAGGTAGGTAGTTCATTTGCACTTTATATCATATACATAGGTACTGTATATGTAGGTATTACATAACATATAGGTTTCACTATATTTAGATAATCTTTTCCCTATCACTCATTTAATTTACTTGCCATCCAAATCAATTTTGTCCCACTGTGGCTACGCTGAGTCGCTGTTGTTGCTACTTCAGTTGCCATTACGCGGCGCCGGCAAGTGTGCTACACTTTTTGCGCTGTCTAACAGCAAGTGGAGAGCTGAATCTGGAGTTTTAGATGCTCTGAGTGGGTCTCTGTGTGTGTGTGTGTGGGTAAGAGCATTGAGCATTTTAATAACCGCAGCGAAGCGCAGAATTGGAAGTAGAAACGAGTGCCATAAATTATGCCACCCACCGGCTCGAGCATTGACAGTCGACGGTCGACAGTCGTCGTATCCTGCGTCCTGCGTCCTGTGTCCTGGCCGCCCGTCGGGCGATTTGTAATACACAACTGGCAGAGCCTCAAACCTGATGATCTCTTCACACTCTCTGTCCCACTCTCTCCCTCTGGATTGCGCTTTTCGGCCGAAGGTTTTGGAGGAGGCTCGCACAGTGGGCGTTCCATGCTGCCGCCCCGTTTGATGCGTTTGATATATGGTTGAAATTGAAAACTTTGCAGCTTTCTCGCTTTTTCACTTTGGCAGCCAGGACAATGCGCATCAATTTATATTGTGTAGCACTTGGCTGGCCAATGCGGCGTCATAATGCAATTGTATAATTTTCTTAAAAGCCGCACACACTCCGGCCAGAAGGACATTTGGCTAGCATGGCTGGCCGCAGGTCCTTTGAGTGCACTCCGAGAGAGAGATCAGAAAAGGCATTAGAGAAATTAAAAACATTGCCAAATGGACAATGAACCCCATTTGGTCAGTCCGAATAAACACAAAAAATAACACTCAGCCAGAGGACATTTGAGGACATTTAAGGGCATTTAAGGACATTTTAGTTAATTGAAACAAGGCGCAAATGCCAATGCAAATATAAACTAAAGCAAAGCCAACGAAAATCCTTGCCAGCGCGCCGCAGTCACGTCTCGCTGCTGGGCTTAGACGCTTAAGCTGCGACCACCTGTGGCGCCGCACGGTGCTCTGGGGGGCGTCGAGCGCTCTGCCTCACGTCTCAGGTGCAAATGAAGATTTATAAAATTCGCAAATTGATTCAACGTGCAAGTGTTTTTTAATTTGCCCACCAAGAAGTTCACTTAATCAAATTTTTATGCGTCCTCTGGGGACACAGCTCACACCTCACACACCCACACACACAGAGTGACAGAGAGAGAGAGACAGGGGTCTGCGGTCGTCTCGATTTCACCCCTGAGACTGACTCTGAGCCTGAGCACTGGCAGTACTCTGTAATTGAGGGTTAAACTAGCGTATGCCCATCAACAGGTAATTGCCGTTCAGATTGCGATTTTTATGACAACTTGTGGCTTGTTAGCGCCGCATAATTCATGAGCTCTCTGTCTGTCTCACTCTTCCTTACTCTGTCTTTAAGGAATACTCAGAAACTTTAAGGAATGTACTATCATTAAATCAGCAGCAGTTTTATTTCCCTTTACTATAACTTGATCTGAAAGAGCTTAAGGTCAAGGCAAGCAATTATACTTTTCTTAAAATATCCCAAGTATCTATATCTATATCTATATATGTATATCTCTCAAAGTCTTATCGAGTTTTTGTTAAATTTATCATCCACTAAACACTCGAAACATCAAACACAATTATATGCAATCACAAATTTTCTGTGTAGCTTATAAATTTTAATATCAAACTTTTACATGAATTCCAATAGGAAAATCTCATTCAGAAATTTGTCGCTTTTTTTTTTTGTCAAATTCACAACTTGAGCGACACATTAAAAGGATTTGCCTTGGCACGTGCTCGCTCACTTAAAGCACTCTCAAGGAGGCAACAAAAAAATTGCGTAACTGATCCTTTGGCATATCCTTGAAGTGCCAATTGAAACGAGAGCAAAAGAAATTAGCATTTATTTTCAAAGTGCGTGTTTATTTAGCTATTTATTTAATTTTAATTTCAATTTTTTCCCTCTCTCTCTCCCTCTCTCTCTTTCTCTCTCTTGCACTTGGCTGGCAATCAGTCATGCCTGAGCAGCAAATAGATGCGATTACATTTAATTGAATTCAGAAGCAATGGCAAAAAAAAGAAAAGAAACATTGTATTAAATTACCAAAAGGAAAAGCACAAAAAAATATAATCCAAGAGAAAAGAAAAACGTGACACTACGAAATGTTCGCGTATTCAAATTTCTCTAGCGCTAAGTCCCTGAAATTGCCAAGACAATTGGGGTAGAAATGCTTCCATTGTTGCTGCTCCTTATCGACAACTGTCTGTTATGAATATAGTCAATAATAATGATAAGCCTTTAATAGAATATGATTTACATAATTTGAACAGAATGCTAGGAAATATAAATATTATTATATTATTTTTTTTTTTCATTAATATAAACGTATATAAAATGTAGACTGTTTTCATACCACCTGCCTCCACCTGCATATAGCCGAAGAATCAAATATAATATGCTGAAAACATTTCAATTAAAGTCAGATTCAATTAATTACGCGCTAAATGATGATGACTGCATTTGGGGTCTATTATGAGTTTGCTTAACCAGCTTAAGAGCGAGGCAGGCATGAAAACGTTTTCCAATTCAGTGCGAGGACGACAAGGAGGAAACGGGACGTCGCACAGCAGAAATTCAATTAACCTCGAGTGCCTCGGCTGCCGCATTGTGTGGCATAAAACAAAATGCGGTGGCATTCGCCATTCGCCATTCACACCTCATCAACATCAAGGGGATGGGAGATCAGAGCTAGACTGACTTCCCTGGCCACAAACCCTTAGCTACAGCTCAATTGTTAATAAAGTTCACATTTGTTTGCCTTGGCCTCCAGCTAGCGAAACTTGGCCAACGGCTAACAATAAAAACTGCCTGCTGATTAAGAGCTGAGCAAACAAATCCAGTTCACTGTTTGCTTAGCCAGTGTCTAAGCAGCTCGCTCGAACTGTATTTTAAACTGTTTGCCCTCTCCCTCTATCTGCTTGTCACCCCCTCCCTCTCTCTCTCTCTCTCTCTCTGCTATGTAATTAACATTTCAATTCTATGCTATTTACCTATCGCCTGGCCCCAGCTCAAACGTGCCGCACCACATCATCAGGCAAATGTATCTCTTCTGCTCCAGCTGCTCTCTGAGCATCCTCTCCAGCCTCTCCTCTCCCCTCTTCTGCTTCTACGTTTCTCCTGTAAAATGCCTCGGCAATAAATAAATTGTTTTCCAGCTCCTGTTTTTGTTGACATATGCAAATTTTTGCTGCCTGCACGCGTACAACAAAGTTTTTTGATTGCTTTTAAGCGCTATATGCACTCTCTCTCTCTCTTTCTCTGGGTTAGGGTGGACCAGAGACCCAGGCTATTTGCCAGACTTGAAGGTTGTTCAATAAGCTCTGATTGTTTGCTCTTTGCTGGTTTTATTACTTGTTTGTCCGCTGAAGTACCTGATGCAAGCTGATGTATAGCATTTATGTAAATTAGTGGGAAAGGGAGGGAGGGAGAGAGAGAGGTTTAATAAAACATATGAATTGAGAATGGTTTGACTTAAATTATTCTCATTAGATATAGCGAGGGAGAGAGATGAAGAGATTCTATATTTTCAGAAATCAAGACCACATATTATACTTATGTACATCATATTTATGTGAGTTCGACTCACTCTCTCCTATACCATTTGACTGTATATAAGGGATACTTGATGAGCTATTTAGTTGACCAGGGATTTAAGAGTTTTGTGTTTCGTTATGTTATGTTATTATCATAATATCCATACCACTTGATTAGAATTATTATCACTGATTACTTTTGGCAAATAATCTATAGAGAGAACAAGTAAGAAAGCTCTAGTCGAGACTGCCCGACTAGGAAATCCCCTGAACCCTTCGGAGAACTGATATTTCAATAGTTCTCCGCGTCTTTTTGCTTACAAAAAACACACACACACATACATAGGCACATATAGGCACGCACGCATAAACAGACTCTGGAGACTCTAGCTCAAAAGATGTAGGAGATATAATTTAATAATTGACATTCGATAAGGTTTTTCATCGATAAAAAAATAATCGGACAAGTTATCGAAATTATGTGATAAACTCGATATGCGCCTGCTATATACGGACATTTAAAAAAAAAGTTGAAGTCTCTAGCTATTGTATCTTCGGAAATCGAGGCGTTCAAACATACGGACAGACGGACGGACAGACAGACAGACAGGGCTAAATCAACTTTTCTCGTCGCCCTGATCAAGAATATATATACTTTGTGGGGTCTGCCTGTTACATACATTTTAACAAAACCATTATACCCTGATTTCCCATTTTCAATGGGTTCAGGGTATAAAAATAAATAAATATCAAAATTACGTTTAAAACGATCGTGAATTGCAGTTCATTTAAATTTTATTGCATACTTTCAAGCGGCAGCTTATTTATTCACCAACCATACACAAATTTGCAAGTTTTTGCTGCATACTTTTGGGATGTGCATATTTTGTATTTTTGTTTTATTTTTGATTTATTAAAGCATTTTTGTTCGCTGCAGACTGCAGGTAAGAAAAAAATCTTTTAGAAAAATAGCTCCTATTCAGCTATATCCTTACGCAGGACGAAAGTAATTGGTGTTTTAGACTCACGAGGAGTAGCGCCAATGTTTGCCTGCAAAGGATTAGTATGTTATCTAAGAACCAAGGACTTGTAAAATTTCCGTCCCAATGCTTATACCAGAAGAAATCTTGTATAACTTGTACAATAAAAGTATGATCTGTATGTCCTTTGGCTAATTTGTACTCCTTGACATTATGCACTATGTGAGATGTCACACGCCAGGATCTGCAAGGATGCGGCTGAGTTTTGTCGATTTGATCTACCATGAATGTCCTTTGATCCTTAGATGACCCCCCAATATTTTGATGTAAATCGATGTATTTGGTCCTTCCGATGTCAACGCATCGAGTCTTATCAAAATTTGCAAGGATATGACCAAGTTAGAGCTTATTTTCTATATCAGGATATTCTTTGCATAGCCATAACTCAGTCATATCCTTGACGATCCTGTAAGGACATACCATTTTGAACTTGTGAGCAACTCAGCTATCGATTGGCATTCAAGGATTTTGAGGATTCCATAAAAAATGTTATCCCAAATTTTTGCAAGGGGTTTGGTCGAAAAATGGCCAACTGCCACCTTAACTTGGCTATTTAAAGGACTAGCAGCTTGTCTTTTTTACCATAGAAAGTCCTTAGGCCACTGATGACGAATATGAAAGTAGAAGGACGGAAGTCCTTTTAACAACGGATAAATAGGGACTTTTTTGTGCAGAGAAAACTGCCTCTAGCTCAGCCGTATCCTTGCGTATCCTGGCAAATTTGACAGCACACTAAATGGGGTCACCAGGACTACCAACTGGCCAAAGAACATTAAAATCGTCCTGGCGGTTAACGAGATATTGGCGTTTTAGCGTGTTTTGGGTGATTTCCTTAGCTGCCGAGGCCGCTCGGCATTTCAAGTCCTGGACTCTTAGATAACCCCCCAATATTTTGATGGGGATCGATGCGAATGGCTCACACGATCCTAACGCATCATTTTCTTTTGTCCTGCGAAAGGATATGGTGGAGTTATGCCTTAAAAACTTAGACGTGAGGAACTCGGAGAATTCGCTCTGTATTGGAAGAGAAAGAAACAACATATTTTATTTTAGCTCAGTAATGAAATTTATTTAAATAAATATAAATACATTTAAAAAAAAATCATATCTTTCAATTCATTTTTAACTACATATAGCTGAAAAAAAATAAATAAATAAATATCAAAATTACGTTTAAAACGATCGTGAATTGCAGTTCATTTAAATTTTATTGCATACTTTCAAGCGGCAGCTTATTTATTCACCAACCATACACAAATTTGCAAGTTTTTGCTGCATACTTTTGGGATGTGCATATTTTGTATTTTTGTTTTATTTTTGATTTATTAAAGCATTTTTGTTCGCTGCAGACTGCAGGTAAGAAAAAAATCTTTTAGAAAAATAGCTCCTATTCAGCTATATCCTTACGCAGGACGAAAGTAATTGGTGTTTTAGACTCACGAGGAGTAGCGCCAATGTTTGCCTGCAAAGGATTAGTATGTTATCTAAGAACCAAGGACTTGTAAAATTTCCGTCCCAATGCTTATACCAGAAGAAATCTTGTATAACTTGTACAATAAAAGTATGATCTGTATGTCCTTTGGCTAATTTGTACTCCTTGACATTATGCACTATGTGAGATGTCACACGCCAGGATCTGCAAGGATGCGGCTGAGTTTTGTCGATTTGATCTACCATGAATGTCCTTTGACCCTTGGATGACCCCCCAATATTTTGATGTAAATCGATGTATTTGGTCCTTCCGATGTCAACGGACGAGTTATCGTTATTCTGTGATAAACTCGATATGCGCGTGCTATATACGGACATTTTAAAAAAAAGTAAGTAAGTAGCTATTGTATCTTCGGAAATCGACGCGTTCAAACATAGGGACAGACGGACAGACGGACAGACAGACGGACGGACGGAAGGACGGACGGACAGACAGACAGACGGACAGGGCTAAATCAACTTTTCTCGTCACCCTGATCAAGAATATATATACTTTGTGGGGTCTGCCACGCCTCCTTCTGCCTGTTACATACATTTTAACAAAACCATTATACGCTGATTTCCCATTGAAAATGAGTTCAGGGTATAAAAATTATTTCATTTTGCCTTGACATTCGGTTTCCATATCTGTACAGAATGCGATCTAATGATGTCGAAAAATCACAAAATGCTCTCTGCTGTCTTAATGAATGTAGATCTCCAAGCTCGATTCTCCCTGAGGGCTAAGCTGATTCCTTGATGTAGCATAATGAGATTCTAGAGCAAATACAACAACTACATCATTACTATTGCTATTATTAATATCACATTTAAAGAAATTGTACTGATTATAAAGATCCAATAATCTTCGAGTGATAGCACGCATGAAAAGAAATTGTGAATCTCTCTAAGATAAATACATATGAGAAGCACTTGCCATAATTTTAATTTTATTTCTATTTATATTATATTCATATAATAATTAATAAATTATTGTATTAAAATCACTTGTACTGCTTAATATATGATATATATGTATATCTATATTGATATTATATTGTCAGCTTATCATAGTATTAGATCGATATGAATTGATATGATGTTGCTATGATATTCTTTAGGTTCAGTATTTATTTAATTTTAATAGCAAATCTCAGCTGAAGCCATTCAGGAAATCCTCTGATATCTGCGATAACAGGCCAACTCCACGCTCCAGGCCTCTGGCAGCTGCAATGGCCTGGCGAACTTGTGGACTGAGCATCTTCTCCAGCCGTTGCTGCCGCTGCCTCTGTCGGCGTCTCTTGTAGTGCTGCTCCGACGGCAAAGCTGTTGCCAGAATGCGCACCCGTTCCATGCCATCGCTGCCCTCTGCTCGGTGCTCGGTGCTTAGTTCTGCCTGCGACTCCCCCTCGTGGCGGTTGTGGTTTGTGTGTGGCGCCAATGGCGCTGCCTGCGCTTTTATAGCTGCCGCCGAGCAGCGAGCGCAGCTTTCAGTCTCTGCCCGAGCTTTCCCCTTACTCCCCACACCAGCGTGTGTGTTGAGTTTCGCTCTGCCTGTGTTGAGTTTCTAGGTGGCAACAATTGTAGCTGCCTAATTGGGTGTGCGCGAGTATATAGATATGAGAGGTTAGGTAAACAGTTATCTACACACACACACACACACACACACATATACATATATGTGTGTGTCTGACCTTATCAGTGTATACACTATAGGAGGAGCTACAATTTAATTTTGCAATGGCTGCGCGAACTTTTCCCTCGGCTCACAAATAAATTTTAAATACTGAAACTGAAAATACATGCAGAATTTGTCTGGAATATCTCTATAAATCCTTTGCCTGCACTGTAAGTGATTAAAGCCATTAACGAAATTATCAGGGATTATAAAGATTTGTACACAATTTGATGCGCTGCCACGTTGACTCGCTCCTCGCTCTCTCTTCCTCCTCACTCTTTGCACCCTTTTCTGTTGACGCCCACTGCGCGGCAGAGACAATGCAATTTACCGTAATCCAGGAGCTTCAATTAATGGAGTGTCGACGTCGTCGCCAGCTAGCAAAAAGGGGTTGCTCAGCAGCCTACCCCAACCCCAAACCCAACCCCGACCCCGACCCCGAACCCTGAGCTAAAAAACCGTATAGTTGGTAACACAATGAAATGCATTAGACAGTGCCGAGCCAAGATTGTATCGAAGATGAGGGGGTAACTTCTTGCCCTTCAAGGGTTGCCCCGGCTCATTAGCAATCATTTTTTTATTCCTAGTCTCAATGCCAAATATTCTTTGCCTGACGACAGTCTTTTGACGTCAATTCAGAGTAGTTTCTGCCCAGTTTGGCTCACTGTCAACATTTATTGTGAGAAATGTGCGAGCATTTCATTTGGTCAGAGTTGATAAAAATACCAAGACTAAATGACGTTAACTGACATCATTTATCAGCGTACATAACATAAAAGAACATGTCAAAGTTCATGTCAGTAGGCAACAAGTACTTTAGCATTAAGAATACTTCATTATTTCCCATTTATTTGGTTAAAAGGCAACCAATCACTTCATGTTGAGCAAAATGTACTCTCATGTAATGCCTTTACAGGGCAGAAAAATTCTTATGGTACTCTGTATTAACAACTCTTTTTTCGATATAGTTATACATTGTAAACTCGGAAATGTTTGAGCTGGAACTGAAGCAAGCTCTGCTTTGGCTTTACTTGGTCTGTCAAGTTGAGGTGCTGGAGCTCACATAATATATGAGCATATCACACAGACATCATCGCACAGCATAAACAATTATAAACATTAAGTAAAGCATCAATATTTTTACTAACTAAAACAAAAACAAAAAAAAGTTTTCTGGTAGCTGTGAAGCAAAATCGTTACTTTTAGCAGAAATGGAGGAAAATACAGAGGGTCCGGTCGAAGCAACCGGAGAACCAGATACTGAAATGAGACGCGGTACAGCGAGCGAAAATGCCATCACCGTCGCATCGGAGGAAACAACTCAGGCTGTAGACGGTGAGGCATCGAAGGTTGATGGAGAGCAGACCCTGGAAGTGGAGGGCGACGAAGGTGAACTGGACGATGAAGCTCGCGCGAGGCTCGAGAAAAAGAAAAGGGAGAAGAAACGCGAAATGAAGCGTCAAGCGAATCTGGTATTGAAGGGTCACTTCCAAGAGATGGCTGATGAAAATGCCCAGGTGACTGAGAAATCTGCGCCACAACAAAGCTCCACAGAGCTGGATGCAATGGGAGAGTCCAAAAGTTCAGTGGAGGGCGAAGGCGGTGCAGGGGAGGGTGACGATGCTGATGATGTTGACGATGCTGGCGATGCTGGCGATGTTGGCGACACTGGCGATGCTGGCGATGTTGACGACACTGGCGCTGTTAGCGATTCAGGCGCTGTGGTCGAATTTGACGATGAAGAGAAGGAGGAGAAGTCGCCGGTGGAGTCGTCTTCCGATGAAGACGATTACAGACGAAGAACCTGTCCGGGTTCTTTCAAGGGCGACTTCTTTCAAAACTTCTATTTTCCCAGTCTGTCGGACATAACGACCGAGTCCGAGGAAGAAGAAGCTGAAGATGCTGCTCGAGTTAGTGCGGAAGTAAAAGAGCCAGAGAAGGAAACGCCTACTGTGAAAGACACTGGCAAAGTCGTTGATCCCACGGGCGGGGAGCCACGCCCGTCCGAGAAGGACGAAGAGCCTGCAGGCGAGGAGCAGCAGGCGCAGCCTCAGTCTGAACAGGAAAGCGAAGCATCTTCCTCGTCAAGCATCTCGTTCGATTGGCCCTTTCCCCTAGAGGACGAAGCACCGCCCCCTCCGGTCATAGACGCTACGGACTACGCCATGGAAATGCTCATCGAAATGGATACAACACTGAAAGTCGTTCCAGCCGCATCGGACACCGAAATGGAGCACTTGCGCATCGAGCGCGCCAATCGACAAGTCTGCGTCGAGCTGCTATTTCGGCTCATCGACGATGCTGTCGAGGCGGCCGAGTATGTAGATCCCCTCAAGATCCTCCAGGGCAAGCTGGACAAGCACAAGCTCCTCGCAGAGATACATCGCTTGTTATCCGAGTGCATTGCCGCGAAGCAATACAATAGCGACCTAACCAACAAAATGTTCGATTACTATCGACGCGTCGGTCAGCTCAGGTGCTTTGATCCCCTGCCCGCTTCGCAGGAGAGAAAGGAGTACTTGCGACACAGAGAAGCTCTGAGTTTGCTGGATCACTTGAAGAAGAAGGCAGCCGACACAAAAAGAAAGTACGTGGTGCACATGGCCAGCGTTACAATGGATCTCAACTATGTGCGCAAGATCGCGCTGACGTCCGTCGACTCGCTGGAGAACTGCTTTCGTACGACTCTCTTGCGCAAGGACTTCGAGGTGATGCCCCGCATCGTCGAGCAGGAGTTGCGACGCATGCAAAACCTACGCAATGAGGTCAGCGACAGTCGCCTCGGGCTGATCACCAGGCAGCATACACTGGGCAGGCTGATCGAGGTGAGTCTACCTGAAACCTACATAAACACATATAGTATCTCTCTATCTCTATATGTTCTATTTGATCTACTGTTTTATCTGTATGATTTTTGTAATATATTCTTCCAGTCTTCGGGGTGATTTCCCACCTAACCTTCTATCTAACCTACATGATCTACTAACTGCTGTTCTTTCCTTCCCCTCAGCGCAAACGTCAATTTGATCAGATCACGCCGGACTTGACCATGGATCAGTTCTTGAATGCTCAACGTGATGTCACTGCGCTAGGCACAAAAGTTGAAGGTATTTCATAGCTCCCTCTCTCTATTTCTCTATATCTATTTAATATATTTTTTAATAGAACGAAATTACGAGTTGAATCGTATGCGCGATCGCTGCACCAAACACGTTCATCAGCTGGCCTTCATTCGTGAGAAGACGAGCATGATTTCGGCGACGTTAATGAATCACAGGGAAGATCTGGATGAGAAGCTGGAGAGACAGAGTGAGCTGCGCGACCAGTTGCTCGCACTGAAGATCGAGCACTCGCGCCTCAAAGATCAGAAGGCGCAAATGCACGAGAAGAGCGGACTGCTCTATAGGACTGCGCTTTTACACGATTTCGACAAGACCGTCGAGCACGTAGAGGAGAAACGAATTTACGTCTCGAAATTACGCGATATGGTAAGAGACTTGGAGTCGAACATTGCCATATTTGAGAACGAAGATCAGAGATCCTCTTACTTACTTTCGTCCATGAAGAAAATCAAAAAAAACGAAATGAAGAAAAAACTCAAATAAGATTTTATACACTTCTACACTTGTACAGATTATATAATCAATTGACTACAAACTTTCAAACATTCTTTTCACTTGGCTAGCTTGTGCCCGCCCCCCGCCACCTGCAGCCTACAGTGTTACCTCTCTATAGCAACCAAAGTTGCTTTCATATCCGACTTCTACCTTTCTTTTTGGCTGTTGGCCAGGACTTCATGACGCTAAATTAACTGCCAGACATTTCTATTAGCTGCTCATGAATGCCAGAGCCAATCTACTCCTAATATATGCACGATGCCGTCCGCCTGATAACACTTCAGATATGCCATGGCGGCGGAGCTTGTAACTGAGGGGGGTCACGTTGCTGCGACAACCAACAAAGTTGCCACCCCCTCTCTCTGTGTGTCTCTTTCTCTCTCCCACTCATGCTGTCTCTCTCCGTCTCGCTTATCTTGGCACGTAGGCAACGATTTTGCGCCTTTGTCTAAATGAATTTAATGAAATGGAAATGTGCAGTCATGAGTCTAGTGCGTTCACCGTAGCTGACTGTACCCGAGCTAAATATTACTTCTAGAATAATAATTGAATTATAAAGGGGATCTTTATCTCGCTCTCTCGCTCTCGTTCTCAGCGGCTTGTGCTTCGGTACCTGCTTTATTTTGTCAATCGTAAAGTCAAGTTAATTCCTTCCTTCAATATTTATTTAAAACGCCAAGTCTAATCTATCCTAATCAATGCCTTATCCATCTAAAGCTATCGAGACCATAACCATCTGTCTGTCAAGTAATATAACTCTTTTATCTCTCGATCGAGTAAAGAAAGTGGATTTAAGAGCTATATCTTATATTAGAGGGAGTCTTCAACTTATTATATTATTATTATATTCTATTGTTCTTAAGTTTGCAAAACAGAAAAAAATAATTTAGACATCGTATTTTAATTTCCTGATTCTTAATTAAAATAAACCGAATTTAAATCAATCAGTACGCCTCACTATTATGTCTAGGTAGCTCCAGGATATTTTCAACACATCTCCTGGGTAACTCCAGGATATCTCTAGGGTATCTCTAAGGTATCTCATACCCCTTCAACACATATCTTACATCATTTCTGAGCAAACTTTTGTTGCATTCGTTCTGGCGCCGGCAAATGCAACAGCTACAAGAATATGTCCTCGCTTTACAAGCAGACTTCAAGGCACTCACACAGGCACACGCACAGCACAATACACACACACACACGCACATACTCAGGCACAAAGTACCTTTTCACACATGAGCGCACACGCTGGCATACCCCAGTTGCCCAAGGAGCCCCATGAGGGGTGTTCCCTTCAGCTGTTGTTGTAAATCACGAACTGAAACCGTAACCGAAACCGTTAACGTGTTGCGGTTACGCTGCTGACTTTGCTGTGGTAAGACAGACAGAGAGAGAGAGAGAGTGAGAGAGAGAGAGAGAGAGCGAGATAAAAGAAGTGATGGAAAAAGTCATTCCATTTGGGCTTTATTAAATGCGCCAGCGGAGCGGGGGACTGTGTGTGAGTGTGTGCATATGTGTGTGCGTGTGTGCGTGTGTGCTTGGCAGGGCAACGAACGTCCTGGTCTCCCAAACTTTTTATTGCGAATTTCATTTTTTATTTCTCACTCTGTATTTATACTCGTTCAGGAAATGAAAGAAGTATATTGGTTTTCGAGCATTAGAAACTATGTATATAAACAAAACATTTTCGTGATATAAATTCTAAAGATATTGTCTTAATGTCAACCTGATTGATTGATAAATACTATAAATATAAAATGCTAGAGACAAATTGCTACAAATTGGAAAGCTCACTTACATCAGATGCCGATGCCATCTAGATTTCTGCATCGTCGACGAGTATTGTGCAGTCGGTAATGCCCGCCTAGCATTTACCTACTTGTTTCGTCTCTCAATTTTTTTTTTTTTTTTTTTTTTTTTTTTTTTTTTTTTTTTGCGAGGTTTATCAAACTTCTTACATTTGTTTTGTTGTAAAATGCGAACGGCAAACTTTGCGATTTAATGATTCGCTTCTGAGTGTCGGCTTAGGCGTAGGCGTGGCAAGTGGGTTAGCTCGGGCTAGGCTATCGCATTACAGCTACAAGACCTATCGAAATTGTTTCAATTCAGCTTTCCTTCTTATTTTTATTCTTGTTCTGGTTTTTTTTTTTTTTTTGCCAACCCAGATTTGTCAATGCCTTGACACAATGATGCATAACGTTATCTGAGATTTTGAGAGCTGAAAAAGAAGGAATTAATCTTGCTAATGTTTCTGACTTTGGTTTTGGTCGACGGCGAGTCTCAATCACATAATGCGATTGTTGATTGTTGCCTGTTAGCTGTTGGCTGTTGATTCTGGAATGGCTTTAATGCTCTTTATATGTATGTATGTTTGTATGTATGTATGTGTATCTCCTGCTAATTGCTGCATATTGCTATGGCTACACGCATAATCATATCAGCTTCCACACGATTTAACAGCAACGCAATTGAGTTGCGTTCGCATGGCAACAGCTCCTTCATGTCCTTCAACTCCTGCCGAGCTGGCTGAATGCCCCATTGCAACTACGACGACGACGCGTCTGCAACACTTTTTTGGCTTCGCATTGATTGCTCCACAAATTGCGCAATTGCTGGCTAAAAGCATTGCAAAAGCATTCAACAACTATTGTTACCTACCATCTCTCTCTCTCTCTCTCTCTCGCTCCTCCTCTATATATTCTATTCAGCTGTCCTGCACTGCTTCCTTTTTGCTGCCATGACACTTAAGCTGCGATAAAAATTCCACTCGATAAGCATTTTGTTTTGCATCGTGGCATGAGTTTGGCTCCGTTTGCTCTAAGCTGTTGCCAGCAAACAAATTCATGGCCATAATCGTTGTTGAGCGACTGTTAAAGCAGCATGTGGATATAAACTCTCACTTCCGCAGCTCTAAGGCGCTTCTGAAGCCCTATACATCAAAAGAAAATCAAATAAAGTCGAGCAAGAAATGAATGCAAAGTAATTTATAGAAACATACAGGGAATATGTTTTTTTGGAAAATGAGATGAACCAAAGAAAATAAGACTAGATACGGTTATTCTTTTAGTTTTTATATTCGAAAGAAAAGCAAGAGAGCTCTAGTCGGAAGTGCTAGAATACAAGATCTTCTGAACTTATACTTCCATAACTCTGAGTTGATTGATTAGATTGAGTTGATTATTCACAGACACACACACAGACACTCATAAACACGCATGGGATAGCATATACACTTGACTTATTATTGCAAGTAAAGTAAAGTAAAGTACATCAAACACAAACACACACACACACACACACACACACACACACACACACACACACACACACAGAGAGTTCGAGTTGCGTTTTCACGGAGTGCGGTCGATGTCATCGCGATCCATCGTGGACAATAGCTTGAACTGTGTTTTCCCCTGCGAAAGTGGAAAGAACTTGAAGTCAACGTGTTTGCTGTGGGCGTGGCGTACCCAGCGACCTCAAAAACTACCAGAGACTTACTGCGCGGCGGTTCGTGGAGTTCCCAAGCGGCATAATTCGGTGGTGCAAGAGAGGGGGTGCGTTAGCGTCATTGTTTTGGCGTCAGGGCATCTTTCCTTTCCTTGTCTTTTGTGGGCGCGTAATTTTTGTTACTTTAGGCGTCACTCTTGCGCAATATTAAAAATCAGGTGCATTCACTCTAACAGCTGTTAGTAGTGCTGGAAATTGCATCGGGCAATCAGCTGCTCACTATCGTTGGTGAGTTGCTAAGCCTTAGCAAAGACAGCAACCTAGCTGCTGGAGTGAAGTAGCAGTTATTAAAAGTAGTGCATACTTTCGGGCTCTCGCTGTAGTCAAGTTGAGTTTAAGTTGAGTTTAAGTTACTGCGGGTTGTAAACTCAGATTATATTAGTAGTCATTGCCCACTACAGGCTTCACGCCGTGGTAGTCGGAGCAGAAATGGATGCCATGTTGGAGGACGAGCTGCAAGCTTTTGCGCGTCGTTCCTCGTTGCAGCGATCGCCGCAGCAACAACAGAGAGCGTTGGCGCAACCGTCGACTTCTTACCAGGCTCCAGTGGCTGAGTGTCAGGCACCCAAGTCACTAAAAGAAGCGTTAGCTCAAATAGGAGCTACACTAGAGGGTTTGTCTGCCTTATTTGGGGGTCAGCGGCATATAAATGCCTTAATGAGAGAGGAGCTGGCTAGGCTGGTCAGTCTTCACAAATCGGCTGAAGCGTTCTGCAACCGTTCAGTTAAAAACTGTGAGGTGCAGACCACGCCACTCAAAAAAGTAGGCGAAAAAGTTAAGGCAGCGAGCATTAGTGCTACAGTAGCTAGCAATACTCCCAAGCGGTCGAGGGAAGTTGCCTCCGAACAGAGGAAAACTCCCTCAAAAAAGCCGAGGCCCAATAGAAGTGCAGCGGACCCAAAAGAGCCAATGGCTCTACGGGCTACAGCTGAAGTTTCAAACCAGGCCGCTCGACAGTCAAACCAGAACAGCTGGACTGTCGTTAAAGGGCGAAAGCCTATGCAAAAACGTCCCAGGACTGACGCGATTGCGATCTCAGGCGTAGGTGGTTGCAGCTATGCGGACATGCTTCGTGTAGTTAAAAGCGACCCAAATTTGAAGCATCTGAGCAGCGACGTTCAGGGCATTAGGAAGACAGCTAAGGGGGACCTTTTATTGCAATTGAGTAGGAAGCCGGAGCATAGCGCTGAGGCTCTGCACGAAGCTGTAGGCAAGGCCTTGGGAGACCGAGCGGTAGTTAAAACACTTACCGAATCGGCGCAAGTTGAGATTCGCGATCTAGATGAGCTAGCGACCAAAGAGGAGATCTTGGAGGCCATTAGGGTGGAGTTGAAGGATAGCTCACTCCCCACTGAGGCTATCAAATCGCTTCGGCCAGCTTTTGGTGGACAGCAAAGAGCTACGGTTGCTCTTCCAATTGGGAAAGCTAAAACTCTGCTCGAGCTGTCCAAAATTAGAATAGGATGGGTAGTTTGCCGTATCCGAGCCGTGGAGCAGCCTAAACGCTGTTTCAAGTGCCTCGATTACGGTCATATGGCAGCAAACTGCGGCAGCGACTGTGACTTAAAGGGCGCCTGTTTCAGGTGTGGAGAGATGGGTCACAGTGCCAAAGCATGCACCAAGCCACCAAAATGTAGCCTCTGCATCCGGAAAGGTGAAAAGCAGACGGACCATTCAGCAGGCAGCTTCAAGTGCCCATCTTACCGTGAAGCTGCTCGTAAAATGAAATGTTAAGGTTCTTGCAGCTTAACTTAAATCATTGTGTTGCTGCCCAAGATCTTCTAGAGCAGACCATTAGGGAAAAATGTATAGATGTAGCTTTTCTCAGTGAGCCCCACCACTGTAGATCCAGCTGCCCTAGGACATGGTCAACTGACGTTAATGGCAAAGCTGCGTTGTGGGTGTGCGGCAACTCAACGAACGTACTTTCGAATGTTAAGTCATTCAATGGGTTCGTACGTGGCCGATATGGCAGCTTATGGCTTTACAGTTGCTATCTGGCCCCCAGCATGCAGCTCAGTGAATTCACGACGGTGCTCGACGAGCTTGCCGAGGATGCTAGGGGTCGGAAGGCCATTATAGCTGGAGATTTTAACTCCTGGGCGCTAGAATGGGGTAGCCCCACAACAAATGCCAGAGGTCGTATCCTACTGGAGATCTTCGCGACACTAGATGTTGCACTGCTCAACACTGGCCATGAGTACACCTTCAGTCGGGCGGGATACGGGTCTGTTATCGACATCACTTTTGTCACTTCATCCCTCTTTCGGGGAGCAACATGGAGCCATTGCGATAGCTATACAGGCAGCGATCATACGGCACTTCTGTTCACAATAGGTGAGCCACCTGCCAGGGCGTCAACCTTGTGGAGGGAGTCGTATCGGCTAGATACTTTTGATCCCGCGGTCTTTTCAGAGGCCATTCAGTCTCTAGATACAATTGGTAATGCTGAGGCCAGAGCATGCCAAATGGTAGCCCAAATACAGAGTGCCTGCAATAGCAGCATGTTACGCCGCAAGCAGTTCTCGCGACAACATGAGCCTACGTATTGGTGGAATACGCAAATAGGTGACATTCGTCGCAAATGCATCCAGGCGAGAAGAAGCTACCAACGGGCTCGCGGTAGGTCGACGTTTTTTGAGAAACAGTTAGCTTACCAGGCAGCTAGAAGACAGCTGAAGAAGGCCATTCGGGCAAGCAAAAGGGAATGTTTTTTACAGTTGTGCGACTCAGCCGAATATGACCCTTGGGGCAGGGCATATAAGATAGTAGTTAAAAGACTATACGCAGGTAGACAGGTGCAGCCTACGGATCGTCTGGAGCTTAAATCGATAGTGGAAACACTCTTTCCAGAAAGTTTAAGCTCCATTCACGCCCCTGAGTCCGAGTCTGCTGATCAGGGCTCAACGAGCACTGAAATTGTTTTAGTTACAGAGGAAGAAATATCAATAGTTCTCCGAGGTCTTAGAACCAACACAGCTCCAGGGCCGGACGGGATCCCAAATCGTGCGCTAAAGCTAGCCCTCGCCTTGCACCCAAGTACGTTCGCCGAATTATTCAACGAATGCCTGATCCAGGAGACGTTCCCGGCAAAATGGAAAGCCCAGAATCTGGTATTGCTACCCAAGGCTGGCAAACCACCAGATGAGCCATCTTCGTACAGACCGATCTGTCTCTTAGACACCATGGGAAAGGTGTTTGAGAAACTGATCTGCTCTAGGCTGGAGACTGCGATTGCAAGCGCCGGAGGCCTGTCGCCAAACCAGTTTGGATTCCGGAAGGCCCGGTCAACAACGGACGCGCTTGACAAAGTTGTTGGTCTGGCCACTTCCGCTATTCAAGGCACCAGATGGAGGCACGGCACGAAGGAATACTGCATCATCGCGACCCTGGATGTAAGGAATGCCTTCAACACAGCTAGTTGGGATATGATACTGAATGCGCTGTCACAATATAATATCCCTAAATATCTAAAAGAGATAATAAAGAGCTACTTCAGAGGAAGAACACTGGTATACAACACGAGTGAGGGTCCCCAAACTCATACAGTGTCAGCTGGAGTACCCCAAGGCTCAGTGCTGGGGCCTCTCCTATGGAATATCATGTACGACGGCGTACTGCGCTTAGAACTACCAGCAGGGGCGCACACCATTGGCTTTGCTGATGATGTAGCTGTCGTAGCCATAGGAAAGGAGCTCAAAGATACAGAGGATATGTGCAGCGAAAGTATCAATCGCATACGAAGCTGGTTGACTGAAGCTGGGCTCGAGCTGGCGGCACACAAAACTGAAGTTGTCCTAGTCAGCAGTCGCAAAAGAGTGGAAACTGCCAATATAAAGATCGGCAGCGTCACCATTGCGTCAAAGAGGGCGATAAAGTATCTTGGTGTCATGATAGACACAAGATTAACTTTCCGCGAGCACTTAGAGTATGTGCATAAAAAGGCAGCTGATTCTTGTAGAGCTCTCTCGAGAATCATGCTTAACACGCGGGGACCTAAACAGCAACGACGTCTCCTTCTAATGAGCGTCATTAGGTCCGTCATCCTCTATGCTGCGCCAGTATGGGCAAGAGCGATGGCAACGCCGAGCTACAGCCGGGGCATTTGCGCGATCTACAGACTAAGCGCAATCAGAGTCAGCTGCGCTTTCAGAACTATCTCCGATGACGCGGCGCTCGTCATAGCTGGTATGGTACCACTGGAGTACTTGGTCGCCGAAGCCGTGGAGCGGAATTCGCACGCGCCTGCGCAACGCAACGCTATCAGGGCGAACAGCATTGCGCGATGGCAAAGGAAGTGGGATAGCTCAGCTAATGGGCGGTGGACGCACAAGCTCATCCCGGAGCTTGAACCATGGGTCAACCGCAAACACGGCGAGGTAAACTTCTACCTTACGCAGATCCTCTCGGGACATGGCTGCTTTCGGAGCTATTTGAAGCGCTTTGGCCACGAGGAATCTGACGAGTGTCCCTGGTGCGAGCGACGGCATGTGGAAGACGCCAACCACATTCTCTTCGAATGTGGACGGTTCCTGGAGGAGAGGCGTCGTCTGGAAGAGGCAGTGGGCCGCTCCATCAGAGCGGACAACATAGTCAACGCCATGCTGGAATCGGAGGAAGCTTGGGAACTAACAAGCACCTTCGCGTCCACGGTGATGATGGAGCTCCGCAGAGTCGAGCGACTGAGAAGACGAGCTGTCCCAGGCTAAGGTAGCGCATAGTGCTTGCGAAGCAATGCTTTACGGCCGTCCCGCAAGCACCGCGCGCTATCCTAGCCACTACGCAACTTGCAACTTTTATATACATATATATAATTTTGTCAATAAATGAATATAAAAAAAAAAAAAAAAAAAAAAAAAACAAACACACACACACACACACACACACACACACACACACACACACACACACACACACACACACACACACACACACACACACACACACACACACACACACACACACACACACACACACACACACACACACACACACACACACACACACACACACACACACACACACACATACATAGACACGCATAGGCACGCACGCATACAGTACTTGAGTAAGCGTAAAAGCAAGGAGAGAGAAAGTGCAGAAGATCATAAATGTTGTCTATGTATGTATGTGTATGCAGCAGTACTCATTATATATAATATATTTGTATATAAGTAAAACGAAGCTAGAGTGCTCACAGCAGCAGAGAGCGTTCCCATTGCTCACTTGAAGCTCGACTGCAACGATCTCTACCTGCCGTCGGGGTCAACATTTGGGAGAGACAGTGCTTGAGTGAAGGTGGCCCTATATAAAGCGCAGCGGCTGCAGCATTTCTTCAGTCAGTCTTCAGTGGTCCAGTGAAGTAGAGTGTGTGAATTATAAGCATTAAAGACGTAGAGGAGCTACGCAGAGGAATTACGTATAAGAAATACGTAAAGTAAATACGTAGAGGAATTACGTAAAGGAAGTAAGTAGAGGAAATACTTGGAAGAAAGAGGAAATACTTCGAAATACGTAGAGGTAATACTTAGAAGAAAGAAGCAGACGAATAGTGCTAAATCGACTCAACTCGACAACCTGATCAAAAATATATATACTTTGTGGGGTCTGCCACGCCTCCTTCTGCCTGTTACATATGTACATTTCAACAAAACTATTATACCCTGATTTCCCATTACCAATGGAAATAAATAAAATAAAAACAGAAATATATATTTAAATATATCAAATAAGTATGTAAAAGAACTCCAGCCGGGTATGCCCGACTATGCAAAAAATTCATCTCTGAGAGAAAAGCAAAAGTTTTGCCATTTGCAGCTCTATGAAATCAAAATAAAATTTATTTTATAATTATTATTTAATAAATTGAGAAAAGGAGAAGACAATTAATATGTCAATGCTAAGAATTTATTTTTATTCCAAATGGCAAACCTTTAGGGTATCCTTTGCCATTTGCTGCCTGCTGTGCTCGACGCTGTTTGTTATTTTTGCAAATTTCAATGCCATTTGGTTGGCTGGCCAAGCTGAATGAGAGAGCGGAAAAAGACTTCATGCCGGGGGCAGGGCAGGCAGTGGAGGCAGCCAGTCATAATACTCATTATGAACGGCTTAAGCGATTTCCCCAGGGTCTGCACTAAGCCTCTTCACAGTGATTGAGATGCCCAACCACACACACACATACACATATATATGGGCTTTATTTATGCATATGCATACACACATTTCTATTTATTTGCCGAGTTTTTGCTCTCTTCATTTTTTTGTTGTAAAAGCAATCTGAATGAAATCCGATTTGCAGTCTATATATGTTCTGTGCTGCAAAGTCAGCAAATTGGCAGCTGGTAGAGGAGAAATATGCTTCTTCATCTCTTCATACTCGTTCAAGCTGTTGGAAGAGGAGTATATT